>VZTD01002670.1:597120-725533 GCA_013397725.1 Rhagologus leucostigma
GCTGTGCCGGGCCCTGCCGCCCCGCGCCCGGCCCGCCCCCGACACCCTGCGCCGCGCCAGGTTCGACCGGCCGCAGGCGGTGAGCGCCGGCCGCTCCGCCCGGAGAGCCCCGCCGACCCTGTGCTTGCGTCCTGCGGGACACGGGCACAGGGCAGCGGGGAGCGAGTCCCGAGTGGGGCTGGGCCCGGGGCCGGGGTCTGGATGGCAGAGCGAGGGGCACTGAGCCTTGGGACAGGCACCTGCGTGCGGGGCTTCGGTGTGGTCCCGCTTCGGTGTGGGCCCAGCTGGCACGTGTTAGGGAACTCTCAGCAAACTCCCTGCTCTGGGAAGGGCTTTGTCTTACTGTGGTTTTAACTTAAGGCTTGGTATTTCACCCTGGTCTGCAGCACCTTTTCAGTGTCACCTGAGGTTTGCTGCCCTTTGTACTCCAGCTTGGCTCCTGCTGCTTTGCCTCAGAGGCCTCCAGCTCGCACACAGGGTACCTCCCTTCCTCAGTTATTTTAAGGATTTTACGAGTGTTGACTGAAATTCCAGCTGTAAGAATCACTATTGGAGTTTGTCAGCATGCTGTCCTTGTGTGGCCAAGAAATGATTCCCAGTTTCAGCTCATTCTGTGCTGCCTCTTGTTTGTGAGTTATTGACACTGTCGTGGTCAGATCTGACAAGTGTGTTCAAGTGCTTGTTTCGCTACGGGTGAGTTGTGCTATATGTGGTTGTATCAGAGCAGATTTTGGAAGCCATGCTCCTGTACACGTTTCTCACAGTAGAAGTGCTGGGTCTTTCTGTACAGCCAGCATTAGCCCTTTTCTTTCTGGATGCTCCTTTCTGTAGATTCTGTGTTCATGAGACACGTAATAAATGAACCTGCCTGATCAGATGGTGCTGGCTGGATGCAGGTGTGCTGTTCCATGTATGATGTTCAGATATGGGCTTAATTGCCTAATTAAGACTAAATAATGTGGCAAATACTTTGCCTGCTGATCTCCCCTTCCACCCCTGTCTTTTGCAGAGCCTGGATTTCTGGAGGCTGCTCTACGTGCTTCTGAAACAGATCCACGGGGGCAGGTGGACAGAGTCTGATGCCATAGGTAACGTGGTGGGTCTGGCTGACTGCAATTTCCATCTGTCCTAGGAAAGGACTGGGACTGGTTTTGTAGCACCTTTTCTTTGGCTCCTTGCTCCCTGTCATGAGTGCTCCATTTTGAATACCTCTGCCACCAAGGTACTGAGCATCAAGTTTACCGATGAGTAAACGTACTGTGAGGCAGGTTTGCTTCTCTTTGACGTGCTTTGTCCTGGAAACTGGGATGTTTCCACAGGCTCTTGCATCCCTTTGACATTTTATTGCAGGTAAATCTCTGCAGTGATTTTATGCATTCTCAGTATCTGCAAAGATAGTTACAGAAGTAGATTTGGTTTTCCTTTGATTCCTTCTTTTCCCATTCCACGCATGATTCTGTTGGTACTTTTCTATCCCGTCCTGTGTCAGAGCCACGAATTGCAACATGAGAACCACAAAGGCAGTGTTTTGGATTGAAGTTCTCGACAGAACAAGAAATAGAGTGTGTGTGATTGTTCTAGGGGGACTGTGAATAATATCTTTATGGACAGGGCCACTACTCCAGAGAGGAGCTGAATGCAGGTTGGCTTCTCACAATAGCAGAACACTATTTACTTCTTAAATGTATGTTATTCCAAGTACAACACTAGTCCCCATCTTCTCTCTTGAAACATGTCTATCTAGGGCCTTTTCATTGAGAATTCAATAAAACATATCTATCTAGGGCCTTTGCACTATATGAGAATTGTATTGTGATGAATCAAGGTCTCCTCATACCAAAACCACTTAAAATTCACTTTTGCCTTTGAAAGCAAAACACCCTAAACAAGACTCTATAAGCCCCTGAATAGCTGGGAGTCTGGTGGCTCTGTAAATGAAATTTAAAAAGGTCAAAAATTGTGGAATGCAGAGCAAAACCAGTACCATTTTACTGGTAGCTCAGCAGGAAGTCCTGTTACTCACAGGACTTCTGTTCTTCATTTGGCTGTTTTTATTTTTCCACTCATCCACAGTCTGCTGTGTATGGCAAGTCTATTTATTGACTGTCTCCCACAGCATTGTGGATGTGATCCTGCACATGTGCAACCCTATTAGATCCTGGCTGCTCCCATAATAATTGCCTGTAGCATTTGGGGACAGATTTTCCAAGTGCATATGGCAGGTTGCTGGTTCTAGGGAGAGCAAACATAGCCTCCACTGCTATATTGTGAGGTAGCAATGTGTGGTTCTGCTCAGAACTGCTCAGCTGATTTCTGAGAAACCTTTTTAGTCATAACTTGGTGATTAAAGCTGAAATTCAGGCTGGAGAGCTGTACGGTTTTTCAAATGACACTAATTAATTTTGCTTGGCAAGTGAATGAGTTGTCTGCTGTGAACACAATCAATATTTTACTGCTTTTCTTCTCTGCCCCAGCTCTGGTCTCCTGTGTATTTAATGCAAATGAAATAAGCCTTGGGCACAGGCACTAAATAACTTTCTCAGGTTTGTACAGGATCCTGTTATACAACAGAGAATTGAAACAGATTCCTCTAATCCAAGTCTAGTGCCTTAGTCCACAGATCAAGCTTTCCTTTTCTTTGCTCTTTTTTTGTAACCTCTTAATTACCTTGGTTAAAACAAGGAGAGTAGCAGTTGCCAGATCCCAGAGGAAGGCTGTGAGGACTCCTTTGGTGTAAGGGTTACTGTGTGCATAGAAACAGCTTTCTGGAAAAGAGAAGCCATTCTCTAGTGGCCTTGTATCCTTTATTTTTCCAAAGGACACACTGGTCTTTGGCTGGTTCAGGAATCCCACTGAAGCCTGCCAGTCAGTGCTTAGAAAATACTGCAACTGGCTCCCGGCTTCTTGTTCTGGGAGAATTTTTTCTTCACACAGTGAAAAGCACTTACTGTAAACCTAGGTGTAAACTTAGTGTAAACTCCAGCCCCTTAAACATGTCACAGCAGTGGGTCTCTGGACAGTGGAGAGTCAGAGTAAGCTGTGTGATAGTACTCCAGGCATAACCTTGCAGATGAAATCATGATGAATGGTTTCATGCTGCTTGTTCTTCATAGAGGCTGATGAACTTGGTTAACAACCTGACAGCCACGCCAGGTAGCAGTGCAATATGCATTTTGATGGTTGGAGGAAACATTTCTTTTCTGGAATTGCTGCTCAGTTTTTATAGCACGGGAAAGAGGTCCGGAGCTGCAATATATTTTTGTTTGTTTGACAAATGTAGCAGAAAATGTTGTTCTGAAGCAGTAGTTTCCCATAATACCACTACCTATGCAGGTGTTTCTTGTCTGAGTGCATGAAGTAATGTATCTGTGTCTGTTCTTGTACTTGGTTTATAGTTCCTTTCCATTTTAGCCTGCCAGGATAATCCATAGCCCTCATTTGAATATAATCTTGGAAATCACTGAAAATATTTGTCAGGACTCACAGTGGAAGAGCACAGCCTTGAGTATAGTTTTAAGTGAGCTGAACCCTGAGATTCCTCCCCAGCTTCGTCTTACTTGCTGAATATACTTTTGTAAATAATATATGTGGAGAAGGGGATTAGTTGGACAGCTTGTGTAGGTCGTTCTCTATAGATTGCCTAATCCTAATGCCCTAAGAAGATGGCAAAGAGGTGTCTGAGTGACTGGTGTTATCTTCTGAGTGCTGTCTTTTCCTCTCTCTTGGTTGCACGTTATGGAGAGATCCATCTTGGTCCTGGGTGCTTACATAACCTTTACTGCCATTTATCACTGTTGCCTTTTAAGTAGAGCACTCCAGAGGTGAGGAAATTTAAGTGACTTCTCTAAGGTCATGGGAAGGCTCTTTGAGCCCTAGTTCCAGATCCATGCTTTGACTGCCCACTCCCAATTCCTGCCTGATATACCAGTTGTGCCCTCTCCTGTGAGAGCAGTGTGTTGCAGAGTGAGACATGAAAGAGGGGGAGATAAAGGGCCAGAACAACACAGGAATTCAGGTGGTGAATTGCCTTGATGGATCTGGCCCGAGTGATGTATCAGAGCAGGGAAATGGTGATAAAAGAAAAAAAAGCACCTGACGTGCTCTCCTTTCCTCCACTTTGATATGTGATGTTTTGAGGAGCTCCTTGAACTGCAGATGGCAGCATGTGATGCTTGTTTGCTTTGAAAAAGGAGGAAAGCATGTACTGATCATCCTTCCTTTTGGAGTATTTCTGCCTTTGCCTGTTATGGCAGTTCCTTTCTTGACAAATGCACACAAAAAAGGAAAGGACAACATGAAAACCCCGCTCATGTAAGAATGCTCAAGAGTGATCAAAATAAAATCTGTGATATCTCCATGCTCCTCTTGTGCTTGAGGGATTGGAGTGCACATCTACAGCAGGATTTTTAGCAAACCATAGGCATTTCTGCCACCCTGTCATGGGGAAGGGAAGCTGCTTGTTTCATTCACAGGTTCTGTGGAAAGAGCAAATGGAGTGGTCTAGGTCTTTTGCTTTGTAAGAATACCTAAACTGCATCAAACTGCAGATTCCTCTAGCTCCACCCAGCTGTGACAGCTGTCAAAGTGAATGCCCAAGGGAAAGAAAAGAGCAAATCTGGAAGGATGCTTTCATGAGGTGGGGGAATATTCCTTCAGCCTCTAGTAGTTTACATCTCAGACTTTGCAATCCAGAGAGGATATATTTGTGTTTCATAAGTTTCCATGAACTCCAGTTCTGTAAATCCAGTTCCTCCTTGAACCTGTGTGTCTCTTAAGAGTCCACAGTGTCCCACAGAGAGCAGTTTCAGAATTTTGCTACGTGTGTGAAGAGCATCTCTTTTATCGTGTTTTGACTCACATGCTTGCTAACTTTGGTGGCTCACAGTTCTTGTACTGAATGTTGAGCAAACAAATTATCCACTCTTCACCCATTGCATAGCACTCATGATTTTGAAAAGTTTTGTCATATCCATTCTTGCTCATCTTCTTGGCCTACTTCATCGCTTCTTACACTGCAGCTGTTCTGTACTTGTGATTGTACTTGTCCTTTATTTCTTTCCAAATCTTCTGTAGCCTTTATGGGAGTGAGGAAGTAAGGGTCACGGTGGGTATTTGTGTTCTGTTTAGTGTCCTTTCTAGGTTTCTCACATCGAGTTTGCCTTTGGATGCATGTCAGAACCAATTGTGATACTGTCATTAAAAACCTTATCACCTGAGATTGTGTTCCTGAGTCCACTGGTCAGTTCCAGGCCCATTCTTATGTCAGTAAAGTTAGGAACATTTCTTTCTTTGAGCACGTAATTTTTCATTTTTTCTAAAAATACTTTTATCTGTCATTTTAAAGCTTGGGCTCAAGGTTCTGCAGTCCTTCATGATCTGCCTGCATTCTTTACTACTAATATCACATCAGCACCAAGTTTTCTGTCACTGTCACATTGTCTAAGTGCCATTTTGAGCTGTTTGAGCAGCAGCTGTTTAGCACAGAGCCCTCATGTGAAACCACTATTTGTTCCTGCCTTCTGGTTCTTGTCTGCTGGGCACTTGTCACTGATTCAGGGGCTTTTCCTCTCCCTCCGCTGCAGTGCCTTGGTTTCTTTGTGCAAGTTGAATCCCAGTGGGAAGTCTAAATGTCTTGCATTGGTTGAATCTTCCTTAATCACTTGCTTTTTTGTTGCCTTTGGAGAACTTCAGAAACTTTCTGAGCAGATCTCTCTTTTACAACTCTTGGTTCTTAGCCAGTATGTGTTGTTTTCATTGTCCTCCTAATTATGTTCTTTATTCTATTTTTGACTTAGTACAGAGCCAAGGCTTACTGGGCAGAACCTTTTTTAATAATAACTTTCTCTGTGTTTCTTCAGTATTTTACAGTCCTGCAGTGCCTGTCTTGTAGCTGTCAGGTAACATTTGCTGGTGTGAAGGAATATGGATCAGAGCATTCCTGAGAATTTAATAGCCCATGTGCTGTGCTGCAGTATCTCTGCTCTCTGGTGCTCAGAGATTTGCAGCAGGCTGTGAAACTCCTATCTCTAAATTCCAGTTTAGTTCCTGAGTAGAGTGATTCAGAGTGTTTACTAATTCATAGCATGCTTGGCGACTCATAAAAAATGAATAGGTGAATTGGAGTCCTGTTGTAGTGGGGCTGGCCAGTTACCTTTGTTGCCTTTGTTAATTTCCAAGGGGCCATTACTGGTCTTAATCCCAACTTTGAATTCCTTCTTTCCCTTGAACAGTAGTTCCTGTAATCAGAATGGGGCAGCATAAAGAAGGCTTTCACCCTTTACCTCCTGTCCTTCACCAGTTGTTGATAAAGACTGAGTCCCCACTGTCTTCCTGAGGCTGGATTAAAAATATTACCGTCAGAGGAGGCAGCAGTTTCTGGAACTGAATGGATAAATGCATTGTGGTGCAGTGTGTCATTCTCAATTGTTTTCTTTTCAGATACCCAGATCAGGTTTGTGAAGTCAGCGCTGTGGTACCATGGCTATGACAGGCCACAGCTCCATCAGCTCCCCGCCGACGGCTCCGCGGGAAGTCGGGAGCTGCTGCTGGCATTTTCCTGGCTGCTGCACAGACTGGGCCTCTTGGAGCAGCTTCTGGCTCGGAACAGAGTAAAGACTGGGGATGAAACCTCTGTGTGCACGGTGAGCATGGTTGTGTCGTCCCACCCTACCCTGTCCGTGGGTCACGTTCTGTGACAGCGGCTGTGTTTATCACCAGTGTGTGATGGGTGGTGTCGTGGTACCTTGACAGATAAATGACTTCAGCCTCAAAAAAGGCTTACAGGGGCCAGCATCTGTTTTCTTTCCCTTTTCTGAGCTTTGTATGTGCAGGTCATCTGGGTTCTTTCTCTTTATCAAACTCCCACCCCCGCCTGAATTCCCTGATTTCTATTTCCAGTATAGGTGAGACTGCTGTGGAGGAGTGCAAGTAAGTGAATGTCTTCAATCTCTCTGCTTCTGAGTTTTGAGCTCCCAGACTGTACCCTGAGTGGTTCTGCAGGGCAGGCAAACAGGTTAGCAATGAATGCTGGGTGTGTTGGCACTGGGTAGAGCAAGTAAGCATAAGGCAAATAATACTTTTTACAAACAACAAGATCTCAAATGGCAGCTACTGCTCTTGAGGTAGCTAATGACCTTGTAACCTCTTTGAGAACACAGTGGAGTATGTTGTTTTTTCCATCAGTAAAAAGCTCTTAGTACATAGAAAGTGTGTTCTGAAGTAACCATCTTCTAGTCAGACACTAATTACTAGTCAGTCTGGTGCAAAATGACAGGCTCACGGAATTTTTTAGTTTTTTTGCAAAGGACACTGTAGGTCAGAAACCCTACCTGCTGATAATCTTGTGATGTCTAACGCCTGTGGTCTTTCATGACCCCATATATGTTTTTCCCCTAGGCTGTAGGCTGCCTGGTTTTCTAGAGCCTTTTTAGGAGACAGCAAAGCAGGAGGGCAAAAGTTTGAAAAGCTGCAATATAAAAACAGTGTCTTCATAAGGAAAACACTTGTGCAAATGGAAAACAGTTCAAAGGAAAGAATCTTCTTTGTGACAACATTATAAGCAATA
Organism: Rhagologus leucostigma; assembly: GCA_013397725.1. NCBI lineage: Eukaryota > Metazoa > Chordata > Aves > Passeriformes > Rhagologus > Rhagologus leucostigma. The sequence goes on from VZTD01002670.1 coordinate 604,685, forward strand.
TTTTGAGAGAAGGGGCCACTCTTGCTGCACTACAATTATTTGCTGCACAGAAGAGGGAGCACAAGAGGCTGAGCTGTGAGTGGCAGTGCCATCCACTTACGTGAAGGGTGCCTTGAGATTTCAGAAAAAACATACTGCTGGAGAGCTTTTTGCTTCAAACTTCTCTTTTACCTTTTAGTTGTTTTTCATCTGTGGTGGCAGGTTTTTTTTGTGTCCTTAATTTCTGTTACAAAACAGTGAAAAGTGAAATGTGACATGAATTCAGGGAATGGGGCTGCACCTGTATTATTTTTTCTGCAGGCTTTAGGTTTTGCATTTCCCGAAAAGGGATGAAAGAACTATGGTAGTACAATGTTATCTCTTATGGCCACACATATTGGTGTGTCTTACACTGCAGTTCTCACCTGCTGTACTTGTGTTTCTCAAAAAGCATGGAATGCATATTAAATGTTTTTATTCAATAACTGTCCAAAACAGTGTTGGGAAAGGCTTAAGAGTCTGAAGTTTTTTTTTCAATAGACCAGACAAAAATTGTATAGACTGGAAGCTGGAGTTAGCTTGTGTATGTAAAGCTCATTGTATTAATGGAAACATTTCTTGTATGGTGTTGATCCAGCAGTTTTCATGCTCCAATAAAAATAGATACTTACAAGAAAAAAAAAGAATGGAGTTACAGCATAACTAGTGGGTTTTGTGATTCTCCATCACAAGAAAGTTAAAACAAATGGAATTTTGAGGGAGAGGTCTTATCTTTTATTTGATCAGCTAGGCATTGCAAACCCAATAAATTCAACCTTGAAGAGCCAACCAAATGAAGATCTAGGAATGCACTGGCAAGGATGCAAGGAGGCAGTGTTGGGTGAGGAGGAGATAGGTGGGTCACACACCTCATTTTGGTCAGTAAATCGGCTCCTTGTAAACCACTCATGAAAGCCTGTTGTTTGTTTCATAAAACTGTCACAGTTTTATTGTTGTTAGATACTATTTGCTGGCTGTTGTTATTTTGTGAGATAATCATGTGGCAAAGCCTGCTCATCAGCCAGACAGTGTTCAGCAATAGAGCCCCAAAATCTTAGTAAGAGAGGGGGGAAGGTGAGGTTGTCACTTTGCTACCTGACATCTTGTAAGTTAACACACCAGAGATGTAGTCTCTGCAGTCTTAGCTCTCTTCTATTTAAGTAAAGTGAAGGAAAAAGGTAAAAGAAGAGGAGAAAACCTTCACTCAAGAAAGATCTGTCTCAAAAAATAGAAGAAAGAAAAGGAAATGCTCTTTAGAACAACTGAAATGAAATTCTTGGTTTAGAACTTGAAAAATCTTCCACTGTATGGAATCTTTAATGATTACAAACAATTGAAAATATCTTCCTGAAGTGAAAATGTTGCAAAACAAAAATCCATGAAATAGTATTTGGTTCTGTGCATGGCTGAGATCTCTGCCACAATGAGCAAAGCATGAAAGCCAGTACTTGCTGGAAAAGCACATCTCTTGGTCTACCTGTGAGAATAAATTTGGAGAGAATTACCCTTTGTCTTCATTTAAAAGAAAAGGAGTCTCAATAACCGTAGGCATAGCTGTAGTTCAAACTGATATTCGTGTGGTTTGCTTCTAAAATTTTGTCTGAAATCCACAAAAATGAACAGGGTCTGTTGTGTGAGAAGTGAGAATGGAGCTAATCCCTAAATTAAGTGTGCAGTCATGTTCTGACTATTCTTTCAGCCTAAGTTTGAAACAAAGCCTAAAGCCTGCTAAATTGCTGATAATGTGCCAAATACCCAACATATCAAGGGCCAATTAAATTAATTAATTTTATTTCAGATTACCACACTCTGGCCTTTTTCTCCTTTGCAGTTCCTTAGCAACACAGTTTTCTTTCCCTGCAAATTGAACACTTCCATCAGCTTTAAAGGATTTTAGAGGTACAAGGGTATTCATGACACATGATGGACAAGGAGCTCAAGCTCTGCATGGAATTCTTAATCTTTAGATCCTGAGCTGGGAAAAGCTTCCACAAGCTTACTTCTACATGCACTTAGATCTTCAGAGCCAAAAGTTAAGTGATTCCTGAAATTATAAACTCAAAGAGATGAAAGGTGGTAAGAGGTGGTGCTTAGTGTGGCTAATGTCATCAAAACTCACTGTGAGGTGGGTGTTGGTAAGGACAGGCTAGGGGTTAGTGGCTTGGGGTGGTTCTATGGGTTGACTACTTTCGTGTGTTAGGTAAGAGATTCCTTCAGGGCACCTCTTCTCATGGCATCCAGCTTGTATTTTTTGGAAGGGCAGTGCTGCAGTCTCTCCTGAGCAGGATCCTGGTGCCTGTGGCAGGTTGCCCTGGCGAGCAGGACTGAGGGATCCTTCTAGCATGTGAAGTTTGTAAACCGGAAGGGGAAACAGTTAAAGGAGCAAACCGTGTTGCTGTGCAGGCAGGAGGAGCAGGAGAAGGAGTGATGCCTTAGGTTTTAACTTCTATATTTTTTCAAATCCTGTACTGCTGTATGTGTAACTCTGGAGTTATGCTAGATAGACATAACAAAGCCTCTCTGAGGTTGTTATTCAAGGACACTCGGATTGTCCTAGGCCCAAAAGGTGTAAACTAGGGCCTCTAGAGAGGTGGAGAAATTGAAGAAGTTAAATCATTAGCTAAAGTTTTAATTGGTAAATTTGTGCTGATATGGAAATGAACCAAACCTATAAAAGTGTGAAGAACTCGTGACTCGTCGTCCATCTTGGGGTCCATCTTGGATATAGCCTTTGGCCCCCCAGGGTGTACCTTTGAAGGCCTTTCAAATAAATACCTTTATTCTCTTACTCCTGTCTAGTCTCTGTTTCTAGGTAGCCACTCAAGGCATCAGTTCGAGGGGATCCATGATCCATGATAAATTCTAGAAGTAGTTCAAGTTCATTCTCTGAATTTATTGTTCTCAACTGTCAGCAGGTTGGTGACTCCAGAGGCAGTTAGTGAAAGTTCAAACCTTGCATGGGCCAGCTCTTTAGAAGAAGTAATCACTAACTCTGTTAAATCTATAAAGACTTAAGTACAATCTGAATTGGAGGCTCACATTGATTTACCAAAGTGTCTGCTTGGGAATTCTCGCCTGTTAATTGCTTTAAAGCACTGGGCCTATAATTGATAGACATGGTTTTCAAAGGGTTTTGACACCCCTCGTGGATTTCTGTCTCAGATATGCACTGTTGTGATGTCTGTCTCAACGTCTTCTGTTGCTTTGGTGATCGTGTACAGGCAGAGTGTTCTCAAGTGCCGTTCCCTGATGCCTGTTCACACATGACAAGTCCTAGTGTACAAGACATAGCTGAAAACCTGTAGGTGAAACCCTCTCCTTCACTGAACCTGTGTGGCACACCTGGAGAGTTCTCATTCTCTCTAAGAAGCAGATAATTGATATAAACTTGCCTTTTTAGCACATTCAATATTTGACTAATTTATATTTACCTCGCTGTTTAAATTTTAGTGATACCATCGCAGCTTTCTCCAAATCTGTGATGGTTTGGGCAGGTAATAGGAGTACTCTGTGAGCACATAGTCTTTCTGTTTCCAGGGAGGAATACTGCCTGTACTGCTTTTATTTCTACAGCTGAAATTAATCTGTGTGCCCTATAATTTCATTATGCGTGGAGGCTGTTGAGCTTTTTAAATGGGTGTAGTGATGTTATATCCCTCATGATCATCAGGAGATGTTGTACAAACACTGGTTCTTGTTTCCACTAATTCCCTCTGTCTGCTTCTGGCCCTCTGAGTGAAATGGGATGCCCCTCCCCTTTTGTGAATTTATAGTAATCAAATAGAGCTATTATGTCTTTTGTACTTGGTATTCATGCATGTGTCTCTAGCATGCCAAAGTGAACTCAGTTTAATTACTTCTGGTGAGCAAAAATGAGGATAAACATGCCTTCTGACTCTTAGGTTTGCAATTTGATTAATCTTTTGTTTGTCACGGTCTAGTTTGGCTCACTGGCTGTTTCCAGTATAGTGTAAGGCTTATGCTTGGTCTAATCTTGTTGTTGGATTGCCTTTCTTTTACAGAAAACTTGACAGTCACTGCTGTTCTATAAACCATGTTATTAGAGGAAAGTGTTAAAGTGGCAGCCAAGCTCAATGTTCCCCCCAGCAGAAAACCAGGAAACTTTTGGCACTAGTTTCAGTGAAAATAAGTTTTCTGCATTTTTTTCTCCATGTCTTCATCTATTCCAGTGAGGATAGAGGAGGGAATTTTATTAACCTTATTGATTCTGACTCAGAAGCGTAATTACTTTCCAGATCTTTATGGGCTATATTAGTCTGTCAGCTTTCATTTTTTGATTTTCCTCCCTTATTCCCTGAGCTTACACTTCTATTCTCTTTGTCGTCCTGTCTTCCTACTAACTGTCACCATTTATGTTTTTGCCCTTTTCTTGCTGTTACTGTTGTTGGATTCAGTAGCTGCTAAGGAACACTCTTTTTTTAAAAGCCATCTGTGAAACCTGAACAGAGGGTGCAGGATCCCTGAAGTTTCTCCTGCAGAATTTTCCTCACCTCAGTGTGGCTGACAAGTCTGTTGTAGCATACTTTGAACTTGCTGTGGTACCTTCTTCCTGTGCTGCACTGGAAGATGTAGTTACCAACATTTGTCTTTGCTTGACACAGTGAATGCACAATTAAGAAGTGTTTTGTTTTTTTTTCCCCAGACAGCATGTCAAAGTAAAACACTCTGAAAGACAAGTCTGAACTGATCAGAAGGGCTTATAATTTATTGAATCTGCTGTGTCTCTGGTAATGTCTGAATTGCAAAACTTCTTGAACCTGACATTCCAGCTGATGTGTTCTGGATGGGGTTCAGCAACAGGCACTGGAGTCACTTGAGCTGTGTGAGGAGAAGATGATGAGGACTGGCGTGCTAGTAAGAAGGTTTACCATGGTCATTCTGGTACTCTGCTGAAATCCAGCATAGGGAGCTCCTTCCTTGGCGGTTGGGGAAACAGGGATTTTAAGATGTTTCAGTGCCTCTCCTGCCCTCCAGTGACAGGGAGCAGCCAGTACCTTTGGTATGTCCTAATTATCTTTTCAGCCTTTTGATTTAAATGTGAACATCCTCTGGTTTTGGTGTCCCATTGTAAGCGACCTGGGTTTAACTCTCATGGGAGAATCCTTTGAAATAAAGCACTTTCCTCTCAGGAGGGCTTTTCGTGTGTTAAGAGGGCCATGGCAGGCTCCTACCCATGGCAGAGCTCTGCCTCCTCTCTCCTGGAGGGCAGGTGCTGTTTCCCCTGTTTTCCTCTAGCTGCAGGTGTGCTGTTGCTGTAGGGAGCTGCATCTTTATCCAGGGCTGCCTCTCTTGCCACAGTGGAGCAAATGGCTGTGGGCAAGAACTGCAGCTGCAGGCAGAGGAAAAGCAGTGCAAGGCATTATCTGTGTATTGCATTTCATGAGCCCTGCAGAACGCTGTGCTCTCCCAGTTAAGGTCTACCCTGTCACGTGTTGGTCTTAGTATATTTAGTTTCCATGTTTTGTCTGAATATGTAATGCGGTGAGCATTGGGATTTTAATGTTCTTTTAAAGCCTTGCAGCTCCAAAGATTAGGCAGCGCTGCCGAACTCTTTTAAAGGCATAGTGCTTTTGCTGTATTGCAGAGCTCTTAAATAAGCTCCCAAATGAGTGAGGAGGGATGGGATAAAGGACTGACTTGCTCTAGTGCCTCAGGCCTGTGGCTACTGCCAGATAGGCTTGTTTGAACAAGGCAGGCATGGGTAAGAGCTGTGTTCACATTTTCTGTCTTCCCTCAGCACCTTCTCTTTTTCACTCTTTGCCAAGAGTAAGCTCTTGGGAGTGCTGTTGTGAGTAGTAATTTTTACAAAAGGCATTGAAACTTAAAAGCTAAAAGGCCTTGCGGAAACAGAGGACTTCACTTTTTTTTATTTTAATGGCTGAATGCGATATGAGCGTAACTTCGATGATGTGAGCACTTATGTTTGTGGAAAACTTACTCTCTATGCAAATATCTGGAGATTTAATTGGTTTGTGCACCATGTGGGAGTGGGTTTTTACACCATCTATCTTTCCCTGCATAAATCTAATCTGGATCCTGCCTTGTCTAGGAGGAAATCCAATTAGTGTTGTTTATGGTGCTGTTAATGAAAATAGTGCTGTCCCTTTCGCATTCATCTGTTCGGATTGTTCCTTTTCACATTTTCCCCTCCTGCAGATAGATATATGGCTGTATTAATTAGGAAAGCGTCTGATACTGTTATTTCTGGCTATGGTGTTTAATTTTTAAAAAAAAATTATGTTCTGTTTAAAGATGTGTAATTACAGAAGTTAACATATGTTATGTCACATCAAAACCATTGTCTGAATTATGAGTGGTTCGGAACGAGCGCTCAGTAAAAGCTGCAGAAGCACTTTATTGGCTTGATTTATGTGATTGCTTTGCCTTTCCTGAGCCCTGCAGTGAGGATCTAAATGTACTCCTACCCACCTTTGTGATACTAGGCTGTGTGCTCAGCGTAGTTCAGATCTGAGTGGTAAGTGAGTAAATATTTTCTGTTTAGACCCAGAATAACTCCAGTGCAGGTGAGCAGTGGGCTGGGATTGTGTGTTGGAGGTTTCAGCTGGCAGTTGCTTTGTATTGCTCTGCTCAAGGATTAGCGTCAGGGAGTTGACCTAGTGCATCTGTCCATGGGTTAAACATCTTATCCATGTTCCAGCAGGCTTGTTTCTCCATGGGTAGTGTGAGCAGGAAATTGTTTGCTGGTTGTCCAGATGTGGAAGCAGAGAGCTGATGCTTGGAGGGAATTGGAAGACGCCTGGGAAAAGCCACAGCTTGCTGGGGGTGTGCTGCAGGTGGCCGGGGTCTGTCCTGGACCGACAGGTGGCAGCTCGTAGTCAGAAAAGAGCATCTCTGGGGGAGCCAGCCCTGCCATCGCCTTGCTTTACAGCAGTGCAGGCAGCACAGCCTTTTCTTTTCCATTGCCTGTACAGGGCACAGCAAATTTATTAAGGTAAGAATTTATAAGCCTTAAAGATTCCTGTATCAGTAGGAATAGTATAGAAAGTCTAGATGAAGTTGCGCAGCAGAGGGTTTCCTCTGCAGTCCTGCCTATGGCGTATCGCCAGATCTGCGAGGAGTTTTGCATTAAATCAGTTTTTGGAGTTTGTGTAATTCAAGGTGTATGAACAGAGCACGATTAACTCCATACCAAGTCACTAAAATCCTCAAATAGAGCAAGTGGTGGAAAAAATGCTCCTTTCTCACATGTCTGCAAACACACTGATGCCTGTGTTGTTCTTTGATAAAGTATTTATATGATGAAGTACTTGTTTATCTCCATCCACTGTTGGTACACCTGCTCTCTGATTTCTGATAACATGGGATTGCTTTGTATTTCAAACCAAAAAGAACAGCTTCATTTCTGCTGTTGAAGTTGAAACTTCTTAATCTTTAATTGCTCTCTGAGCACGTTTGCATACAAGTTGTTCCCTCAGATGTATGGAATGTGACTGAAAATTGATATAGCACCGTGTCTTTTTTCACACCCTCCTTTCTCCCACCCCTTATTCTTTTCCTCTGACTACTGCCATATCTGCTGGCTTTTTTCAGTTCACTGTATTTCGTGACTCTGACTTGTCTGCTCAGAACAATTCTGCCAGGAGGACTTTGGCAGTGTTGGGTTTTTTTAATGCGCTTTCTGCATTGTCTAACCACAAGTCCATTCACAATTTTTGGGAATGATCTGGCACCTATTTTTATGATTTGACTTGAAATAGCATGGGATGGAATGTTTAGGGCAAAACTTGTGTGTTAAAGACTGACTTCTGGGCTGCCTTGCAAAACTTGTTAAATATATGCTTTTGGGACTAATCATGTTTAGGTCTGACTAAGCCAGAGGTGTATTTATGAGCCTGGGGTAGGTCTTGTAGTTTGTGAGCTACCTTTGTTGGGATTGTGATGGGTGGTGTCCTGGAATGTGTGTTTTTTATGAGGCTTAGCTGTTTATTTTTCCTAGATCTTTTACCACAGGAGAGCTGATTCTGCTGAAGTGTGGGCAGGGTGATAGTTCAGAAATTGGCTTGGAGAGAGCTCGTGTAAGTACATGCTTGTCACTTTGATCAGGCTTGTGCTTGCTTTTCTTAGTCTTGCCAGTAAGTGGATACTGAAAAGTTCTAACAGCAGTACTTGGAGCTCTTAGGATAGAAAGCTCCTTTGGGGTGAGTTATGGTGGGAGTGGAATTGAGTGGCTTCATTTTATCTTCTACTTAAGTAATCCTCTTCAGTTACACTGATCAGGGGTGCTCTGGCAGGTCCACATCACCCAGTTTGACAAGACCAGCTCAGGTGTCACCAGTAACGGGAAAAAACTAAACATGGTGATGAGGGCATTGATACGTGTTCGTGTGGCTTTTGTGCTGCAAGGCTGTGGCACCATTCCTGTAGCTTGTAGATCGCATTCCGTGTGATCCAAGCACATCCCTTCTCTGAAACGGAACCACAGAGAAACATTAATTGCATCAAACAGTTTGCAAGCAAAATGCTCCTCTGGTAAGTGGCTATGGAATGATCTCTTTCAAAACTGGCATGGAGCATTCCAAGTGTGGGAAGGCTGTTGAGGTCTCTGGGTAGTTGCCTTGGCTGCTCTCTTTATGAACTGGACTAAAAAATATGCACTTCTATATCTCAGAATGAATGTAGGTGTGTACCTGGATTGCTGCATAGATTAGATAAATTCACAGTAATATTTGAAGCAAAGCCTGTAGCTTGGGCTGGTATTTTAGTGATTTTTCACCCACTGAGAGAGCAGTAAATAGGCTTAGATTGTAAAGATGGGACTGGAAATTGAGGTCACAGTATAATATGCAAGACCTTGTTTTTTTTACCTTGTTTACTTTATGCCAGGCTAAGTATTTCATAGCAAAAGTAAATTTTTTGTGCAGTTTGTGAAATAAATAATGGAGAGGTCCTGTTAAAAATGCATTGGCTGGCTTCCTTATTTTAATATTAATAAGGCAGGTTGCTACAATAAAATTAGCTCTGCATGGTGTTTGTCACTGTACTGCCAAAGCAATCGAGTCTAATGCCATTCCTTCCTGAAATAAATTCCCAGGAGAGCAGTATTTGTGCTATTCTGAAACCTCTAACCAGGGAAATTGGAGTAGAACTGTAAATTATGGACAATGGAGACTTTAATCTGGGATTCCCAAGTCTGTCTTCGGCCTTGTGGCTTTCTAGCTGCTTATGTGAGGTGGTTTAATGTTCTTTACACATGGCTTTTCTCTGCTGTAGTGACTAATATCCAACTGCTTGGCTTATCATGCTAATGGACAGCTTAGTAATCATATCTGTATGGTTTCCTGGTCCAGAAACCATCCTGTTTGGGGCAAAACAGTCTGAACTGTGGAGGTGCTTAGCTCAGACTGCAGTGTCCTAGGACACAGTACCTTGGTTTAGGAGCCCAAGGACGAAGGAGCAGAGGAAAAAGAGGGACATTGTAGTTGGCACAAACTCTTTTTTCTTTTTTTTTTTTTGTTAAAGAAGAATCTGTGCCTTTAAAAGGAGAAGCCCTTTACCAGAGCTGCACCTCTGTGATTTATAGCATGTGTTTATCTGAGCCACAGAGCAAAGGGAACAAACCTGTAATATTGATACATTTTGGTATGTGACCAGAACAGCATTTTTGTGCTTATAAATAATAGGAACACTCATTGTAATAGAGGCCCTGTCAGCTGGAGATATTTAGGTTAAAACAAGTGTTAGGGGGTTATTTGATCATGGTTGTAGACACACTTCTGTTGAAATATGCATTTAAGGCAAGATTAAATCTCTTCATTTTACAGTTTGCATTGTTAGTTTAGGATCCAAATTGGAACTACATTCAAGCTTTGCCTGCCAACTGGATCTTTTGAAAATTTTATTGAACATGGAAATCTGTGAAGCAGGGAAGCACATATGTTTAAATACCATCAAGGTCTATGGGTCCAAATATCTGCCTAAGTGTTTTCTTGAAAACAGTCATGTTTCAAGTAGGCTTTTTAAATTTTCACTTTAAAGAAATGTCTTGAGAGTCTAAGAACTAGGAGACATTTCCTTTCAGAATGGCAAACATCCATTCTGAATAACCAGGTCTTTGCAGTTCTGTGTTATTTCTACTTCTTATGACATGTTGTAGTAAAAACGTTTGGAATGATGTGTTATGTTTATTGTATGTAATTTCTATAGACTGCATGAAATGGAAAGCTTTACTTTAAATGGTGTTACTGGCATCAGAAGTAAAACTAGCCATGTCTTCTTCCCCTCTTAATTTGCAATCTGCAGGCATCTTAGCTGAAAATGAAGAGATCTGTTTGTACATGTGAATGATCTCTTTGTGCAGGGGGCTGGAGGAGGTGGAATTCCCCATGTTCCTCGGGAAAGAGATATGACAGAAATGTGCTGCAGAAATTTCATGCAGAAGATGAAGGTGTTGGTAGTTGGTTTTTTATTTGCAGCAGAAGGAAAGTGGGACAAGATGAGCAAATGGGAACTCTTTGCTTCTCTCTTCTTCCTTCCAAATTGCTCTAGAAAAAGGCAAAACAAGCAAGACAGATGCTACAACTGTAGCTGGAAGTGCCTCTGTGGAGTCCTGGCTATTGCCAGCTGCATGATTTTTTCTTTTCCTCTATCCTGCCAGCCAGGAAATGCTGGATGGAGAAAAGAAAATAGCTGGGTAAGCACAGGCCCACAATTTTGTCCCTATATAAGTTATTGATTTACAAAATAGGGTCTCAGGAAGACACTGCAGGAGCTAAATCTGTTTTTTATGTTCTTTGACATATTAGAATCTAGTCAAAATACGATTTTTCCCATCTGGGTAAAGAACATGCTTGCTGTCTCAGGAACACTGTGTCTTCTTGGGTACGGAAAATGAAAGATGGGAGAGGAGACAGCTCACCACATCACAGCTGAGAATATGATATTTATTCCATGCTTCTCTACTTGTTTAGGCTGTTCCCAGTCCTGTGTTCTAATTTCTCTGTACTGCTGGAATTGACTTCATTTTAGGATGATTTTTTTCCTCTTTGGCCTATATATGTCTTGTATGTTCGCTACTGAATGACTTGAAAATGTTGAAAAATTTAAATTAAATTTAAATTAAAACCAGTTTTGGTATTCTTTTGTGCTTTCAGTGTGAAGAGGATCTGCCAAACAGGTGGGAGGGTACAACTGAAGCAGGACCTGAAGGTGGGCTGGAAGGCAGAGTGGATGTTCGATACCTTCAGTGGTTAAATGGGAGGCTGAGGTTCCAGTGGCGCAGTTTGCACGCTCAGCACCAAGAGCAATGCAAACTTTTGCACAAGGTAAATGATTCTTCTAACTCACTATGACATAGTTTATTATTTAAAAGCCTTGTCAGCTAGAGCTAAATGTACAAATTATTCTTGTTTGCTAGTTCTGCATTTTCTGTAGATAAGAGTGAATTGCTCTGAATATAAGCACCTCTGTCTTTCCCCAGTGTGGCAGAACCATGAGAAAATGTAGCGTGTACCGTGTTTGTAAGGTTGTAATTGTATAAAAGTCTCTTTAGCAGGTTGGCACATTAGTCACTTCTGCAACCATAGGCTGCTGCCGTTTTTCTCAGAAAATGCCTGGTAAAAACAAGACAGAGCATTCTGGTTCCCCAGACAAGAAGCAGCGATGCAGAACTATAAGTTCACTGGAAATGTGGATTCAAAATGTTAAACATAAATATTGAAAGTAATAGCAAAATAAAATGCAAAATCTCTTTCCAAAGTGCTAGGGGACATCTCAGCAGAACTCAAAATCTACCTGCTTTTAAATAAGGAATCGCTTATTTACACTGCTGAGATTCCAGTTCTGTTCCCATTTAGAATGTTTAGATGCCTGTCTAATCACAGTTGTATATGGAAGCATTCTGTCTTTTTAGGATGGAACCAGCCTTCAGTCCCAAAGTCGACAGCGATGGTGGCTCCAGAGACAAATTAAAAAATGTAGTTCTAAAGATAGTCCTAAGAGTTAATAAGTATTGTTTTCCATAGGTCCCCTTTCTCCATTTATATCTCTTTGGATAACTTAAATGGAGCCAGCTATTACTGTAGTCCAAACCTTCACAGAAAACCTTTTTTTGAGACTAAAAACGGTTTGGGGAAATTTCTTCTTAAAGTACACATCAGAAAGCTGTCAGAATCATCTTCACCTTTGAATGAAGATGCCTTCTTGGTTTTAATTCTGTGTCTGACAGAGCAGTGCTAAAAACTATAATGAGGTTACATTTTGTTCTTTCCATGAACTGATTGCTAGGGAGCATGTGTGATTGACAGGCCTAGCAAAGAAGGATCAGGTGCTGTGTGTGCAGCATCTAAAATAACCTTTTGCTTCTCACTGACCACTGCTGATGTCCTTCCCTGATCTGGGAACAAAGGTAGCAATTCCTTCTAAGTGCCCGTGCAGTCCTTGGCTTTTTGCACTGTGATTACAGACTGTGATGGGATTGGGAGAGGTGAATCTCAAATGAAATGATTGGCGTTTTCTCCCCCGATAAACTACCTCTATTTAAGGTATGCTGGTTTTTCTAGTACGTGAGGCAAATGCCTTCATAACTCATCATCAGTGCTCTGATTTATGTGAGACTTGACAGTAACAAATCATTAGGCAGCTCCAGTGCCCCAGCTTGCAGTTAATGAGGCCAAGGAAGAAATAAGAGCAGGTCAAACCTGGGAGCTTGAGTACAAACAGCGATATTCTGTCCAGATGACAGCAGTGCAGATGAGGCACTGAGGCAGTGAAGAGATGTGCTGATCGGGCAACACGCTAAACTTGTTGACAGGGGAGATGAGAGATAATGACCCTCCTGTGGAAGTTGTACTTTGAAATAAACTTGGGCTTTTTTTCCCCTTTGTGGCTATCTAAGGCAAAACATTCGCTAAAGTTCGGACAGTCAGAAAACTACAAGAGACAGGTTAGTTATGCTGCGTGTCCCTGGACCACGATTTCCAGAATCTGGAGGAATAAGCAGGAGGGAGAATGTTTCTCTGTTCATCCAGTTTCCCAAAGCTGCCGTTACTGCCTTCTCCAGCAGTCATTGCTGGGCTAAACTGAAGGCAACAGTGGTGCTGGTGATGATTCTCACAGTCAGGGCTGCCACCATGGGGGTACACAAAGGAGGATCGAACTGTGCCCAACTCCTCCATATGTGAACCCACACTGATATTGTGTGTGCAGCTGTGGGAGTTCTGTTCAGAGCTGTAATAAAGTGCAGTGCTCTGATTTATATTTTAGTCTGAATTAAAAGCAGGAGAATAGAAAGGTAAAAGTGACTTTGGAAGGACTTCATTGCAGTGCCACATTAATGTTAGCATTTACGGTAACACAAAATATAACATACTTACACAATTAAATAGCTGTATAAACAATAATTGATATTTCCTGACTCTTTCTAGAGAAATTGCTTTTACTACTGCGTTAATTTCAAAACTTTTAAACTATTCTGTGTTAGAAGACTGAACTGACCCAGTATGACCTCTATATGAGCTGCTGCTTTTCTCTAATAAACCACAAACACAGTATGCAAAAGGCTAATGAGTGTTATGTTTTTTAATTATGTTGACAGATTTACAGAGGGCTTTCTCTTCAAAACTATAATTATGGCTTTTACTCACTCTGTTTAATAACTTACCAGGTTATGTGTCTCAGCTGTGGAACAATTTTATTTACTGCTGATCAGGAGCTATAATTTTTGTCAACTAGTGACGACACTTCCGCAGATTTCATTCTGTGACTCACACGGGCTCTAAAATACCATTTTCTCTCTTTGGGCCTTTCTGAGAAGAACACAGCACAGTTGGAATATATGTTCTTACTCAGAAGATGACTGCTCTTCCACTCTGTATTTTTTAGTATGGATATTGCTGGGTTCTCTATCTACTCTGTCCTGCCTGCAACCACCTAAGGTTGATGGGATGAAGTTCTGCAGTACCCAAGGGAGGGAAGCCTCCCTGGAGCTACAGCTGGTTCTGTGCTGTGAATTGCTTGTTAGGTGGCCTGCCTGGCTGCTCCTCTTTGCTAGCTGTTCTGATGAGCTGCTTTTCAGTGACTTCAGCTCCCAGAAGGCATGCTGAAGCTTACAGAAGCACACGTGTCCTGCTGTAGGAGGAAGACTTCCTGAGGGAAATCTTAACCTCTCTGTTTCTGAGGCATTTTGTAACCTGAGGCTACGAGCTGTTGAATAACATTATAATGGCTTCTCAACATGGACAGGTTGGCTCGCTTTGAAAGTATAATGTAGTAATACCATTATAATTCTCTCGAAATTCTCAGTGGTACATATTTACCTGATACGCCTTCAAATATGTTGGAACGTGGAGAATAAATTACTGTGTTAAGGCTTGTCTCTTGGTTCCTTCTATTCTCTTTCTTCCTCTTGCTGTCAAATGCCAGAAGAATATCTGTCTGCCCAGGTTTTGATCCCTCTTGAATTCATAAGAGAGAGCAGTTGTTTTTGTTTACTCTTTGAGTTACCACTTTGCCTTAAAAATTGTGAGAAGCCTCGCATAGTTTTAGCAAAACAGGTAGGAACCTGTATAGTTTAAAACTGACATTTTTGGGGTGCTCTGTTAAATGCATTGTGCCACAATCAGCATGTTATGAAAAACAGTGGAACAGGTGAGTTTCTGCAAACTGATGGATTTCCTGGGGGTATTTTCAGCTATCTTCCATCCTGAAGTAGTGGAGGGTTAGATCAGGTTCAGAGATGAGGTTTTTTTTTTAAGTAGGTGAATATCTGATTATGGGCTGTGTGTGTGGGTTAGTAAGAATAAAGTGATATTAAATGGAATTCTTGATGATAGAAGAAGAGTTTAACATAATTGGAATTCAGATCATGATAAAGCAACAATAATGGTTTTAATATGCTTGGAAACTAAAAGCAAGAGTTGTATTGTCAGTAAGAATGCAGAGCAGCACTGGGAATTACCACCTATGAATGGAGTGGTTTCTTGTGCCCCCTCTAAGATAAACAATATAAAATAAAATGGGTGCAGTGAACCTGATGGGTTGTATCTATATATCTGATGTAGTAAGGGTAAAGGGACAAGGACAAAGTCTTGATCTCTGAATAACAGAGGGCAGTGACTCGTGCTGGGTAATTACCTCATTGTCAGTAATTTATGAGTGAGCTAAACTGCGGTTGTTAGATGCATCTGTATCTTGACATGAAAAATCTACCGTGTTGCTTTGGGAATAACTACCTTGTTTATTTATATATTTTTTGTCTATTTGGTTTGAAAGTCTTTGCTTTTTTTCCTGAGGTGAATTTGCTATTAGATCTCAGAAGCACATTCTTTAATGCAGTAGAATTTTTTCCCTCTCATGCAAATGTGTGTAAACTATGAACAAGCCCTCTTTTCGTCTTCTCGTAGGTGAATTAGGCTCCCTGCAGGGAGAGCAGCTTGTCTGAGCTCAAGGGCGTATAGGAATTGGTCCTGGGAACTCCCCAGAAGTGTGGGGGGCTGTGCCTGTGCTGTCTTGCAAAGGTTAACTGTGAGGTTAGATCAGACCTGCCTCCACCTCGGGGTATTCCAGCGCCGAGAAGCAACAGCTGTGCATGTTCTGCCTCTCACCCTCTCACCTACTACTTCCAGCTTGGTGCTCTTTCCCTCTTTAAGCCTTGCTTTATCTTCTATGTGTCCTGGTTATCTGTAAGAGATAGCAAAAATACAAATACTGGATTATTCCAGTATCCATCTAGTCTGGTCTCAGGGGAACACTTTATTCCTCTGTTGTTACAGCTTTAGTGTATTTGTTTTGGGCTTTGGCCAGGGATGCTGCTGCCACCTGCTTTGGAAAAGGGGCTGAAATTCACTGCTGGTGCTGGGGGCCCAAAGGTTTGGCAGCCAGAGTTACGCAAGAATGCAGCAGGGAGAGGAGTGGCAAGTGGAAAGGAAGAACATTGTGTGGGGAGGTGCTCTTTTATTTTTAAACTCGCATAGCTCTGCACATGTGACAGATGGTTGTCACCAGCAGTGAGTTTTGGGAAAGGAACGCTAAAATATTCTGAAGTTTCACGGAAGGGTTGATAATTACCCAGTGCCTGTCAACTTTAAAATAGTTGTCAATACCCAAGTGTGTGATAAAGTTCGTCGTATTAGAATAAAGGAAGAAAAGCAGGAAACATTCTCTGTCTTCTGGCAGAAATATTAATGAAATATGAGTGATTGTCTGACAAATGTGCACTGCTATCTTGTTTGGCAGCTGCAGTTATTACAGTAACAAAGGGATCAGCTCTGAATAGGAGGAATTGCTTTTTATTGTTCCCTTGACTAACTTGGGAGGCTTCTTCATCAAGTAATTGATGATACTATCACCAGTGCAGCTGGGACAAGGTCTTGGTAAGCAAAAGCCAACGGTATAGAGCAGCAAAAGAGAACCTTACTGTAACTAGGTAGCATTTTCTACTTTTAAAGAAAGAAATAAAAATTATTCTGAGAGTATACTTTAGCTCTGTTAGGACTGCTGCTATCGGTGTAAATGGTTTCTCCTTTTCTGCCATGCACAAGACCATGTGTACTGTAAGGAAAAAGACTTAAGATAGGACGAAAAGAGAAACCTTCAGTTTTACTGTGGCAGCAGTGGTTGCAATTCTTGCTTATGGTTCTGGCAACACTACCAGATGGACCATTTTGTGAGATGATTGTGATGCATGTTCATTCTTCCCATTCTGGCTGCTTTAAAAAGAGCTGTTGTATTGGTGGTAGTAGTTACACTTGTACATGTCCATTGGCAATGAGTTTGTAACCACTGGTCCCATCACCATTCCAACCCACGCAGCTCTTGGATGGTGGTTAATGATGTTGTTAATGATCTGGTCCTTGCACTGACAAATATCTTTTAAATTAATCTGTTCCAGATCCATTTATTCACAAGTGGCTCCCACATGGACCAGATCCTCGGACATTTTTCTGTCACAGAAACAGATCTCATTAGACAGCCAGAGAACTACAAGCAGGTAATGCTTCTCCTGTAATTCTTGTATGCTCAGTGTGCTTTACCCAAACACTGTGAAGACTGCATTCCTTATAATACTTTTTTAACTTAGTTTCCAACAGAAATAAGGGCTTATATATTGAATTTTCAGTTTCTTCACTTATTTGTATTCACCAAATCTGGTTTGATAGAACATAAACCCAAAGGTATTAGGCTAAGTTTTATAAAGCCTGATAGACAAGGAGTGGGAAGAGACCTGACTGAAAGTGCCGCTGGAGAAAAGGCTTGTAGAATAAAACACTCTAGATAAGTTGGCTGACTTGCTGTTGTCTCCTGCCAGTAACCACATCTGGGCCAGTCAGGCACAATGTCTGCTTGTGGCCTTGCCTGAGCAAGACAGAACCTCTTAGGACAACATCATTTTTCCCAGTGTTCTGTTTTACCCTGAAGTATAAATTCCTACTGCTCTCAATTACTCAATTATCATAGATAGTTCATTATTTGAAGTAGTTTAATTCACTTCTTTTAATACAGTATAATTCATTTGTTTTAAAACATCAGTTTCTAAAAGTTCATTCTGTGTGAAACTGAAATGAGATGGAAATTTCAAGCTCATCTCTAACAAAATCAATATTTGGCAAATTTCTGCAGTCTGTCCAGACCTGTTTGCTCAAAGAAGATATTCTTTCTGCTGCTTGCTTAAGAATGAAAGTGGGCATTGTAAATATTGCGCACAAAGAAATTCAGGAAAGTAGATTTGAAGGTGGGAGGAAAGTTTTATGTTCAAAGCCCCTAAAGTAAAGAGCACATTAATCTTTCATTGCTGACTGTTTCTTGGATGAACAGTTCACATCCATCCTCTTGGTAAGAGGCTCATCTGTTTAGGATGTTCATCTGTTTAGAACTTTTTCCTGGAAAACTATTGTTTTTCTGGAGCAAATGGCTTCAAGTCAGCTTGAGATTTCTTTTTCACTTGTGCTTCGCAGTCCCCCTCCTGTGGTTTGCTCAGCAGCTCAGAACACACAGCAGCACATTGCTCTGAAGTCTGCAGTCTTCCACATCTTGGCAAATGTCTGTAAAAGTCTGGCAGGCTGGTATTAGAAACTTCCAGGCTGTGCAGAAGGACTTTGCAGCTGCCTTTATCCCAAAGCCTTACCGTGAGTCTGTCACTGATCTGTTACAATAAAGCTTAATGATGCTCTTGGTATTTGGTTTTGATGACTTTGTTAATGAATCATTTCAGGAGTTTTTTCTTGCATTCTGCTCCCTTTCCTGGATGCCTGCTCCAGGTGTTCTGTTCAGGGGAGGCTCAGGATAAAACAGAAAGAATTTTTCTGTATTGTAAGCACTGGGGTTCGGTAGGGTGCTGTAGTCAAGAAGGTTAGTGGGCAGCTGTGTTGTTTAGTTAAGATCAATGAAGTCTTCATTCCACCTTTCCCAGGCTTAAAAAGTAAATACATGAAACAAAACCGAGGTGATGACTGAGAGGCAGGGTGACAAAAGATGTTTTCTTTAAATAAACTGCAAGTGGCCACAGTCTATCTCCAGTTTCTGGGCTCTTGACAGGTGCAATCCCAAACAGGCTCCAGCTCCAGTGCATGTGTGTTGGAAATTCCTTTCTTATGTTGCTTACTGCTTGGACTGATCCAAAATTGGAATTATTTGTCAGTATAATCAGCTGTGAACTTCTTAACCTCTTAAAGCTCTCAAACCTATTCAAGAAAGGAGTTCTAAGCTGCTCTCTTGTGCCTGATTCGAAAACAAACAGGAGAAATTGCAGGAAATCATCACAACACTTGAGTATACAAGTTTTTGAGAGCCTTATAATTTTTAGGGTCACCATTTGAACACTCTTTGTAGATTTTGTCTACCCTTACCCTTATTTCCCAAAAGCAGCTTCTGGAAGTCAGTATGTAGGAAGAGCCTGGTACAACAAGGTGGTAGGGACTTGAAAAGGCATTGTTGTTTTGAGTGTCACTTTTCCAGATGGATCTAATACTCAATATGCAAAGTGATGCTGCTCCGGAAAGTGTAATAAAAAGCCTCTAATTTTCAAATATCTTGCTAAGATTAAGTAAATTATGCATATTTGAATAGCTTGGTTTTCAAATATTGGTGCAGATGGCAGCACTCTGCCGAATGTTTTATCCTAAAACTGTGAAATTATTTTTTTCTTTTCAAGTAAATGAGACATTTCTCTTAACGTTACCTCAAGTAAGAACCTGCTGCATGGATCAATAAAAAGAGCAAGCATGTCAATATGCTTTACTGTAATGCACCCCTCTTAGTGGATGGTGTTATGAATTCCTTCTCATCTTGGGCATCCTTCAAAGCATAGCAATGCAAAGTGGATCGAAGCATCAGAAATTTGCTATCACAGAAGGGACTTGGGCTATTCTTGTTTAAGCCTCAAATTCATTTTCATCAAAAATACCCTGCGAGATAAGTTGCTCTACTTGCATCAAAACAAGAGATGTTTAGTCTGACAGGAAAAGTGTGATAGGATACAGATAGCTGTGAAGTCAAGCTTTCCTTTATGAAATGTGAAAGTCACGCTGCTCCTTTTCTGTAGAAGATGCACATTAACTTATTTAAAATGTTCTTTCCTTGGATTTTTGACTGTAAAACACTTTTAGTGCTTTTATGTACAGGGATTTTACTGGACATTATTATTCTTCTATCATCATAAATGTCTTTGTCAGATTCATAGGGCTGGAAGTTTTCCAAACCTAATGGTTTTAATTATGTTTTTCTCTAGTGAGGCATGATCAAAACTCCAACTTTTCCTGCGGTTTGGCTGTGGTTATATCTATGTGTGTGGCTGTGTGTTGCAGGTCACTGCTCTGTTTAGTTCCTGTGCTGCCTGGGGGTGTCAGTGAAGGGGAGGTGGTGTTATTTCAGCTGGAGTTCAGTTTCCAGTGGAAGCACAGAAGTGCCTCAGTCAGTGGGGATGGTGCTGGAGCTGTGTGCTTGAGGCCACAGAATCACAGAATTACCAGGTTGGAAGAGACCTTCAAGATCATCGAGTCCAACCTCTGTCCTAACACCTCAACTAAACTAAACCATGGCACTGAGTGCCACATCCAATCTCTTTTTAAACACGTCCAGGGATGGTGATTCCACCACCTCCCCAGGTAGACCATTCCAATATTTTATCACTCTTTCTGTAAAAAAGTTTCTCCTAATATCTAACCTATATTTCCCTTGGCGCAACTTAAGACTGTGTCCTCTTGTTCTGTCAGTTGTTGCCCGGAAAAAGAGACCAACCCCCACCTCACTACAACCACCTTTCAGGAAGTTGTAGAGAGTGATAAGGCCTTGCTAGAGCACACAAATTTGGGACAGCTACAGGAAGCTTTGGGGGGGGTCATTGTGTCTTTCCTTGAAAATCTCTTGCACTTATCACTTAGTGTCCTAGAACATAGTCTAGAGGATCTTGGGTGTCTTGTGTTTTGATGCATTTTGCAAGCTGATGGGTACTGCTCTATTTTTAAATGGTTCCCCTCATCAGCTGGGGTAAGGTGGGGGGCTTCTGCTGTTTGCCAGCCTGAAATATCTCCAGGGCAGGAATGGAGTTCTGGTCTCTGGCACTGCAGCTGATATAGCTGGGCAGCATACTTGGGAGAGCATGCAGATGATGTGGCTCAGATTAAGCAACATCTGCCCCAGACTTTCCAGGGTAGTAATCCTCTCCAAGGATGCGGCCTCATTCCTCTCTCTTGTCTGTCAAGTCCGCTTATCTTAATTCTGCACGGCAGTGTTGCCAGTTCTGAAGTTTACCTTGGGCTCAAATAAGTGTATGTTGCACTTGAGTCATTAAATTAACTTTCTCATCAAATTGTTACCGTACAGAGATCAATGAACTTTAAATCAAAGCACCCAAGTCCTTTAGTTTCCTTTGTCTCTCCATACACTGCTTTGTATGTGGAATTCAATCTTAGTAGAGATTAAAAGTTGAAACTCAGGTCATTGGTGCAATGCTGGCACTGCTGGAGTGATCATTGAAATTGTAATGAGTAAAGATGACACCTTTAAATGCCAGTAAATAAATTTACGGAGTGTGACAGCAAATAAATAATGCAGCTGTCTGCCAGATGGACATGCAATGAAATTTATAGAACTTGGATGTGAATAGCTAATAATTTTGTTTCAGAAATTTATGAAGAAAGTTTATGTTTGTTGATCATTAACATGTTTTAAAGGTGATTTATTTGGCTTGAGAAACTAAGGTTCTTGGTAGCAAGTAAATAGGAGCAAACAAATAGTCTGTCTGACTTTGCATACATAATATATGGTCAATTCCATGCCCATAAAAAATTCAAGTGAGCTTTAGCTCTCCAAGCAGCAGGGATTGGGTAGGACAGGATAGGATGGTACAGCACTGATCTGCTTCTGGACTGTTGATTTATCAGGAAAGGACACCAATGTAAAGTATCTGTATTGCTTCCTTCAGTCACGTGGGATCCATAATTTCTTGTTGTGTCATTCAAGGGGTAACTGATCAAGACGTAAGGTAAGTTGATAGTGAACCCTAAATCTTGTGGCAGTTTCCATTTAAAACATCTGTCCCAGGTGGCTGTTACAGATGGGTGACACAACAAGTTTATTCTCTGTGAGTAATAGCCCATGGCTTGAATTCATGCAAAGCACTAAAGAGCTGCTGTTCTTTCCAGAACAAGTGCATTCCGATTGGAAGCATTAAGAGCTGAAAGACCTGGAATTCTCAGAAATGCTGAATGTGCATTTACCAGTTACTTCTCATGAAAGTTGGGTCTTCACTTGGCGTCATGGGCTTGTGCACTTGCGTAAAGTGCCCCTGCTCTGCTGAAGTTTTTATCTGCAAAGAGAAACCAGTGATTTCAGTGCATCCGAGGGACAGCACCACCTCCTGGAACGCGTGTGGGGGCAGAGCTGCAAAAGTGAGGTCTGTCAGCTAATGCAAGTTATTTGTCTGGGTGCTGAATAATTACTGTGCTATTGCCTTATCTCCAGAAATGGATCCCGTGTTGTTCACCCTCCTGGATGAAAATGGAATAACTATGGCAGGATAGTTCCAGCTGCTGGGTCCCAGGCTATATTTGGTGTCCTTGTGTTGGTTATTTGGGACTTCCTGGAATGTTGCTGGTGGTGACAGGCGCTGCAGGCAGGCGCTAAATGAAAATAAACAGTTAAACCCCTCTGATAAGCTTGACACCGTGTCACATTATTGATTTGACACAGACCTATGCTAGTATTTCTATAATCAACCCTGTTGCAATGTTGTATGGTGAGGTGAAGGATATGTAACCTTATTTGAATTTCAAAGAGCCTGTTAGGGAGCCATCCTGTATTTTATGATGTCCTTCCATCTGTTGTACAAGAAGCAGTTGAAGCAACACATTTCTCAGAGTGTAGATACCACTGGAAAAACCCGATATTCGTCCTATAGTCCCTGATGCTGCTGGGTAGAAGATTTAAGTCAGGAAACGAAGGCTTGTGCTGCATGTAAATTCCAGAAAAAATATTTGGTATTTAGTGAAAAAATGACCTTGAGCTTCAACGACAAACTGCCTTCACTGGTATAAATTGTCATAGAATCATAATCTTCTGTGGTGCTCTGGCAACTAATTCTGTTTGATCTGGCCCTCAGCTTTTTATATGTTTATTGTTTCATTCCCTTGGTAAAAGCCGTAGTTCTGTCATTTCTGTCATGGAACAGGATCAGTATTTCGTGTTGTAACTACTGTTCTAATTAAAGGCAGCTTTGCCTGTTTGTCGTCGTGTTTTACTTTCCTGGAAGAAAAAAATACTTGAAATTTCTCAAGTGGATCCTGCATAAAGAATAATACAGCGTAAGAGTAACTGCACTGGAGCTTGTGAGTGTTTGTGAAAACATGGGGTTTTCTTGTTTTGGTTTTCTTTTTGTGCCTGTTCTGTCCAAAATCCTTCCTTAGCCAGTCCCAATGTCACAGAAATCTTCACGGAGTTCCATTTTACCAGGTGCTGTGCCAGGGTCGGTGTGAGCTCTTCACAGAAAGAACCAGTTTTCAAGGTGGAGAGAGACTGTGTTGCTGCAAATGAGATTGTAAAGGTGGAGAACAATCTTCCCCAAAGGAGCACGAAGATCTGTGACAGTTCTTGGAGCAGTAGCACAGAAGAGACAGCCAAGCCCTGAGAATCTAAACACAATGAGATTTTAAACTTACTCTACACACTGCCAGAATTAACTTAGTTGGAGTCAGTAGTGGCTCCTGACCATTTACCAGAGCTGCTTCCAGGGCTTCAGATGACCAGAATCTTTGGATTTTGGCATTGTTAAATTTTCAGAACAACAACTAAACTGATAGGTTCTGTAGCAAGAACATTTTTTAAAAAAATTTTTTCACAACTGTTTAAAGGTACAGGTTTTGCTAGTCCAGTGCATCAAAATTTTTACCTGTTTTTAAGCAAGTTTGTTTTTCCATGATGATTGGTGATGGCTGCATGTTAAATAAGTTCTTTAATGATGAAATGAAATTAAGTTCTAGAGCTGCTGACCTTTAATAAATTTCAAGGTTCGCCAAAGAACTGTATGTTAGGCCTATGGACACATATGTTTTGAAAAGGTCAATTATGACAAGTTTTTTGAATTAGCATAATTATGCTCACCACAGCACTTGGAATAAAAACAGCAAATGCTTTGCCCTTTTAAAGTATTTTCCTCTCTTCCTGTCTTTAACTTGATTTTACTAAACCATTCCAATATTCATTGCGGAACACAGGGAACGTGGACTGTGTTAGGAGCTGCGGACTAGGAGCTGAAGCAGGACTCTGGAAGGGGATAGGATGGATAATGAAGAACCTTTTTGCTCTGACTCTTGTTCAGTGAAGTCAGGAGCTGGGAGAGACCCATGGAAAAGAAGCCTGAATGAGGGCATTGTGGAAGCAAGGTGGCTCTGATGTGAAAGAATTCAGATTACATGGGTGAAAAGAAACTGACTGAGGCACAAAGGGCTGAATATAGACAGGAAGGTCAAGGTTGCCTCAGGATCTCAGTGACAACTGCCTGAACCATCCCTACAAGTTGTTGAGCTATGCTGGGTAGGTGTATCCATGAAGTGCTTTACAGTAACTTTTAAATTTCCTGAAAATCGTGTCTTGGAAGTCTCAGTTAAGGCATCCAAAAGCAATGGAAGCATTTTACTTACATCTCCTTGTTTTCATTTCCCATTTGCAGCACGACAGCAATGCTATTATCTCGTCTCACATGGGTCATTAGGGAAGATAACTTGTTTATCTTCAAGATAAAAATTCTGCCTTTAGAATGGGATTTGAATGATGTGTGACAAATAAAGCTATGGTTTCCCTCTGAAGAACAAACAGAATAATGTGCCATTTGAAAGGAAAAGGAGTGGAGTGAGCGCCAGCCAATCTGTGCCTTTGGTGAGACAGATTATGAAGGGAAACATTTTGGTTGCATAATTCTAGACCTTATACATGTGGGGGGGTCAAATTAGTGTTGTTCAGGCAGCTTGAATTCTGGCACTTTTTAACTTTGAATGCTACAGTTTCCAACTTTAGCATTTATCCTGCTGGGTTGTGCATTAGAGGTGTAAAGCACGCTTACTGCCATGTGCTCTGAACAACACTGCCAGTGAAAGGCAATGCTTCTTCCCCCCGTTAAATGACTTAATGTTTTGTGTTGTTCTTCCAACCACAGTTACTTTAGACATTTTACATGCGTGGTAGTCAGGCTGGTGAGAAATAACTTGGGAGCTGGCATTAATATTGCAGAGGAGAGCAGATCTGATGATGTATTGCATTATATATGGGGCTCCAGCACATAAATGCAGGAGGCCTGGAGGCTCACACAAGAAAGCTTGAGGGAGCTGAATGATCCAGAGTACTCAAATTGTGATGGTGGTTGTTCAAAGGAGAAGTGGAGGTTGTAAGGATGGGTTTAATATGAAGGTCACCTGCAAGCTAAAATGAAATATACCCTTGATGCTGCTGTACGATGAGCAGGGTCAGGAGTGTATTGGCAACCCTTTTCTGAGCTGACTTTCTGACCCTGTCGGAGACTCCTGGACTGCTGCTTTCTCCTGGGTGCCCTGGCATTGCTAAGCTGAATGATGGAGCAAGAACTGGCTTTAAACCTCCTTGAGTTATGTTGGTTGAAAGGTTTATTCTCTCTAGCTGTCTCTAGTTTGGTGTCTTGGCGGTGTAGTGTCAGGAGCAGAGTGGCTGCTGTGGTGCTGTGCACGGCAAAATTGCTGTGCTGGGATAGGTGGAGTTTCAGAGCCTCCAGGGAGCATGAGCTCTGTTGGAAATCCACATTTACATATGCGTGAGGATGCTCAACACAATCCATTTAAGCGTTCTGGTCTTCTTAGTGGGACTGCCTTGATCACCTTTAAAATTCAGAATACTTATTACTTGTTGCTTTTCAGGGAGAAGGCTATGGTGGTTTGAAGCTTGGTACATTGAAGGTTGTTGGAATTGGAAAAAGCTCCGGTGTATTTTGTTCCTTTTGACTGACACTTACACTTACTGGAACAGCAGTGGATACTGTCTTAGAAAAGGGGTGATTTGGTGGTTGTTATGTATTCCCTGTAGACTAGGAGAGTGGCTACCGAGAAGACAATTTAAAACAGAAATCCAAAAAACTCTGGGCAATTCAGATATAATTTTTCTTCCTCGCATTTCCTCACAAGGCAAGAATAAGTGCTAGGAAAGCAAAGGAGCTGTCAGTGACAGCATGTGCTGCCCACCCTGTGCTACATGGCAGGAACAAAGAATGGTATTCCTGTCTTTTTTAATGATTCACTTTACAGGAGGAGAGGGTAGGCTGCCGTGTCATTTTCCTTCCGAAATGCTGTAGGCAAATGGTTTTCAGTTCATTTCCTGACATTTATCACATAAAACATGGCTTGCTGTAGGAGTTATTAAAACCTCTTGGAAGCAGTGGATCCAGGTACTCATTTGCAAAAATGAGGCAGAACAGATTCAACCCTTGTCATCCGAGTAAAATCAGGAAGAATTACAGAGGTCAAATGGCTTCAAAGCTGCTTTTAGACAGTGTCTGCTTGTAGCCAAGTTCTTGATCCTTCTTAAGAAAGTGGAAATCTCTGGCCTGCTGTGCACTGTGGAAACAAGAGCAGTCAAATTGTGCGCGATAATGTGTACTGGGAATTTCTAAGGCAGATTCAAGTCAATTTTAGAAGGGAAGGCTGAAAAAAAGTTTAATATAAATGACTTGCCTTTGAATACTCTGGTCTCCTCTTGGGGAAGGCAGCGGACCAGCTGTCTTGGGTGAGGAATTCCTCTCCTAACTTCCCTGTTCATCCCTGTTGTGCTGCTGCTGGAGGTTTTACTTGCCCTCCAGAAGCAGTGGGGCTTGGCTTCCAGATCCTGTCTGGAAGATGGACAAACACCATCCAGAGCCACAAAGTAGGTGGAGGTCAGAGGTGAAGTTTAGGCTTGATGACAGGAGAAAGGATACCCATGGGGGAGTTAATTTAGGGAGGTTTGAGAGGCTAGAATTGTGTGAATGACTCTTCCTCATGCTGTAGAAAGAAAGAAACCTCAGCAGGAGCTAAACTGCTTTGAATCTCAAAAGGTGAATATGATCAAAACAATTCTCCTTCCCTGCAACTGGCTGTGGTATCAGATGGTTTCCGCTCCTCTGATGCCTGCTGTTCCCAGCTGATTCAGTTCCACCTGCTCTGGGACAGGCACTTTCCATCTCCGCAGTCCTGGCGGATCCTGCTGCTGGTTCTCTTTCAAAGCTGTGTGGAGTATCCCATCCCAGGAGGAGGCAGAGACACGCAATTAAAGAGCTTTGAGAAAGGCAGGTAGGCACAGAGCATGTGCCTGTGTTTGTGTATCACTGGAGGAATATCCTGACATCCTTATAGCCAGGCTGGTTAGAGGTGGGCTGGACAAGTGAGCGGTGGTCCAAGTGGAAAATTGTTTGGGCCACTGAGCTCAAATTGGCTGTTACTGGTGTCCCTCTGGGATCAGCTCTTGGTCCAGTACTCTTTAACAATACCCGGGGGCTCAGGTGGGCAGTAAGTTGCCCAGGACACAGCAGTGTGCCCAGGCAGCAAAGGCTGACTGCATCCCAGGCACGTTAGCTGGAATGCTCTGAGGGCAAAGGGAGGATCCTGCCCCTCTGCCAAGTACTTGTGAGCCTGAGTGCTTGGTGTCCTTGTCCCAGCACAAGGACAGTGGCACACCAGGAGCAAATCCAGTAAGGCCACTGAGGTGGTCAGAGCTGGAGCATGGACCAAGCCCTTCTCAGAGGTGCACTGGGACAGGAGAAGGGGCAGCAGGCACAAGTTGGAACACGAGAAATTCTGGCCAGGTAAAACAGGAAAAAATTGCCATGAATTGATCAAACTCTGGAACCAAATCCTGGAGAAGGGGTGACTTCTGTGTTGTTGATGTTCAGGACTTGCTGGGCAGAGCCCTGAGCACCTTGCTTAGAGCAGGAGATTAGATTAGAGACCTCCAGAGGTTCCTTCCCACCTATATGGTTCAGCAGTGTTAGCACAAGACCAGATCCTTCAGCTCACAGGCACTAGCTTGTCACCAGCCATGAATCATTTAGTTGTTGAACTTTCTACCCAATTTCACTTTCCCACTGCCCCTTCTTGGGAAGGATGCTCTGTTTTATTTTATTACTCCAGACAGGTTTAGTGCTAAAATATTTCTTCAGATATTTTTTTAAGCAAGGTGGCCTCTGGCTGCAGTTAGTGTCCAGTTGGAGGGAGCTGGCAGCATTATATAGCAACACTAAAGCAAATCATTCTACCTCATAGCATTATTACCTTGATCTGAAAATTTCCCCAGGCTGCAATTTGTCACAAATATTGCTTTCAGCTAAACTTATCCATACAAAAAAAAGAGGAGTTAATAGAGCTGCAGTTCTGTAGTTGCCATCACCATTTTTTTCGGGATGAGTTATTGCTTAGTACATTTTACTGACCAAGCTTATAGAGTTCTTGGACCTTGAAAAATGATGCAGTGGTTTATCATGGACTCCATAAATTGTTGGACTATGTAGCAGCAGTATGTTAGTCTCCTCCACCATAAGAAAGGAAGGTGTCTCTGAAACACAGTCAATACATACTGCACTGATATGAACACTTGGTTGTGATTGCCAGCGGCAGAACTGATGGAATGATACTGAGTTTCACTGCTGCTTTTGTGCTTTTGCTTGTTTTATGCCATACTTAACATAATTTGAATGCTGTGACAGTGACAATGACAGTGATATACTATAATATAATTCCACCTGAGACAATGCAGCTGGAATTAATAAGCTGGAGAGACAAGGCTGAGGTATTTTGTCATCAGTTGGCGTTCGATTTATTTTTTTTTTCTTTGGTGGAAGTGCCAGCAAACGCAGTGGGGGAAGCAAGCTGTCCAGCTCAGGTGATGCTTTGGGTCAGCACAGGGAGGACAGGCAGGCACTGCGGTCCCATACAGTGCTACAGCAAAGGTTGTACCAGCATCGTATCTGATGCCTGTAAGCTGAAGGTGGAATTGCCACTTACCAGCTGAGGCTGGTGCGGTGAGAGGTGTGTCTTGTATCCACATCAAAATCCCCTGGTCATGCTATGCTGCCTGTTAACTTTCTGTCAGAGGAGACCTCAGAGCAAGAGTGGCTTACTTGCTGTTAGTTTTTGGTGATGGAGTCAGAAAGGGTCTTGCTGGTGCAGCCTAGTGGATCTTAACTGGGGTATGGGACCCTGAAGGAACAAATTAAATATCAGGAAAAAAAGTTTGAGTGAGGAGCTTTTAAGAGTCCTGACTCATCTCTTGAATTGTGCCTTGAAGCTGACAGTAGCCACTAGATAGTGCAGAGCTGCTTGTGGAGGCTTCATTGTTGTTGTTTTCAAGCCAAAGAGAAATGAGTTATCAGCTTCTGACAGAAAAGGGACCCCAGGCTTTTCACTCTTCTCTTGTGTCAAAGTACAGCTATTGATGAAGGCTGATCCTGAAGTGCCCCAGAACTATGATGATCTTGTGATCCCTAACTGGGACCTTGTGTTCTCCTGCACCCACCTCTGAATCAAAAACATACTTAACCCATCCAGAAAGTCAAGCAAGACAGGACCACTGCCTTCTCCAGCCTCGTTGCTCGTTAAAGAAGCAGACTGCAGTTTAATTCATGTATTGCAATGGCTTTGGCCACAACTGAACCGTTGCTGGAAAGCTGAGCTGAACTGTTTTTCTGGATATGAGAATGCAGCTCAGATTGTGAGAAGACTGGTAGAGCTGTTTTTATAGCCTTGTAAAATTAAACTTTGTGTGCAATTGGCCCATAATGTTAACTCAGCTCTACTGGCAGGTGTTTTTGTTTTTTTAAATAGCCAAGGAAATAGAGTTATAAAATCAGCTGTTACTCATGTTTTGCAAGAGATTTTGGATTTGTGGTTCTTTTTAAATGTTTGTTGCTTAATTTAAAGGAGTATGAAAGAGACTAGCAAGAGAAATTAATTGACATGAGAAACTATAGCAGACTTTAAATTAGTAGTTTCTCTAGTCAGTAACACATTTTAAAATGTGTGAAAATACCTGCATGCACAAATAGTCTGTGATGGCTTGTCAAAGAACTAGGCTGGGAGAAACTGTAACTCGTATCAAGTTGCAAGCTTAGACTAATCCACATATTGAATAAATTTTTAAATTAATTGTTTAACTAAGATGAACATCTGTGATAATTCTGTGTGCTGTTGGGTCTCTGATGGCAGAAGCCATTCATCTTTTTTTCTTTTTCTGTCTTTGGGCAAGAGCTCAATTTTATTTAACATTTATATTTGTTGGTGCTTAGAGGTTGGGTTTGTGTTGCTGTGGGTGCTGTACAAGCCGGTCCTCAGCGTGATGTCCATCTGGAAGTGTCCTGGGAGTGCAGGTGAAGCTGTGCAGCTCTGTCCTGTCTCCCTTGAAGCACAGCTGGGGAAGTCTGGATGTCACTGCTCATCCAGTCCTGGGGTAAGGACCACCTGGTCCTTACAGAAGGCAAAG
Organism: Rhagologus leucostigma; assembly: GCA_013397725.1. Taxonomy (NCBI): domain Eukaryota; kingdom Metazoa; phylum Chordata; class Aves; order Passeriformes; genus Rhagologus; species Rhagologus leucostigma. The sequence goes on from VZTD01002670.1 coordinate 634,640, forward strand.
AAGGTGGCAGAGAGCTGGCAGGTGCTTGTGGGAAGGTCAGGACACACATGGAACAGGCGCATGGAAAGCAAGGCACATGCATGCACAGGGATGCTCCTCCTATAACCAGCACTTCTTGGTGTAGTTACACCCTGTGTGGAAACGCACGGAACACAGGATATTGGAGCTGTTCAGAAGTGTGGCGTCAATTCTGAATTCAGAACAGTTAAACAAATTAGAAACTGCTCGTTCTTGTTGATTTCTATGTGTGTTTCTGTGGCCTGTTAAAAATACAGGGAAATGGGTGAGTATATGGGAAGGGGGGGAGGAAAGGAAAAAAATGGATATGGATAATGCTTTGTTCTGTGTACAGGAAGTCTGAATAAAAGCAGAAGAATAATGGTCTTTTTTTGACATCAGCTGTATGGGGGTTTTGGTTGGCAGTACAATAATAACAGCTGTCAGGCAGTACTGTGATACAATTTGATGCTTTTCTTTGAAATCCTCTAGCTGAGATTTCTCTAAAGTAAATTGTGATTTCTGGTATCTACTGGATGTGCTTTAACTGAGCTAAAAGTACTTGGTACTGCCTGAAAATTTGGCTCTTCAGGTATGCCAGGTTAGGCACCCAAAATCATCGGTACCTTTAGGGGAAGAAAATGTGTACCTTTTTCATTCTTACATATATTGATCCTGGCTGTTGAAGTATAAAATTTCAGTCTTCTTTTTCCTGGTATTTTTTCCGTGTTTTAACACATGCTGTTTCCATAGGGAAAATGCCAAGCAGTCCATTCATTGACCCGTTTCTCTGCAAATGAATGCCATTAATACATCCCAGTTCATTGCCTATCAATGTGAAAGCTGTAACACAATTTTTATCTGCCAAATGCCTCATTCTGTTTGTTTTAAATTTCATTTTCTTTCAGTTGCATTTTAAACAGCTGTTTTCTGAATCCCTCCACAAATAGCAATTATGTTTTATAATGATGATCTTTGTCATTTAAGTTTTTAACTAGTGGTTTGATTTCCTGCTCTCAGCAGTGTAAAACTGAGATAGCTCAATTGCAGTTTAAGCTGTGGTGGCATAAAACTGGCGTTGGTGGGTGGAAAAGTGACATATTTTGGTTTAGGTGTTGGAGATTTTGCACATATCCAAGCATCTGAAATTATACTCCTGCAGCCAAAGCTGCTGTGTTTTGTATTTTATGTATTGTGTCTTCGACAAAAGATTCAAGTCCTGCTTTCCCTTACAGCACAAAACCCCTCCCAACATTACAATTGTGAAAGAGGTGATGCTCAGCAGACACAGAAATACCATTTTCTGGAGCCAGAGGGCTTTTCCTATTCCTGCTGGCGTGTTGGCCAAGGTCCCTGTGGGATCCATAGCTGGTGCTGGAAGAAATTCTTATCCGCTTCTGTCCTCTAAGAGCCTTTCAGATCCACTGCCTCGTGATGGTTGGGCTGCAGTGCTTCTCCTGCTCTGTCTTGGCTCTCAGTGATATTTCACAGGCAGAGAAATTAGAAAAGGTCTTTATTTGCCTTGTGGCTAGAGGCTGTTTATTGTCCCTTGGTTTTTGCTCTTCAGCTGCTTGTATTTCACACTACTCCAGCGTGACTTTCTAGTTTTCAGGCCTATTTATTTTTGCTTTAGCCTCCAAGGGATGTGTGGCAATGTCTTAAACCAGCTTTGCTTCTGGAAAAATCACAATGTGGAACTGAAACTTGGAGCACTGAGTGTGTCCACCTACAGTGTTGTTTGTTTGTCCCAGCCGGACATGGTTGTGATACTGAGATGTTCTCTGGGGTTTTTTGCTGAAGGGGGGTCTCAAAACTTAGCCCTGCCAAAGGCAATTTGGGCAGTGTGTGCCATTTTAAACCAAGTGCCAGCCACCTAACAGCCTGCCTGCTGAGAGGCTCTCATTTGTCAAGGTTTCCATGTTTTTTCAGTTAAGGGAGTTTTCTATTGGTAGAGAAGATGTGTTGATTTTTTTTGTTTCATTTGATGCTTGTTTAGGTCTCTAAAGCCTTAATCCCAGTTATGGTTTACATCTGGTAGCATAAATTGTGTAACTTTCATGAATGTTTACCCCTTTTCTTTGCATTTTTTTTAGAATGAGCTTCTCCACTTAGCTTCTCTCCTGTGGCTGTGAGATACTCAGAACTAGAATTCAGATTACCCCAATGCACACTGAATAAAGCCATTTCCTATTAAACAAATACAATTATTGAATAGTATTGATAGTTTCCCCATATAAGGTTTCCTACTAACCCCAACTCTGTCTCAAGCCTTGAGCAGTTCTCCAGAGATGTTGGCATTTGGAGCAAGGTTTGCAGGGCTCAGGAGTCCAATGCAAGTTTTCTGTGTACAGACATGTATGAATGGTGATGAATTAGCAGGGTTTTGTCTCTGAGCCAAGACACAGAATTTATTGCTGAAAGACCATTTTTTGTCTGTCTAACAATAAAATGATTTTCTGAACATTTAGGCAGAGCAATTTTCGATTAAAAATAGTTTTGCCAGTGCTGTGGTAGTTGAATTATGAGCTGTGGGCATCGGAGATTAAATACTTGTTGCGGGGAGCTCTCTGGAACTGAGCCTGTGAAAAGGGTGCATTATGCTGCAAATTTATTAAATATTGATTTCTGTAACAGTCTACAGGCACTAATGATTTTTGTAATATGGTGGTAAATAATATGAAAGAGATTAATATCTCTACAGAAAAAGTAATTACAAATATGTTTAAACAACATGTGAGTTATACTTGTGGATACTGAGGAAGATTCAACTTTGTCCTCTTGCTGAGTATCACAGAATGGGTGAGGTTGGAAAGGACCACTGGAGGCCACCTGGTCTGACCACGCTGCTCAAGGAGGGTCCCTTGGAGCACATTACTCAGGGCTGTGTCCAGATGGCTTTTGAATATCTCCAGGGAAATATCCAGAACCACCTAGGTCATCTTGTCACTTCGGACTTTAGCGGCTGAAGCTCCCACAGTTTCCTGAGGTCTGTGATCTGCGTTGGATGCTGGATATTTGGCTTTGGAGGTCACAAGCACGTGCCGGAGGAAGCAAGGCATGCTCTTTACAGAGCTGGCATTCTTTTGCATCACACTGAGGTTTCCTGGCAGCCTTCTCTGAGGCAGCTCAGTTAGGCACAGTTTACCCTCTATAGCAAAGCTGTTGCTTGCACCAGGGGTGGTTTCTTTACAATGGCTTAAAGAAGTCGTTACTGCAAAGTGTTTGCTCTCAGCAGTCATTGTGGAATTGCCTCGCCACAGAGATTAGCAATTTGAATTTGTCATTAACTTTTTAAGTCAGTGTAAATATTTTAGAGCAATAACTTCCTCCTAAAGAGTGAAGAAAATGGATTTTGTTGTCTTAATTTTGTGTAGAGTGAAACACAATTTTCAGGCATTATTGTTAAGCATTACCTAGATACCCACGTGAGGCACATTTTTGACTTGCTTCACTTTGTTCATGAAGCAAAATTGATGCTCTTCTACAGACTTCAGTCTTTAAATTTCGTTAGGAGGCATGACAGTATCAGGTCCTTAGTTCATTGAAAATGGGCAGGCAGCATTAGTTACAGCTTGGGAATTTGTTTTACATTTTGAGAGGTTCACGTAGCAGCAGAAGTGGAACTGCTCATGGCATATGTGTGAACTCTTGTTGGTAGTAAATGAACAAGAAAAGGTACTGTGCTAGGGGGGAATGCAGAGGTACGGTTTGGGCTTTGGTTTCTGAAATACCAGCTCTGGTGTTACTGTGATGTGTGACTGAAGAAATTGTACACCATTGTGTGTTGCAATAAGAAGCGATGCAGAGTCCCCAGGCGGGTGCAGGGGAGAGCCTCTTTATTGCAAAAACCCGGCCTTTTGAAGCACTTAGCCGGTTATCAGTTACATAGTTTTAAAGCATAACAAGCATAATTCAGCCAACCACCATACACCACGATGTGAACAAGCAATGGTTATATAACATGTTTTTCTACCCCTAATTCAGCTGTGTCTCTTTCCCACAGTCCTTTTCTACTTAGCCCAAGTAACAAGAGTAGGCCATGATTTCACCAAGGCAACAAGGCCTTCATTTTATAAGGTTTTACCTATATGCAACAATTGTGACCTCAAAGTCACAAAAAGCAGAGTTTTTTGAAGAACATGTAATGCCCATAAGAAGCTTGTGCAAGGGATGAGGCTGGGGGAAGGAAGCTGCCTAACAGAAATGTTCACTCCTAAGTGCAGGCATGTCTGAGTGAAAACCTGTCATCCCTGGGTCATGTGGAGACTGTCCTTGTGACCAAATTCAAGGCACATGGACATACAATCCATTGTCCCTTCCCAACCTTGAACCTTTATTTGTTTTTATGATTTTTGCTAAGGTGTCTCAAGGATATTTGTAGTACATTATTTTTTATTGTGTTCTGCTTTATTCTCCGTGCCGCAATAACATCAAAGTCTCACAAAGCCCGTGCAAAGGATGGCAGAGGATATTGGCATTCAGGAGCAGTGCCTAAAGTCCCTCAGGGTAGAAACTCAAATGTTGGCTATTGCAGGCTTGTCTGAGGCTGCCACGGTGTATTCCAGCTATGCTGGAAACTGTCCTCCTAGGATGGCGGTAGTCATCCCATTACTGATTTATGGCTGAAGCAATCCAGCACACAGTTGCAGGCGTGATATTTCTGAGGGTGTTTAGTGAAAGGTGAGGATGCTGTAAGCAGGTGAGTTAGATGAATGCTTTCACACAAGCTGTTCAAATTTTGTGTAACTAATGAAGCAGTTAAAAAAAAAAAGGTAACAAAAGCCCCCAAATGCAGAAGATCCCAAAGGGTTTGAGATTAGGAGACTGCTCAGGAAGTTTTGATTGTTGTTAAGGTCAGTTAACTCCAGCAGATCCTTCAGAGGTTTGGTGAAGTTTCAGAACCATATCCTTTCAGTTGTGCTGTGAAAGCAAGTGGCATATGGCGCTTCTAACATTCTAGTGAGAATAAAGATGATGACTATGTTTTTATTAGATCACTCTTTTTGAAGGCTCAGAATGAAAAACTCCCCATTCCAACTTTCAGCCCTCTTTAGCTGTAATAAGACGTGTTCATACTGCAGTCACACGCAGCTCGTGACCACATTACAAAGCTACTTTAAAGTCAAGTAACTTTGCTGTTGCCTGAATATTTAATCAACTTTTTGGCTGGGTTTTATTGCAAGCCTCAGATTCCATAATGTAAGCCATTTGTGCTGTAGATGTACCTATGAAAAAAAAAAGGAGAAAAGAAAAAAGGAGAGAGAAACCCATTCTTCTACCTTTTATATCCCAGCTGAGCTTGAAACTAGCAGAGTCGTTAAGCGTAATGCCAAGTGTCTGGTGTGCGAGCAAATGTGTAATAATTGTATTTTGGATCCAGCAGTGTTTTAGAGCAAACTGCTTATAATTTCCAGCAGTTACTCTTGCAAAGTGGTTTCCTTTCTTTGGTTCCTTTATCTTCAAGTAATACCTGAATAATAAAATTGCAAAGTCAACTCAGGCTTTGCAGTTACTTAAATTATGTTATATACTAAGTAACTAAAGCAAACAAAGCTAGCAGAAGATAGACAGTTGTCTGGGTACGGTGGATTTAGCTGGTAGTGGTCTGGTCCTTATCATTCTCCTACACTCTTTGTGGTCATCTTAAGAAATTGCCTTTGGTGTCAGATTGGTGTTAAAATTGTTCATTTCAAATATATGGTCAGAACCAAAATTGTTAAAGCTGGTGAGCTCTGATTTATAGCAAATTTGTTCGTCTTATCGTTCTTGACAAGAACTGGTTTTTTTTACTGATATATAAATACTTAGTCTTGGAATGTCTCCTCCACCATATATGTATGTGCATACATGTGTATCATGTATATATTTGTGAAAAAATCATAATTTGCGTGGCTATAATGCAACATCTCTCCTTTGAGTGCTCTCAGGCAAAGGGAGGGATTCCTCATGCAGCAGATCAGACAATTTATGAAATACATAACATTTTAGAACAGCTCTTCCATGCTATTTCAGAGTGAAGGGATGGGGAAAAATACTTTTGGAGAAACAGTTTTTTTTGGTAGTCAAGAAGCACAGAAGATTTGAAGCTGGTCATTCAGCTAAGCATATATCAGAACTATGTCTCTTTGACACCTCAAAACAATGCAGAAACTCACATTTATGTGTAGAAAAGCTGATGGAGTTTGTACATTTGGGGTGAGGGATAAATCAGTGATGCTGGGTAGAAGTGTTTCACTTCACATTTCCCCATCTGTTTTTACAATGTTCTTGTAAAGCCACCCAGTGTTGTCCCATGTACCACTCACACTCTTTTTGTACTTCAGGCCAAGCACACATTTCATGCAGTTCTCAAGTGACCAACGTTACCTGATTTCCTTTCCTTTGTCTCCTTTCCTGTAGCTATTACAGCTCCTGGAGTCTGAAACCACGCAGCTGGAAGCCTTTTTGGAGTGGAAGCAACTGGAACCAGTTTACTGGCAGTGGATGGTAATGGATCAAACTGATTTTGAAGGGTGCAGCTTTCTTGACTTTAGCGTAGCTGACTACTTCCAAAGGCCCTTAAGTCCCACAAAATTATATGTTGCAAACCAACTGTTCAACAGCACTTGAGAAAAAGGAAAGAAAAAGTCTTGGTAAAGTAAGGAATGTTTTCCTAGTTCTCTTTCATTCCTGTTTTCTTCAGTAGGACTCACCCAGCTGAGAGGAATTGCAGGGCAGAATGGCAGAATTTCATATAGTTATTAACACAAGTGAAAAGGTCTGATCTTCATCTTTTTAATAGTTTTTAAACATAGCAGTTGCACATTTTTGTAAAATTAAATGGCTTTTCAAAAGAGGGCCTCTAAGCTTTATTGCAGTCTTGAGAACAACTAAATTTGCAGGCAGCTGATATTGAAAACAACTTCATTTTTTCCCAGCCAAATAGTGTGTTGACATTGCTGATTTCCCCTTGAACTGTGTTGAATGATCATAAGAAAATCAATAACCCTTTCTCTGTGCATCTTAGGATTTCTCAAGTGAGTGCAAACGACGCCATCCATCTCACTTCTCTCTATGACTTTTGCCCATTCAGTGTTGCTGAAATAATTCTTTCGCACACCACATTAGCTGTATGAGCTTACAAAATTTTGAGAGTTGGTGAGCTGACTGCTAATTGCCCACATGCCTTCCTCTACACTAAAAGCAAGGCAAAGGGCAGTGTGAAATTACCTCACCTGTCTTGAAGGGAACTTCCAGTTGCCATTAGTTCTCTAATGGTTTTTGCTTTACATGTTTACCCTCTTACGGTTTTTTGGAAAGCATCAACATTAGCACAGGCCTGGCTCCCAATAGAAGAAATATTACTGCAATTATTTCTGTGTATCCACCAAAACATTTGCCTTTGACATGTTGAAGAATGTGGAGAGTGTTAGCCTGCTTTCTGGAGTTAAGTCCTAAATAAATACTTAAAAAAACCCAGCTGACCAGCACATCTTTTTAAACTATTCAGTGTGCTGGATGGTGAATTTGCCTTTTTCTTTTGTTTCACTGCTGATGGTGGTTGTTCCTGGATGCAGTAGGATGTATGGGAATGAGATGTGCTTTGAGAAGACCATAGTTTTCTCTTTCTACCAAACTTGTGTTTTGCATTGGTGATCTGATGGATGGGATGGTTCTTGCAGAGCTGCTGCCAGCTCTTCCTGGTGGTGGTGGGCAGGAACACAACAGAGCATGACATCACTGCAGGAACTGGAATGACTGCAGTAATCACAGAATATCCTGAATTGGAAGGGATCCACAAGGATCATTGAGTCCAACTCCTGGCCCTGCACAAGATAGCCCAAAAATCCCACCATGTGCCTGAGAACATTGTCCAAACATTAATGTTACTTTACAATTCTGTCATTTAATGCATTTCAAGCTAAGGCATAAACAGAAGAACCTCCAACCTCCCAAAAAACCACACCCTTTTGCTTTATTTCCATGCAGTTTGTTACCCTGTCAATGTCCCCACCATGTCTGCATTCTCATGAGCTGGGCCGTGGGTCAGCAGGAGCTGCTGCCCTTAGTGCTTTGTGCCAGTTCCCAATGCCAGTGCTTGCCTAGAAAGGAGGTTTTGCAGGGTGCCCTCTGCCATTCTTAGCTGTCTTATGAAGCGTTTTGTTGCATGAGCCTAAGAATCTCTTGCTCTGAATTAAGCCAGAGTTTTTAACCTACCTTCTGAGAAAAGAAAGAAAGAGAGAAAATAAAATTTCCCATCCTCTTTATAGCAGTCTTTTATATAAGTGAAGGCTGTTAGCATGTCAGTGCCTTCCCAGTCCCTGTTTCTAGGCTAAGCAAAAGTTTTGATGTCTTTATGTGTCCTTGTAGGCCATTCATTCAAGCTTTTGATGTTTGTTGCTGCTCTCATCTGGGACTTTCCCTCCCGTTTGTCTGTGTTTAACTTCAAGTGCCTCACCTGTATGTCAGCATTACAGTCAGCACTCTTCTATCACGGAGACTTGTGTGTATACTTTGTGACATGGTGCTTGACTTTAACAGTGTGACATTGGTGACTTCTGGCTCTCTGACGTCTCATCCAGCAGTGTTGCTGCTGTGCCAGTAATTATCCGCTTGGTTTTTCCTTGCTTGTGTATAGACCACGCTGCTCAACTGCTGAATTTCCTGCCAGTGTTCTTAAATTACTTCTTCAATTGCTAAAGATAATTTTGAATGCAAATTATGTCCTTAAAAGAGATTATGACCTCTCCTATTGAATGTCTTCTTGATAACAGTATGGAAATAAATATTTAATACTCTGTGAGCGAGGCCTTTAGTTATGCTGTGCTATTCTAGCTTGAAAACTGTGTGTTTCTGCACAGTCTGTGCACCAGAGTGTATAGATGGATTCTGAATGTTTTGTTTAAATGCTTTTGGTGTTTTTTTCCTTGAGCATTTGAAATAGCAGTTGCTATCTTGGAAGGCAATTGCACATTTAATTATCAAACCAGCTAGATGGTCATGGTCAAGCAGAGCTGCCAGCTCCTGACCAGCCTGGAGCAGGGATCCCTGGATGTTCCTCAACTTGTGGAGTTTTCCATGGGCACGAGTGATCTTGTGGGTGTGAGAGCAGGTGGGGCTCTCCTGAACAGTGTAAGCATGTACCTCCCTCCTGGTCATCACTTTGTTACAGAAAGCCATAAAAGTGCATCCAACCTCAGAATGTGAGAGGAAGGGCGTACCTAGAGCTGCTGCAGTGCTGATCACCTCCATCTCATGAGTGTTAGTTTATGCTGTAGTGCAGTGGAGAGTAGCTGACTGTGCAGTGCTTTCTAAAATAAGCTAGGTTAGCAACATAAGTTTTCTGTTAACTTGGAAATATGTTATAGTGAACTGAGGGGGTTCTGTCTTAAAATAACTCTGAAATTGTGGAGCGACCGTATACTGAGATGGCAGCAGTGAATTCCTAGCTATGAATTACCAGGAGGATGGGGGGAACCATTTTAGCTCCTGCTGAAAAGTAACTTTTACTGTTTTTTGTTTAGGAAACTGTGTTGGATAATATGGCTGAAGAGGGAAATATGTGCGAGTCCCAGGATGCTCATGTAGAGAAAAGAAGGCTGCCAGAGGTGACCTCCTGCTGCCCCTGGGCTGACAAGCTGACTGGGCAAATGGACAGATTATCCAGAGATCTAATGTCTCTCCAAGACCAGCTGCACCAGCTCGTAACTCAGCGAAAGGCTGCGTGGTGGGACAAGGTAAGGCTTTCGGTGCTGTTCATGGCCACTGGAGATTTTTAGGATCCTGCGTTTTTCAGCTCTCTCTCTATGGCCCATCCTAGGGCAGCCTCCCTGTTGCTGCTCTGTGTCAACCTTGCTGCAGTCACGGTGTCAGACCTGCAGTTCCTTGTCTGTTTATGCCCACAGCATGCCAAGTGTTCTTTCAACACAAAGTAGGCATCTGTCCCGGAGAGTCAGCGCGCTGAAACAAAGTGTTCTCTTGGAAGGGAGGGCTTCAAAAGATAGGCGGTGCAGAGGAGAGGAGAGAAGAGAAAGAGGAGGAAATCATGGCAGCCCCCAGAGGGGATGGATGCAGCAGGCTGAAAGCAGCAGTAATGGTTATAGTGAGAAAATAAAGAAAAGTATTTACACGGAAAGAGGCCAGAGCTTGTCATCTTTCATTGAATTAAGAGTCTTTGAAATGTCTGATGGGGGAAGGAATAAGAGGAATTTGAAACCTGTGAAGTGAGGGAAGAGACCGAGCACAAGATTTGATGGAAGAACAGACTGGCTGTGGGAGGCTGGCTGTGGAGGAAAGCAGGTGATATGAAGGAAGTGTGCATGGTATTTGCTGTATAAGGATGGGGAGACACTGGGAAGCACCCGGGGCGCGTGGTGGGACATAAATAAAGGAGATGTTAATGTAGATGTAGAAGGTGAATCTGAGTATCAACATACTCGCACAAGAAGAACAATGAAGATGCAGGCATAAAAAACTAGTGATTCTTTCCAGGCATCAGGTGGAGAGAAGGATACCAGAGAATCTACAATACCTGTGGATGGAGAAAAAGTGAAAGAAACAGTTGGGACGGACAGAGCAGTAACAAAATTGCTATATCACCGCTTTGTGTCTGTGTTAACTCAGGAGAGGGTTTTTTTGCCCAGGGTGTTTGATTTTTTTTCTTTTCAGGACAGAGGGGAGTGTGTGGTTTTAGACTGGAGTGTTGGTAGACAGGATTGTAGATCAGCTGACAAAATGGAAAATGGCAGGTTGTCAGATCAAAAAGTATTTGCCCAAGAGTTCAAAAGGCGTCTGGCATGGAAAAAGTGTGTTGAGAGCTAATTGCTCTCATCCACCTTAAGCATAAGGAACTAATTAGGATCAGTTGGATAGGGAAGGCACAAGGAGCTGCTGCTTCACACAGAGTGCAAAACTTCTTCCCACAGGGCACTGTGGATATAAGCAGCGTACATGGATTTGAAATCTCTGGTACACATTCTCGGAAGTTGAAATCCATCAAAGACTATAAAATATGCAGATACAAATTACAACCTTATGAGTTAGTGGGAGAACGAGTCATTGTGGGCTGGGGGAATATTCTGAGGAAGTATCTCCAAGTATTTACATTTGTCGTAGAGTCTTCTCTAGGCACTTACTGTCGATCACTGTCAGTGACGGGGTACTGGACTAGGCAGATCTCTAGATCATCAGATTTGGTTGTTCCTGGGGCAAGATGGACATGACTGTTGTGGGACAACTCAGACCTTGAATTCTAAAAATAAAATTTCCAGTGCGTGATTTCTAAAGCAAGATATGCTCTGACTTCTCTTACATGTAACAATATATATGCTGTTAAATATGATGTTGGGTATTATATAATATCATACTGATTTTTTTTTTAATACGTACATCTGGGGATTAAGTCCAAAAAGATTTAAATGATGATTCTTCTTTGAAATAGATGCACTGATTGGATTTGAATAATGGCTGGTCATGTTCCAGTGTTTCCGAGATTCTCTGGACGTCATATGAGTTTGTGACTGTGATAAATGGAGTGCATCTTAAGTGTGTTGTTAAAAGGCTGGTTTACCACGAATGCCTTCTCTTCTACATATGCCCTGAAACAGAATTGTTTTGTAATGATACATGACAGCATTTTTTGGAATGCTTGGGGTCAGATGACTCTCCATCAATTTATATCAAGCCTTGCTTTGCATAGTGTTGCTGCTTGCATGATGCTTTCTTCCTGTGGTCTGTCTTTTTTTCTCCCAGCCAGGATGCTTGCTGAATGCAGGCTCCTCTATCAGTTGTATGTTTCTGACCCCTTCTTTTCCCTGGAGAAATAAGCTTATCAAATCTTTCCTTCTATATTATTTTTTTAATCAAACAAAGAGAAGTTACAGCGGTAGATGAAGTCATTATCGCTAACTTTGTATCTTGCAGTACTGAGACATCTGGAAATTGTCTTGGCTCTTACAGGCATGCCCAGCTGAGGGACAGCACAGTTTATTACAGCTCTTATGTCCACTACCTTGTATTTCACAAAGAACCTGATAATCCGCAGAGTGTTTGTGTCTGTTGTTGCCAGCAGGCCCGATGTCTGTGCCAGGCAACTGGGTAGAAACTGTTCTGAACAGCACAATTGAGGGCACATGATGAAACATGATATACTGGGGAAGAGACAGCGCAGTTCCTGCGGAGAGGAATCATGACTCTGAAATCTGTTGGAGCTCTCTGAAGGGACCAGTGAGCATCTGGGCAGGGGCGGCTGGATTGGTGCTGCTTAATCGCATTTGCAAGTGGTATTTGACGAAGGCCCTGAAAAGATTCTCAGCAAAAATAAACTGCCCATGTGACTGTCCTCCCTCTCCCTCTTGAGCAAACAGCAGAGCAGGAAGCCGGGAGGAGGCGGCTGGGGTGGGTTTGTGGAGGTGGTCACTGGTGGAGCCTCCCAGGCCTGGGAGGTGCCCTCAGCTCTGGGAAAGTGGCTGCATGGCGAGGTGCCCACGTGGAGAGAGGAGATTGAATCCCTAAAAGCACGTGAAGGACAACAGCAAGGGATTATTGAGGGTCCTTGTGCTGAGTAGTGAGGTGGTAAAACGTCAGATAAAACTGCATGAAGATAAATCCAGGCTAACGCATCGGAAGGGAGCATCGTAATTTTACGTGTGTTTCTTCGGATTGTCATGGCATGTGAATGAGCTCTGTGGAAAGGTCAGCGGTCAGAAATAGTAAACTGGATTCTAAAACTGTTAGGGAAGCAGAAAAAAGCAAAACTTAAAATATTCCCATCTGTTTCTGGAATGCGATATGCGGTGCTAGTCCCATTCATAAATTTTAAAAAAAGTGTTTGAGCTGGAAAGGAACAGGGAGGGGATGCAGTGATGATCCAAGTTGTGAAAGGGTTTCTCTGAGGAAACTTACTGGGCTCCTTGTGTAAGAAGAGGAGAGAATGAAGAGGGGTGTCACAATGGAGCAGGAGGAAGAAGCATTTTTTACTGTTCTTCTGATGCTCCTTGGTTTTCGTGATGGGTCAACCTGGAGGAAATTACTTGACCTGCTCTAAGACTGTGGATTGGGCTTGAAAACCTGTTGAAGTGTCTTTCATTTAGGAAAGCCTGCAGTTGATTCATTTATTTATTCTGGACTGTGTAGAGGTATTTCAGATGTGTTAAAATCATTGCTATGCCACGATGACTGGTTTGCACCACTAAATGTAACTACTTATGATTCAGGATGTGGTTTCAGGGGCAATGAATCTATTTGTTGCAAGGTTGATCATTTGCACACTGTGATTCTGGTAGTTAAAACTATCAATCTTAAGTCTCATAGAATTAAGAAAATTATTTTTCTTGTTTTCTTTCATTTCATTTTTCATTTCCTTATTTTCTTTTGTTTGTTTCTGCCTACCTCCAGCTGTTTCTTTGGTTATGTGCTTGGAATTACCCTGAAACCATCTCACCTTTCAGGGACATTCTGAATGTTGCCATGGGATTTGGGTGATTTGTGAAACTCCGATTAATAGGACATTTTAACTGATACCGATCTCTAGGCAGCAATGTGTTCAGTATCTTGGAGGAGAAAAGGCATATGACAGAGGTGTGATCTGAATATGGGGCTTTCTTTCTGTTAGCTTTGCTCTTTTCTGTGCAGTACTGGGCAAATAATCATTTCTTTGGTGACATTTTGGGGATCTGGAAATGATCAAAAAGGGGAGGGAAATGGTTAAGCTTTAAGAACATTTCTCCTCTCAGAAACAAACCTAACTGTAAAAGATGAAATCTCCTAATCCCAGAAGAGAACTTGTTTGTTTGCTTTTTCCTTTCTGAATATTTTGTTACCTGCTTCTCTGTTAGAGGGGAGGATTTGATTTCAGTCTGTGTTAAAACATTTGGCATCCACAAGCTGGAATGCAGAGTGTTTGACTCCAAATGGTAATCGTTTCAGTTTTCATCATGTAAATGCTTGCACTATTCTGAGCTTTTGTTGAAACTTGGGATATTGTATCCTGGGACCCTCTGTGTTCTCTTGCATTTAAAAGCAAGCCAGACTCCTTTGAGACAGTGATGTGATGGGATGGAGCTTGCTCATGCATACATCTCTGAGGCACAGACCAGAAAGGCTTAGAGCCATTAATCTGAGCTGGAACATGCTCTTTCCACACAACAATTCTCCTCAGAAATACTGGTGGCTGTGCTTTCGTGCTTGGCTGGTGGTGTGTCTGAGTACCCAGGCAAGGCTGTAATCCCTGGCCCATACCAGACCTCCTTAATCACAGTGCGAGAGCACTGAAACCTACATTTTGTCTTTGTTTCTGTATTTTTCTCCTAATCTGTCTCCTCCCCTCCATTCATTAATCCCTAACCTTCCCAAACCCTTGCACCTGTCTCCTGGGTAGGGATGGGAGGATGCAGGGCTGCCCCATGTCAAAGGAGATGCCCTTTGAATTCACAGTGTGTTGGGGAGGGGCTGTGCAGGACAGGGATGTTTCGTTTTCTCTTTCTGGGGACAGGGTGGGATGCAGGGGTGGCAAGAATGGCCTGGGGCACCCAATCAGGTGAAGGTGGTGGGGACTGAAACACAGAGGTGCTTTCACTCCATCCGGAGAGTTCTGTGATTCACTTACACATTTCGCCACTGCCAGCTCATCACAGCACACTGCTACAGACCTTGTAGAGTCTAAAAAGAGAGCTCTTTCTTCTAAGGTTCTTATATTTATAGAAGACTAAATGGTTTTTGATTAATTTTGATTTAAGTCTTCCAAATCTGAAGTAGGGGAGCAGCTCCAGAAGCTGATGCTGGAACATAGTCCTACATCCTTCTGGTTGTGGTTGAGTTTTTTTGTTTTTCTTACCAAGATTGAGTTGAATTTTACCTACTTAGATAAACGCACTTCCAAAGTTTTTCTGTATGCCTCATAGTGATTCGAGAGGGGAGTGAGTAGCCACTGCTCGGAAAATATAAAGTCCTGTTGCTTTCTGCACCATGGGAATGGTGAGGAGCACTGGTGGGGCTGGACTGGCTCCTGGTGGGCTGAGTTCCTTCCTGCACTGGTGCAGGGCTGGGTTGTGTTTCTGCTGCCTTAAATCAGGGATTTTTGGCAAAGAGAGAACTGAGCTCTCACTGAAGAACTCTCTGAGGCTTGTCAAAAACACCTTTTTTTTCTTTTTTTTGTGAGCACACTGTTCCCATTTCATCTTTGCTGTTGCTGCTGTTTATTCTAGTTCCCTGGGCTTTTTGCTAATATGAAGATGTTAGTGTAGCGAGCAGTTAATTATCCATGCTGTCTGGGGTGGAGGAAGTGGAGGAGTGGTAGGGAATGGTTCAGTGCTGGTGCATTTCCTCAGTCAGCATATTCCCTTTCCTGGTCCCAGAACGCTTCTGTGTTCCACTTTGTATTTGCAGACCTCCATCTGGAGCACTGAGCAGCTGTCAGTGGAGCTCCTCATGCGAAAAGAAATTGAAGAACTAGCAAGACCACAAGAGCAGCTTTTGGAAGTGCATGGTTGGCTGGGCCCAGATGTTTGGAAAGGGGGAGGAAACCCACAGAGATCAACCAAAACATCCATCAAAGGGAGCAGTGGAGGACACGGACAGGAGGATGGCAAGCAGGGACAAGTCTACTGGCTCTTACGTGCAGTTCTTATTTAGTTAAATGTAGGATTAAATTTGCTGCTGATGGAATTGCCATGGCTCTAGCAGATTTAGGCTATTAGAAAACATGAATCTGCTGTAAACACTAAGAAGTAAATCCTGATCTTTATATTCACTCTTTGCTCTTGTATTTTCTTGCATTGGTTTATTTCTCACTCATCAATATTCCTAGCAGGAGATCCAAGGCTGCTTGTTTCTGGAAAGCGCCTGTAGAGATCCAAGTGATTGTTCATGGAAGGCAGTGTGCTCTCTCTTGTGATGGGAGGAGAAAACGAATCATGCCTGTGCATCTAGTTCTCCTTTTGACAGCAGGATCTAGAATCTGCTTTAGACCTGAAGTCCCAAGTTACCCTGGTTTAGGGCTGGTGCACACGTGGAAAGTTGCTGCACATAAGCAGAGCTGGGAGATTTTTTGAAAGACTCTTGCTTGCTTCTGAGAACTCTGTGTAGGCTGGCCAGACTTGAATAGTCAGTGTTCAGCTTGCAGCATACAAAGGGTTGGAAAGATAAGTATTTATTCTTTGTTTGCAGATGCAACTTGCTGTGCAGATTGCTGAATGAGTGCTGAGCTGCATGAGACAGAGGCACTCTGTGTACCAGTGGCTAAATCAGCAAACTGATTTCAAACACACACAAAAACTGTAACTGAAAATAAATTACCTAGCCTGACATTTTTCATGGGGCTTATGTATGCTAAAAGACTCCAGCTCCTTAGGGAGGAGAGGAACATTAAAAACTTGAGTGCCGTCTCCTGTTCTGTGTGCAGAACTCTGGGGTTTAATAAGCGTGGGTGAAAGTTTTTCTTGCATCCCAGTAGATGCTGCTTTCCCTTCCTTTGCCAAAATGTTTGCTCAGGTGACAGGATCAGTTAAAGTATAATAAATAACCAGTGTTAATATTTTACTTGCATTATTTACGAAGATGTTGGATACTGACCAAGGCAATGAAACATGTAATAAATGCAGCTGGAGAATTATACTCCAATAAATTTTAGATGAGCTTTATTTAACGATAAAGTGTAAAAAATCCCCATTGCAATGAGAGAATGTGTTTTGTAGCCACTGTAAATGTTTTAGTGCATTTTTAAGAAATAAGTATAGCACTTAGGTTCTCACAGTTAAAGCACACAATAAAACAAGGATGAAGACTAGGGATGTCTGCAGGGCTCAGATGCACAAGATATGGAAGCACAGGTCCCAGCACCACTATCTTTTGAAAAGCTTGGAGGCTGATGGGTGGGATTTGAGGTACCAGAAACCACAAGAGGATTAATTTCCCTTTGGCTTTGCCTCTGTCGTAGTTATTTGTGGGCTCAGCACACAGGCAATGCTTTTATCAGTCGTGTGCTTTTGTACTGGTATTTGGAGGGGTATTTGTATTTTTCTGGTAAAGACCCTGCTGGATTTTGTCTTGCAAGTGGTGAGCCACTACAAAACACATTGTCCTCCACCAGGGCAGCACCTTGGGGTCGTAGCTAATTCTGGCTGACAGAGGCCATGTTAAACACCACAGCCAGAGGCTGTATTTTAGATAGCTCTACCTGAAACACTATTAGTGTGTTTTACTGAACCCTTCACAGGGGGTTTTGGGGACAGTAACTTCCAGGAAGTACCTGGCTTACTTTGCAGCTCCAGGCAGACTGTGGGGATGGGTTCCCCCTCTGCCAGCAGGAACTGGGGTCATTGAGTGCTTTGCAGCACTGCTTGGGTGTTTTTTTTTTTTGGTGAGTTGACAGAGGTGCTTTTAGAAGGATTCTTTGCATTCATGCATTCAAAGAAAGCTTAACTTTATTTCCTTTTTTCCTGAAACCTTGGCCTTGTTCTCTCAGTTGTCTGCCTGAAATCAAGGGTATTTGATCATAAGAGAAAAAAGTATCCACCTTGTTTCTGTCTTTGTCCCCTGTGCTTGTAGAAGAGCTGACATAAAAGTAAACCTGTAATTTAGTGTTGTCACATATCTTCTCTCCAGCCAGAAATGTATCTAAATAAAGTTTTAGTACACTTCTGAGCTCCGAACTCACCATTTTTCTTCATTTTACTGGCTCTCTCTGAGCCCTGAGAGCTGTTTGATTGTCTCCCTTTGCAGGCTGGCTGTAGGGCCTGGCCTTTAACTGCTGCAAGAGTCACAGGGGCCATCCAAGCAGCCTCACATCCACCTACAGCTGCTACTCACCCTCAGATTGTGAGATAATGGACACTGCTGAATGCATTTGAAGAGTAGTGGCTTTAGAAAATGTCTGCACTGAAACTCTGAAAATGTTTCCTGTAGAAAATCTCCACTTGGGAGTTAAAGTTTATTTTCCTCCTGCCGTAGTTGTGAATAGGCTGTGTTGCTTTACTGCTCTGGATGCTCGACTCCTGCCTTCCCCAAAAGCAGGGAGAAGAGCTGCAGGGCTGGGTGCTGTGCGATTCTGCAGTGGTCATACAAAGCTCCTGGAAGGGATAAGGGAGTGTTTTCTAACTGGAAACAAAACCAGTTTGGGGGTGAAGAAATTCCATGTAAATCATGGGGTGTTTTTTTTTGTTTTCTTTTTATTTGTAATTCTTGGATAAGAAAAACCCTTTTTTGAAAATTTTTATGGCTTTGTGGGATTACCTTCCTCTCATCTCTATATTTAGGAGAGGTTTGTATCAACATTCCTTTCTTTGGCTGTGTATACACAGACTCCATTGCTTGAATTTCAAGTTTCACATCTTGTTCTCTCGAAGCAGGATAATATAGAGAAGTGCAAGGCACAAGCAGCACTCTTTCTGAAGTGGCTGCTTTCATGTTGCACGGTGATAAAAGTATTCTAAAAGCAAAGTGGGACCCTCCAAGCCTCTGCAGGCCACTTAGATCTGAGATGATCTATCATCAGTGTTTGTCTCCGCTGCCCAAGATAAAAGTTTGGTAGAACAAATTGAAAAGTAAGTGAGCAATTTATTATCCAAAGCAATACTTGTCTGTTGCCTTCCTTTGTAATTTGTAGTTGTCAGGGTCTTTTTTAGAGTAGCACTGCAGCCTTTTTGCAAGTGTCTAAATTACTTACACTGACGTATTCTGGTTTTCATATAATATATTTTCAGTATGTGCCTATTCCTACTCTAATTTCTGGGATCTTCTAATTCAATTCAAGGATTTGGAAAAGTCTAGAGATAAAACTGTAGTTAGAAAGAAATGCTTTATGAAAGGCTGGAATGGTAGAATGGAACTTTTAAAATTACTGTAAAATGTTCAAGATTTCTAATTTGGAGAAGAAAATAGGTTTTTTCTTTTATTTCCTGTGGTGTGCATTCAGAATTGTGTGGCATATAGGACTTTCAAGAGTCTGGATTGTGTCTCAGTGGAGTTGCTGGTAAAGAGTCTGCAAGTTTGATGATTCTGCTTGGAGCTGTCCCACTTCCTCAGAGCAGAGACCATCCCGAGTGACAAGCTTGCATATCTTCTTGGGAAGGAGCTGAAGAGGTTCAGGTGAGCTCCTGGCTCCAGAGCACAGAGATTCTGGTCGGCGTGGATGCTCTTGCTGAAGTTTCATGTCTGCTCTTTTTGTGCTGGCATCCTCTTCAGGTGAACAGAGGTGGTGCAGAAATTTCTTTGAAGACCATTTATTATTTTAAGATCTGTCCTTGTCTGGATCTGCAGAGTTGCTGCAGTAAGTATAATTACATTTTTGACTCCTGTTTGTTTGTTTCTTTGAGTTCAGTTGTTCTCCTCAAAACTTAACCACTAGGAAGCATATTACATATGCCAAAAAATCAGAAACAGAGAGTACAGAAGATATTATGGAACAGAATCATGGAATCATAGAATCATTTAGATCGAAAAAACCTGCTAAGATCGTGGAGTCAAATACAGCATTGCCAAATCTACCACTAAACTGTGTCACTTAGTGCCACATCTACATGTCTTTTAAATTCCTAGGGAATGGTGACTCAGCCACTTCCGTGGGCAGCCTGTTCCAGTGTTTGACAAGCCTTTGTGCGAAGAAATCTTTCCTTATACCCAACATAGACCTCCCCTGGCACAGCTTGAGGCTGTTTCCTCTTGTCCTGTTGTTTGTTACCTGGGAGAAGAGGCTGATCCCCATGCAGCTACAACGTCTTTTTGGGGAGTTTTAGAGAGTGGTAAGGTTTCCCCTGAGTCAGGATACTTTTTTATAGCTCTGTTGAAGAGGGATGGATCTCATGAGGCTTTCAGCATAGCTGCCTGAGTTCTGGGCTGTTTGCCTCAGGTATGTCCTTTAGGGATCCATCCCAAGGGCTGTCCTTGGAGGAGCTGCCTCTGTGCCTCTCTTCAGGGCTGGGATGCAGTGCAGCTCCATGGCAGGAGGAGAGCTGGGTGCAGCCCTGACCCTGAGCAGCTCTGTCACACGGGCTCACTGTGCAGCTCTCACAGAGTTCAGCTGCTCTCAGGCCTAAGAGGATTAATTTCCCCTTGGCTTTGCCTTTGTCGTAGTTATTTGTAGGCTCAGCACACAGGCAATGCTTTTATCTGTCGCATGCTTTTGTACTGATACTTGGAGGGGTATTCGTATTTTTCTGGTAAAGACCCTGAAAAATATTAACATTATTCTCTCCTCTTTTCTTCGTCCTGTATCCATTTCTTTTATCTTAAGCTAAATTGACTTCTCTGACTCCCATCAATGAATTTAGAGACATGAGTCTTAAATATAGACCCATTGGATTATCTTAAAGAAAAACCAAAGTTAAAAAAGCTCCCAAAACAAACCAAGCAAACCCAAAGAAAATCTGTTATCCATTCCAACAAGATCAGGTCACTCCTCGTTATGAAATTATCTAAGTCAAATGCTTTAATTAGCATCTGGCTTTCCATTACTGTGCTTCCTCACCATCTTTCCATTGGAGAGAACAGTGTGGATGCTGATCTGAAGGCTTAGGAAGCGCTTTGCAGTATCTGATGTTTAATTGAAGCAGGGAGCAGCAGTGCCCTGCCAGGCTGTGGCAGCTCTCCTCAGATGCAGCTATATGTGCTCTGGGTACTAAAACTGTATTTTTAGTTATAACATCTATTCCTAGCTAAGATAGGTAACCAGCTTCTCCCTGGCTTTCCTGTCAGTTTGTTTTGGAATGACAGTAGGTGCACCAGGAGCATTCTGATGGTGAATGTCTTCCTTTAAAATGCATAAGACTGGAGATGCCTACGTTCCTCCCTAATTGCAGGAAATTGCAGATCCCGGCAAAATTTGGAATGCAGCTGCTTGTATAATTACATCTTCTGTCAGTTGCTATAGCTCAGCTTTACAGCCCTTCTAAAATATCTTCATGGTTTATGGGACAAATAATGCCCCCGTTAATATTACTCTGGGATCACCCCTTTCATTTATTCACCATTAGTTCCAAAGGCCTGAGATTCTTCCTCGTGCTGAACTAATAACAAGTATTAAAAATTAGTGATTATATTAAGGTGAAATTTTGCTTTAGTTGCTGTAATTATTGTTAAGCCAAAAGATTTAAGTTTCTTCGTGTTGCCGGGGTTGGGTTTAGTAAGAAGTACCAATTCCTGTACCTCAAGTCAGTTTGATTTTGGTTATATGCAAACCTTTCCATTTTATGGCCTTAGGAAGTAAAGGGCAATGGGTCATGGAAAAGTTGTTACGTTATTGGCAACTAAGTGTGGCTATCTGCCACTGGCCATTGAATGACAGGTAAGATATAGATCACAATTCAGAGTTTAATGAAACTTGTTGGCACCGCTTACACCGCCATCACAGGTGGGAAATGGTGGAAGGGTTGGGAAGGATTACAGGGAGGGTAATAAAGGAATTCATCTGGTCTGGCTTTTTGAGAAGTGAGAAAAGTGTAATACAACCAAGGCAAAGTTCATAGCTGGACTGTGTTCTGCAAATTCCTAGGCAGAAGTGGAATTTTGAGGGTATTAGACTTTAGATGAAAGATGGTATAAGCGGACCCAGTGGCTGAGGTGGAACTTGCTGAAAAGAGCGTGTTTTTAATCATAATTGGATTTCACTGCTGAGGAAGTGCAGTGATAGGGTAGTATTTTGATCTGCTGGAGTCTGTGTTTAGAAACCCAAACCTGTATGTTTCTAGAAGAGACCCTGTAGTTTACTAAAATGTAGCAGAACATTGCAGAAATTACCAGGTGGGAGACTGTAGCCTGTGCTTTGTGATAGATTAGACTATTCAAACAGTTTATTACGACTTTAATCCACAAATGCATGAGCATTGGCATTAAATGGGCTATTTCGAGTCTCTTTGTGTACAATCAAGGATCTCATGAGAAGAAAGAAACCTCATTTAGGCAGGACAGTGTGGGAAGTCTTCAGCTATTAAAATAGAAAGTGATGGTTTCTAGCTTTTTAAACTGGTTAGTCTTGAGTGTGTAGAAATTGCAGCAGAAAATTAAAACCCTTGAAAGCTGACAGCAGAGAAGCTTGATTCAATGAGACAAGGTTTATAGAGCTGCAGTACTAACTCTGTAACTTTCTTAGAGGCTTGAAATTACATTTGGGCAAGTTACTATAAGACAAGAATTTGAAATTAGAGTAAGGTATTTTTTATAGTAAAACACCTGCTTACTCAGTGTTGTAGTGTTTCCAGAACAGCTGATTTCAGATACTGCTTTTGCTTTAACTTGTGCGCTTTTGTATATAAGCAGCGAATGCCTTTAGATTATTTTCTGAAGGTTGGGGGCCTGATTTTCCTTCTCAGCAAATGTTTGAACTTCATGAGCTCTGCAGGGTCCTGTCCCCCCTGCTCTATAATTTTTCCCAGCAGTAGGAGCTGCAGGATTTGATTTTCCGTCAGTTACGCATTCACAGCATCCCTTGAAATAGTGCCTTTCTCTGCTCCTCTGAGGCTGAATGGGTCACTGTCTACAGCTAAGGAAGGAAAGCATTTGTCATGCCCTTAACCATCATTGTTCAAAAGAAAAAAAAAGCAAACATTTTTGTTCAAAGAAACTGGTGCCCCAGCCAAATTATTGTTTCTTGTTAAAGAAGGGTAAAGCCCTCACCCTATTTATGTGTGAAAAAAGTTTTGTTATGTCTTTGGGGTCACACAGACCTCTTGGGTTATTGATTTCTGTTCTGTACAAGGAGAAACAGTGCTGGCATATTCAGTTCCTGCAATCTCCGGATGATGTTTGAGACAAACTCTGCTTGGGCATCTTCTTGGGTGCTGATTTTCAGTGCTGCTCTGTGTGCAGCAAGGTACAGAATGTGTGTTGTACAGTGAGGAAATTCTTGTATAGGAACACAAAGGGGTTGTGGGTAGGAATTGTGGGATCCCTGTGACTGTTTTGATTGTATTCTACTTTTTTTTAATGATTAGAGTGGACTCTGCTCTTCCCCCCACTATGTTATTGATACTCTTGCTTATTATTTCCTTTTGCTCTTTTCTTTTTTACTTGGTGCTGTTTTTTCAGTGCTGACAAGGAGGACTTTCTTAAAAGTAGTCTGCAAATCCTTGTTTTCTGTATCCTGTTCTCTGAATCCCAGACAGACTATCAGCTGGGATTGCAGCTCTGCAAGGCATTTCTTGGGAGTGGTAGTGGAAAAAACCACTAAACTGTAAGGCAACACAAGGTATAAATAATGGTCCTTTATATAAAGTGTTTGTACTGATTGAAGACAAGTGCTTGTAAGGCTTAGCCCCTGCACTGATTTGGATTCCACTCTGGAAATGGAAGGCTCCTAAACCAGTGTTAATTTGCCATTCCTGGTTTCCAGAGCCCAGCTGTCAGGATTTCTGCACAGCAGCCCCGGGGAGATGCCGGAATCTCCGTGCTTATCCCGCTTTCATTTTTTACTTACAGATCTTTATCCAGAATTGATGCTTGTCTGTTGAATTAGCGTCTGCTCAGTTTACATGGAGGCTGAGAGCTCTGGGCAGCTCCTCCAGGCTGGTGAAGCCATGCTTGAGATGTTGTGATGTGGTGGGGAGCTGTTTGGAGCCATGGTGGTGAGTGCACCGACTGGCCTCACAGGTCTCTTCTACTCCCGCAGTCTGACCCTTCATTAATCTTATATTGCCAAGCATGTAATATTTCACTTCATCCTTTTCAACTCTCCAGGCACAGGAGCTTTCTTAGACGTGATAGGTTTAAAATAAAACTCGGAAATGAGTATCCTTTAGGAGTACAAAATTCTGCAAGTCAAATGCTGTTTGGTGTTCTCAGTGTTTATGAAATGTGTTGGGTTATTATGCCCTGATGGCAAAGGAGCATGACTTGGTGCCTTGGATATTGTATCTGTTTATATTTCCTAATTTCCTTTAACTCCCCAACCCCAAAAGACAAGATCTGAGATTTTTCTGTTTGTTCCTTGTGTCTGGGAGCACAAAGGAGGCTCCCAGGCTCATTGTGTTTTCTGGCAAAGGCAGCCATCACAGTTTGTAGTATCTGTACAGCTTGGCAAGGATAATTTGTATTTCATCCTGAATGCGTGTGGGGTCTTCTCCCTGTTCATAAGAGAAATATGAGAGGAGGAGTGGACAGATAGGAGTGGAGACAGAAAGTGTGCCATTTCTAGGCTTGTGCAGAGTGTTTTTTCTGAACAATACTGTTCTAGCTGTTCCTGAAAAACTCCTAGAATAATATGAAGAGATTGTGATTTTAAAGTAATGACACGATTCTGGTCTTTATCATCCACTTCAAAAGAAACTCCAACTGTTTGGTTTGCTATTCCTTCTTTGAAGCTGGCAACAATACAATCATAAAATGGAAATCCTCCTATGATTCCCCCTCCTCTTCCTGGAAGTAAATGTTTAGACCTTTCCTTGCTGCTGCTTTTTAAACCTCCATCTCTTGTTAGTGGCTTCCTTCAAGGATGTAATTGAGAGGCAGAGCGTTCATTTGCTTTCTGAGGCTTTCAGGTTGCCATGTGAAGTTTTAACAAGCCAAAATGTTGACTTCCAGCATTTGGAAGATTGTCACTTTTGCTAGGCCATTACTGGAAATTATTTGAGTAACATAATGTGGTTATCTAGATGCCTTAGCATCTCTTTGGGATGTCTTGCGTGTTGGTAACATTCTCTCTGAATAGGTTCACGTTCAGCTTGCTTTTTAGCAGAAAAAGAACCAGTTTGTGCGTAATTTTTACTGCACTTTTTAATAGTGAGTTATTAAAAATGCAAGAGAGATCAGCCTCTCTGGCATGTTTCCAGGCCTTATGGAATGAACACAGAGCTCTGGGAAGCTCATTACCAGAAAGGTGCAGGCAAATGTGAGGGAGCTTTGGGGCTGGAAGGTCTCCCCTTGAGGAGGGATCAAGTGAGCTGAATGTGTAGGGCGTCTGAGCAGTTGATGGAAGCAGAGCTTCACAAGGTGGGCAGCAGAAAGACTGAGGCTGTCCACATGGCAAATTGTCACACATCCAGGGGAGGTGAATCTGGATAGCACTGTTCTGGCCTCAAAACTGTGGAACATGCAAAGAAACTGGAAGGCAGCTTACTCAAAATATGCAACACGTTACCTTTGCCGTGATTTACCCACTGAACTGATTGTTACGGAATTTATTCAAAGCCAGAGTATTCCCAGGACTGAAAATAGCTGAGATAGTACTGGCTATCCTTTTCATTCAGACAGCTATGTTTGGTTAGAAGACATTTCAGAGAAGGTTGGGCTGGGGAAGTGCTGGGGAAGTTAATCCTGTGTGTAGGTGTTCGCAGGCTTGAAGCCTCTTCTGTGCATTGGTGCAAAAGTTAATCCACCATGGTGGATTAACCAAGCTGCCTGCTCAGCCTGGTTTCTGGATGTGCTTCCCCTTTGGATGTTCCCCTTTCCAGCTCTGTGCTGGGCCCATCCTGTTCTGTTTTGGCTTGGCCATTTTCCTCAGTCAGATGCCAGCCCGAATGGTTTTGTAAACGCAGCATCCCAGGGATGTCCCAGGGAGATGGTAAATCCTTTCCATACTTGGGGATGTCCTGCCAGGCTTGGTTCCACCACGCTAGGGACCAGAGGCCACCTGTCTCTGCCCACCCTCCAGCCAGTGTTGAAGAGGTCTGTTTTGTTAAAGTGCTTATTCCTTTGCACACTCCTGCCTGGGGATATGCCAGCAGTATCTGTGCCTGTGCACGCTGCAGCCCGTTGCACCGTGCCGGGTTTGGGGAGGACAGCACAGGCTGGCTGTCACTTTGGTCCTTTTTCAGTCTGACCTAAGATGCAATACTGCTCCCTGCAACTCCACTAGTTTCTTGGCTTCTTCTTAGAACATGGAAGTTATTACAGTTTTCCTGTTAGCTTTCAGTTCCTAATACTTTTTGAAGACTGAAGCTATCTAAAGGAAAACATTTGGGAGCGCTCAGGGCAGTTTGGCCACTGTCCTGTCCCAAAGAGCAGTCAGTGATGTGGTGAGATGAAGAGCTGGAAGGGAGAACCCAACCCGCTGCAGAGCAGGGTACGTGTCAGTTTGAAGATGCTGATTCCCTCTGTGTTTGGAGTGGATTTTCTCAAAGTGCACCGGGTCCCTTTGGGATGAGGATGGTTCTGTACAAGTGGAAAAGATGATTATCATGTTGTTGTATTTATTTGGAGAGGATGTGCAGCAGTTTTCAGACAGCACTCCGCACCTAATTGGGAATTCAAATTCCAGCTGGTAGATTGAGGCTGAAAGGCAGAGCTGTGGGATAGAAACGGGCAGGCACAAAATGCTGAGGCTCCTAATCTTTTACAATATGTTTGTTTAATACAAAGTGGTCTATTGAGATTGTTCTGCTGAGTAGAATAATCGTTGTGTGCTGACTAATGGGAGACAGCAAGCTGTTAAGGAGCATCAATTAACCATACAGGAGGAGATTATTGAGTATTTTCACAAGCATTCAGGATGTGAAGAGTAAAGGATATTGCTTGAAGGTAACCCTCGGAGATTTGTAGCAATTGAAGTCTATAAACTGCAACAAGAGTATTTGTGGCCATACATATGTTTGCAGAGCGTTCCAAGAAGAACAGAACTGGAGTTAGCTTTCCAATTCCAGATTGAAGCTGATAGGAAGTAAATAGTGCTTTGCTGAACTTGTTCCCTTATTTAATATTGATAATTTTAAAAATTTCCCTTCTCAAGTTTATCTAATGTTATCCCAGGAAATGCTGGTCCTCTTTATAGAAGATAGCATGTGCAACACCCTTCTGATACTTGGGTGTAGGTTCTGTTGCACTTCTGTTTTCCTGACTGGAAGGCTGTTGTCTTTGTCCTTACGACTGCTCCTGCTCCCCTATAGTGATTCCTATCCCTGCTGTTGCTGTGGGTTAGAACTCAATGCACTTAGTGCTGAGAGGAGCGTGCTGCTCCTCCATCATGTGCCTTGTGTAATGGATAATAAAATTCTCCAGTTTTGACTGGTGGAGAGTAAGAAAACCTATGTTTCATTAAGAATGCTTTTATACAGCCCTACTATGCTTCTGCTTGCATTTAATGTGAAAAATAAATAACATTTTGTGGGCTCTGTTTGCTGAGTGATGTTGTTGTTTGTAACTAACGGGAAATTTTTCCCATCCTGGATTCCAGTGTTAAATCCACTTTGTGCAAACATAATTTTCCATTTATTCATTGGCTGTGGGGAGACCAGATAACATTGAATTTATTTTTTCAGTTTTGTTCCTTCTAAAGTGGTGTTAGAGAATTGCACCTCAGTTATTCTTACAGCCAACAGCAAGAGATGTCACTGGGATTCCTCGGGGATTATGATAAAGAGGGACCCCTGCTTCTTGGACAAGGACAAAGACACACTTCTCTCAGCTTCAATTCTCTGTTCAAATGCCTTAATCAACAGAGGTCTCCTTTAACAGATGGTTCTGCATCGATAAGGCCTTTAATGTGTTAGTAAAAATTCAGAGAAATTTACTCCTTTTCTGATTTGATTGATTTTCTTAATCTTCTTTAAGCGGAGGCTGAGGGGTGAGAATAACTCATCAGAAGACTATGGAGAGGATTAATTACTTGGCTGCAAAACTCATGAAGATATTCTGAAGGAAGATGTGGGATGAGTGAGTGAAGCCCTGGTGAAATTGGTGTCAGTAGGGAAATTTAACTGTGGCTGCAGCTGTCACACCTGCAGTGTTTCACTGTCAGAGAGTGTAGACTGATCCTCTCTGTGTCATAACCTTCTGAACTTGTTTCAGTAATAAAACCTTCCTCACTGATCTGGGGGAAAAAAAATCCTTTTTTTCTCACAGACCGCATCTGGTCTGACCCAGAGCAGCTGTAGCTTGACAGTGGGAAATGCTGCAGGTGCTTTGCTACCTTAGGACTCCTATTGCTGCAGCTGGTGCCGCTTTGAGCTCTGCCTGATCTCTGGTGCTTCAGAGAGCTGCCAAAATACCCCTGACTTTACAGGGAACTTGTCAAAGCCCTGATCTGTGAGGTACCGATATCTTAATGCAGATCTGCAGATTTAAAACCCCAAGGAGTTGTTCAGCTTCACCCACGGGCAGGAAGGGGAGGGGTTGCAGAGCAATTTCAAGGCTGGAAGGGGTATCATTAGCACTGAGCTTGACCTGAGCTGAGCTTTGGCCAGAGGATTCATCCCTCGAGCTGCAGTGAAGCATTTCATGGTTCATTATCCTCACAGCAGGAAACAATGTCTTACTCTGAAGCTGAATATCTTAACTCGAATTTTCATCCATTTGATCTTCTTATGGCTTTGTCAGCAAAGTCTGATCTTTACCACCTTCTTTTCCACTTCCTTTTAGGAACTAAAACAAATTACATATCTGTCTCCATGAATGGAATATTTTGAACTCTCTAAGTTACGTATTCTAAGGTTTGTTTTCTCGGCTGTGGGTCATTGGGTGACCTGCTGTGAATCCTACTCTCTGTTTCCCTGTGTTTTTTTGAGGCGTGAACTCCAGAACTGCACAGAAGTCTCAGGAGAGCTCTGGGATCTGTGCAGGTTGCAGAGGCAGCATCACTTTTGGGAAATTTTGCTGCTTTTTGACTGAGTTGATTTGGCAGCTTTTTGCCATAGCAGAAACAGAAAATCCCATTGGGCCAAGAACCATTTCCCCGAAGGCCTTAGTGGGGTGCCTCTTTTACAGATATTTCCCCACTGACAAGTGCATTTTGAGATGAGTCACTGAATTCATATTTAATCCACTAGTGAAATTGGCACGGCAATTACCGTCTTGCAGGTTCTTAAAATCAAATTTTTAGAGAACATTAAATCAAATGCTTTGGAAAAATCCCGGTATATACAATTGCTTTTATTGTCCAGACTGTGATGCTGTCACAAGAAAAGCTTTTATTTTACTGGGGCCTGTCTTCAGTGAAAGTGTGCTGCCTGGTACTCATTTTGGTCTTGGCCTCTACGTCTTTGTCTCTGCTGCATTATTTTCCTTTCTCTAATTGTTACCCCATAATGAGAATTGAGAATTAAGGAATCGCTAGCTTACAGTTGTCACCCCTACTTTTCAGCATTGCCAAGTGCAGAAAGCATTTGCAAACCAAAATAATGCTGTTATTCACGAGGCAATTAATCTGTTATGACAACTTGGTGGCTTAAAGCACGACAGGGATGAAGGTCACTCTGCTGGGTGTCCCTTTTTGCTGCATGTGTTTTGCTCTGAAGCCAAACCACCCACTCCCCAGTAAGAGGGAAGCATGCAGAGGCCTTGTGAGTAAGTCATCACCGGAGGGGCTGCTGGACTGTGAATCTGCAAACAAATGACTGCAGGCAGCTTTCTGGTTACTGAGGCTGCTGCCTGACTGAAAGCACACGTTAGCTTAATTCAGTTTTCACTGCCACATACTTTAGTTTACACTCACAGCTGGCTCTTCTTTCTGGTACGTCCTAGCCCAAACATGATGTTTTGTGTTGTTTCCTGGGGGGAGGATTTTTTTCACAGAAATTTACCGTACTCTTTCTTTCCTGTTCTTTTTCTTCCCTCTACAGGTGGCAGCAAGAGAAGAATTACAGAAGGAGGGGTTCTCTGCCACTGCTAGAAAGATACAGGAAAGCGTTGAAGTGAAACTGCGAGGTCTTGCATCCATTCATGCTCCAAAGAAAAATAAAATGCACGGTTCGTGCAGGCTGGTGCTGAGAAACAAACATCCTGCCAGCAAAACGGGCTTTGGTCAGTCTCAGGTATCCAAGGAGCCGCTTTCAGCTGTCAGTGCTACAGAGGTGATCAGAGAACTGCAGATGAGAGAGGCCAGCCTGCAGAGAGAGCTGGAGCAGCTGCGGGAGGAGTGCCGGCAGAGGCTGGATGAAATTGCAGAAGGGTTGGAGGGAGTGATTTGTATCTCCCCTTGAAGAGGTAAAACTGGACTGAGAGGAGCAAAGGAGTAGAGTGGCTTGGTCACATTGTGCAGCCTGGCATGGGGGAGTGTGAGCTGAGGAACCAAATGTAATTTCTAATTCTTTAGCCTGGGAATCGTAACTTGTTACTGCTCTGTGAGTTGTACTGGGGCCATAACCTCGGTGCTCTCTCTCTCTCCCTTTATTGCTAACCTTGCCAATTAAATTCTGCATTAGGCCTTGGTGGGAGTGTGCATAAATCTCCTTTTTATCTTCTGGATTTCTAGTTCCTCTGCCAAGCACTGGGCTGTTTTACAGTGCTCAGCTGCTAGGCACGGCGTACATTGAGGCTGTGCATTGAACTACTAATTGCATTCAATATTTTCCAGCAATTGGAAGAGTTCATTAGTCAGAAAAATCCAAGTATTGGAGAACATGAAAAATACCAAGGCTTAGAGAGATTGGAAATATTCAAGAAAGTGTGTTGTTTTAATTCAGCTGCTTGGAGTATTTGTGGCAGCTATAATGTAGTCACAATAAAGAAAAACAAATGCCTAATAATAAATAAAGCACTGCACTGATTTCATTTACTGGTGTGATGCACTTGAAGTAATTGGGTTCTCAAAGAGAACGAACTAGAAACCCATTCCATCAGGTTATGAGTCACAATGAGGTAGATAACTTATGGGCCTGCTATAGGAAGTTTCTGTGATACAGAAATACGACTAACTTCCAAGCTTGAGGAGTCTCCAAGCTCTGTCTCTGAAGGCTTCTTCCCTTGGAACAGTGAAATGCTTTTCCTTTGGCCTTCATTTCCTACCCTTTTCTGGTTTGCTTTCACTAAGGAATATTTTTATATTCTATTTGTACGCTTTGAGGAATAAATAATATTTAAAGAAACTGATCTGCTTTTCATTTGTGAATTGCTGTGAGCAGTGGGATTTCCTCTGTCTGGGGGAGCAGCCCCTGGGAGCAGGGTGTTTGTCCAAGGCTGTCAATCACAACCAGTGTGCCTGCTGGCAGCTGGCACTGGGAGTGACACACAGTCCTGGAGCAGAAAAACCCAGTGGGACTGGTAAGACCCATGTCTGGGGCAGGTGGCCCCAGGCTGCTTCTTCTGGAAGAATCTCCATGGCCTTAAAAAGCAATCCACACTACTCTGCTTTCCAAACCATGTCTGTAGGTGCAGGGTACCTGTTTCAGTCTGGTACAGCTTTGGGCAGGTGTGGGCTCCAGGACTGCTGACATTTAATGCACAGGAGGACTCATTCAGACACAGGTTTCACAGAAAATTATTCATGAATGGGAGCGAAGCAGTATGTCCCAGAACTAACAAGAGTGGCAGCACCAGTCTCTCTCTTTGAGCATTTTATATCCTCCTTTAGCTTTTATACAAGTAAATTTTCATACTGCATCACATTTAGGTTTAAAATACTGCCCTCAAAAGATCTTTTCTTCTTCTGGAATTTTTGGCAGAGAAGAGTGGGCAAATATTCTTGAGCATGGCAAGAGCCCTCGGATTCAAGTGCAGGTCTAGCTCTTGCCTTCCTTGCCTTCCCTTATCAGGGCTGGCTCAGTGCTGGATGCCAGGATGTATTATCCTGCTGTGCACTTACACTGACAGGAGTCACTTAGGGGATGACTCATTTCCTGGGATCAGCCCTTTGTCAGCACACACTCTTAGTGCCCCGTGCTTCGGTGTTCAGCCAAGGGCCCCTTCAGCAGAGACTGCAGCTGGCAGCACCTTGCCCCTGCTTGACCCTGAAGAAGTGTTTTTTTCTCTGGTGCCGTGTCAAGAGTGGCAGAGCTCAGTGTGTCTGTATAACGTGTGTGTGAGGTACAGAAGTGCCCACAGTGACTCGCAGACAACTGCACGGCACAAGTCACCGTGCTGAAATGGCCACACGGGAGCTGTCAGGAGAGCCAGTGGGCTGGAGCTGGAGCTGCTTGTGCTGGAATGTCCATCAAGAGGGGCTGCAGCTGAGGCAGCTGAAAAGTTCGCCTTTCCACCTGGGGTGCTGTGCTGGCGTCACGCGCTGCAGGCACCTCGTGCTAAGAGCATAGGCGAGTACCGTTTTTATTTCCTGGCACCAATTTTGCACTGCCTTTTGTTTCAGGTACCAATTAGCTTAAACCAGAACAGATACTCTGCCGTTCCTGTTGAAGGTCAGCAGTGTGTTCTGAGCTGGCAGTGGTTTTAAATTCAATACCTGCAGCCTTCTCTTTCCTTTGCCTCTCTTCTTTGTGCACAAAGCGGGAGATGCTGTAAGGGCTTGGTGCTCTCTCACACCAAGTTTTGGAGGGTTGTTTTCCTTCTAAAAATCACAGCACCTCCCCAGGAGCTGGACACATAGGGGCTGAGCTGTGGCCATGCCTTGGTGACTGGTCACAACTTTTGAGGCATATCAATGCATCTGTAATACAGCTTTCCAGTCCTTGTGAGCCTGGTGAACAATCAGCTGTCTTTCCACTACTGCTGGGAGATGATAAATAATAAACACCACTTAAAAGCCTAAGAAAATATCCCTGGATTAACACCAGCTGCAGTGAGGGCAGGAGAGTGAACTGAGTGACCACAGTTACACCGTCTCTGGTATAACCTAGGAACAAATAGATGTTTGTCACCTCTCACTGTTACCGTGGCATTTGAAGTGTTTTGCTTTCCTTGTTTAGGCTGACTTCTCTCACCCACCATCACAGCTCAGCAGTTTTCAAGGCTGCAGTGACCGTCTTGGTCACTGGGGCCTGGCCTTGTGTCAGCATCTGAGTGAAGCCTGAGATGGCCACCTAAAAAACAGCGGCTAGACAGGAATAAGGGAATAAAGGTAGGTATTTATTTGAAGGGCCTTCAAGGTACACCCTGAGGAGTCCAAAGGCTACATCCAAAATGGACCCCGAGTCACGAGTTCTTCACACTTTCATAAGTTTGGTTCATTTGCATATCAGGGTTAATTCTCCAATTAAAGCTTCAGTTAATGATGTAATTTTCCCCAAGCTTACCCCCCCTTCTAAAGATGTTAGTTTACACATTTTGGGCCTAGGACAGTCTGAGTGTCCTTGGAGAGCAGTCTTTGAGAGGCTTTGTTATGTCTATCTGGCATAAGAGAACAGCTAACAGGCTACAAGAAACTTCAGAGTTACACACTAAGCAGTACAGGATTTGAAAAAGTATAAAGGTTAAAACCTAAGGCATCATGAGGATGCTGCAGAAGGGGGAATGGCTGCCCTGGAGACCTATGACAACCAGCATCCAAGTGACTGGCTGGTCTGTGGCAGATGCTGTGACAGGAGGAGGGTGACTCAAGTGGTGCATGCCATCCATGGGCTCCTGCATGCTCCCTAAATGTTAAGCATTACTTCACAGAAATTGGAGAGTGTTGTGAACAACCCACTACAGGCTCAAAACAAAGACAAGCTGTTAACAGGTTTGCCCTTTGCCATACCACCGTGCTGGTTGTACATTTCCTTGTGAAAGCAGGAGTCTGCCCTAAAATTGTTGATGGAGTTGACCAGAGAAGAGTGGGTGGGTATCAGCTGGGGAGGCTGAGTGACAGTGTGCAACTGGTTGTTGAACTCAAGTGGTGGGGGAAGGCTGGTGGTGGTGCTGTCCAAACATCTGGGGTAGGCAGCAGGGTTCGGTTTGGTTACTGGTTTTTTTTCTGTTTCTGCTTTTGTTGGTGCATCCTGAGGGGTGTAGTTTGGGTTTGGAGCTAAGTGATGCTGGGAAAGAGAGTAGCATATTAGAGGCCCATGCTGGAAAAGCAGGAAACCAGGATTAAATCAGCACCTGGCAGAGATGCTGCACGTGGTTGTCAGTCAGATCCATCTGGCAAGGGTCAGGCAGTGAAGAGCTGTCCCAGATGTTCACCTGGTGACAGCTGACAGCACAGCCTGTCCACGTGAAGCCCCCATCACAGCTAACCCTCCTTGTGGGGCTGGGAGCACCTGGCCGTTTGCTTCATGCTCTGCTGATGCTTCACTCAAGACAGGCTGAGTTACTGCTGCAGGGTTTAAACCACACTGCTGATGGATTGTTTTCAAGCAGAGCCTTAAGAGAAGTTTTTACAGGCCCTGTGTGTGTGCAGGTTCTGGCAGGCCAGCATGGAGGCGTTTGTAGAAGAGCACAGTTTAACCCATTGCTCTGATGTAGCTTGTGCTTGCTTTCCAAGTATCTTGCTAGGAAAATGGAATTGGCCATAAATACTTAATTGGCTGATAACTCTGGCTCACACTGTGTAGCTGGAAATATTCCTCCCCAAATAACTGAGCATCGTTTAGCTTGCAGGCAAAACAGGAGGTTCACTTCGCGAAAGGCAAGCGCGGCATCCGCAGTCACCACTCCCGACAACATTGCGCCTGCTGGTAAATAAGGGCTGCAACCTATGTTTAAAAATAAGAGCTGCTGTGAGTAGTGATTTCCAGCCTGGAGTGTTTTGGGTTCCCTGTGGGATTCCTCCACCAGCTCCTGCTGGGGGATGAGCTGCTAGCAGTTGGTGTGAGCGTGTGTGTGTGGCAGCGCGGTGCAGCTCAGTGGGAGTTAACACATGCCTGATGGTTCAGCTCCCTCTCCTCTGACCCTCAGCCTCTTCCAGCGAGAGCCTCGGGTCTTTCACCTTCACGCTTCGCCTCCTGGAGCCAACAGCTCATATGGAGCAGTCTGACAGTGCTTCTGCTCCTTGACAGCCCAAGCCCTGGTGGCCGGTGTCTCACCTCTAGGCTGGGAAGATTCTTGTCCTTCCAGCCCCTCCATGCCCACCCTGTGTCCCAGCCATCAGGCCGTGGCCTGATCCCTGTTCCTATCCCTGAAGTGTTTTGTTCCCCTGCTGCTCTGAAATGGGAGGCAGGGAAAACAAAGGTGTGCACCCTCGTGTGAGCACCCAGCTCCTGTCTCCGATGGGATCTGTGCATACCAATGGCTCTGCCAGCCGCACCATCATCCCCCAGCAATGAGGTGACCATGTCCCATCTGGACACTGAACCTGGACTAAGGGATTGCAAGCAGCTGGGAAAGCACCCCCCTGTGGTTCCCTGGGCACCGAGAAGGTCAGCAGGAAGAGGGGGACAGGCATGGCCCCCCAACCAGCCCAGGCTGGGGGGGCAGTGGAGCTGGGAAGAAGCCCAGCTCTCTTGGTGGCTCCTGCTCCAATTTAGCATGAAGTACAGCTAGGAAATACTTGAGCGTGGCTGCCTGCCTCAGAGACAAGCAAACAAGGGATTTACTGGGGTAGAGTCAAAGCAGGCTCTCAGCCCCTGCTAATGCTCTTCTTCTCCCATCTGACCTTATTAAATCAGCCTGGTTGTTTCACAAGGCGCCTCCTTTGCCTTGCAGCAGCCCACAGCTGCTCCAGAGGGAACAGAGCTGCGAATCCTTTGGAAAGACCTCATGGCTCAGTGGAGCACGACTGGAGTGCCGGCAGGAAGCGGGATGTGGGGGATGAGCTGGCGCAGCAGGACTGTGCCGGCCCTTGGGCTGGTCTTGCAGGAGCCACCAAACACCCTTTATGTGACAAATACAAATCCCAAGGTAAAAAGCTGGTGTTTTCTGCCAGTCCAACTGCTCAGCTGGCAAAATCTTCAGCATTTGGCAGGGGCAAGTAGAGAATTCTGCTTAATCCTACCAGCCTCTTGTCTTCTACATGGGACTTGCAGCTTTCCTGGGCCATGAGCCACCGGGTGCCAGGGCTGTTCCGACAGCCAGGTCCCAGGAGGACACAGGGCGTGAGGGCTCTGGCTATGGAAAGGCAGGGGGCAGAGGTTTTCTTGGGGTACTATTACATGAATCTGTTGAGCCAGATTGGCTGTGGAGTGTAGTGTGGGAGCTGGTGTGTCCCCCAGCCCTCAGCCTCCTGCTGCTGTGGCCTCCTGGGCAGGGAGGGATGAAGGGCGGGTAAAAGCCTGGGTGTTTTCTGTAAGCATGGGCATCACTGCCTTTTGCACTGGCTCAGCCCCATCCCTCGACAGCGTCAGGCCCTGGAGTGACTTGGCTTATCCAGGCTGCACCATTAATGCCGTGAAAAGTCCACTCCTGCCACAGGCTCAGCAGGGAGTGGGAAGAAGCCTTAGGCTGACCATGGGCTCTGAAGCACAGTTCATCCTGTGGTTGGCACAAGGTGCTCTGTGACTCCCGTGGCAGGATTAGCCCCTGATCCGAGCGAATGAGCCTTGACTTGTGGTGTGAGGTGTGGGCGAGCCACGAGCCTGAGGAGGTTCACTTTGTACAGATGCTCCGCAGCCCTGAGATCTGATATTAATTCATTAGTGTCCTCTAAGTAAAGGAGCTTTCTAATTAATTTTTATAGCAGTATCTTTCTTGTTTATACTGATTAATATTAAAAATGCTAATATGTATTTTTTAATGCTAACCACTGCCAAGGAGACCACGCTATCACCCTTGATTAATGCCAGCTTTCATGGTGTTGACACATGTCTTGGTTTGAAAGACAGGTGTCTACTAAGGAAGGCAGGAGCCTTCCTTGGAATGGAAAATGCAACCCCCTTCCCTCCAAATTATTATAAATTTGAAATTGAGGGGCTTTCAGGCAGAGATATGAGGAATAGAAATAACAGCTCTTTTACTAATATATATATATCTATATAACAAAGCAATAATACAGAAACACTGGTTTAACCTGACAGAGTCAGGGTACGACCTGACACCCCGCCGGGCAGGGTGGTGGTAGCAGTCCAATTAGGTGATAGCTGCAGTTCTCTTTGAAGTGGTTCTGTTGAAGCAGTGATCTTGTAGAAAAAGTCTGGTCATCCTCGGAAAGTCCAGTGGTGGTTGTGTAGCTCTTGTCCTCTGGGAATCCAGTGGAAAAAGGCTGCTTGTGCTGTTTCAAACCCCAGATTATATCCAGGTGGGAATGCTTGGCTCCTTCCCCCTGGGCAGAGCATCTCACAATGGGATGGTGAGTCACGAGGTAAGGCA
Organism: Rhagologus leucostigma; assembly: GCA_013397725.1. NCBI lineage: Eukaryota > Metazoa > Chordata > Aves > Passeriformes > Rhagologus > Rhagologus leucostigma. Next base: position 671,366 of record VZTD01002670.1, read on the forward strand.
TTGATGGGCCCATTAACAGGAGATAGTCCGGAGGGAGGAGGCAGGGAACAGTGCTACACCTGGTTTCAACAGCTCATGGGGATGGTAATGGAATACACTGTAACCCAGGACAACACAGCATCTTCTCGCTTCCCAAACCCCTTTTAAAAATGAAAATACACTGTAAAGCCCCCAGTCAGGGGTCCAGGCTGCCTGGGGGCTGGGGAAGATGTCCTGGCCAAGGCTGTGTGCCTGTCTTCTTGCCTGCTGGGTGCCACTGCAGGGGACAGGGCAGCGTGCCCAGCCGGTGCTGTGCGTGCTGATGCCCCCTATTAATCCCTGGTTCCCTGCAGTTTCAGGGCATGCATTTATTTCAGGCTTGTAGAGGATTCCATTTGTATTCTCCCATTTTCGTTGCTACCCTCTCGAGGCCAAGGCCAGCAACCAAAGGCATCGTAACAATAAAGCTCGATTGAAAGTTATTTGCTTGGCATCATTGCATCTGCCAAACAGCAATATTAATTTTGTCTCTCAATGAAGGAAATATTCTGCTGATTAGCCACGGGGGCAGCATTTGTTCTAGAAATCAGCCTTTAATAGGCCTTTACATCACGCTGTAATTCATATTGCTGAGTCAAGAAGAGCTTTTCATTGACACGCTTGGGGTCTGCACCTCCCAGGCTGGGCACAGGGGCGGCACGGGATGAACACAGGCTTGTGTCGTGGTGGAAAGGCAAATGCCATGATTTGGACTCTAAGTGCTGTGGGGAAGGGGAGACTGCAGAACGGGAAGGGCAGGACTGGAGTAGGGAGGGACAGTGTCACCCCAAGGTGCCATCCATGTGAGGGTCCTGTGGGGACAGCCAGCTGGGGATGAGCTGCCCTGCTGCTCCCCTGGGACCTGCAGTGGGGACAGAGACGGGCTCACCAGGCTGTGAAGCTGCCCAGGGAGAAGATGCCAGCCCCAAGGGGGTTGGAGAACACACTTTCTGCAAGAGCACACTGCTGCCCACCGGCCACGGCCACGCTCCAGCCTCTGCGGCCAGTGGGGATAGGAATGGGAGTGATTTATGGTCTCATGGCAGGAATTTCTCACTTCCCTGTGCTTAATTTTGTTTGGAGATGATGGTGCTTTTAAAAAAAACCATCTCTCTCCCTATACACTTGAAGGGAGAGCCTGGGGCAGATGTTTCCCCGTGCTGCCCTGGCACTGCTGAACACAGTCAGGCTGCAAGTATTTAATGTGGGCCGTGCTGAACCTGCACTGAGGATCTTGTAGGGACATTCCCCCCTGTTCCAGCTGCAGCCCAGCATTGCTGCCTACGTCCTGTGTTGCGGCTGCTCTCACACACGAGCCCTGACTAGATCTGCCCTTGGGCCTGGCTTCACTGCCAAGGGCAGCACTGGTGGGTCTGGAGCCCCTGGCAGCCCCCTGCCCACCAGCAGTGCTGCGCATTTCCCTCTCTCTCAACACCATTTTCTCAAGCACAGGAATGTGGCAGTAGGCTTTGAACTCTGTTTTTTTTGCCAGGGACCCTGCAGAGCATATCAGTGCCTGTGGCAGCCCGGGGGTGTGCACAGGTGGGAGCCAGCTTCCATCCACTGGCTGCTCAGGGGGAGGCAAATGCCCTGGGCAATGCTGGGGGAGCAGATGGCATTGAATTTCTAAGAGTAAAGATGCTTTTTAAAGTTCTTTTTTATTTCCCATCAATTGCTCAGAAATTGTCTTGAAAAAGTGGGTTAGAACAGAGCAAGGAACAGGGATTTTGCTGTTTTGGCTGCAGGGACTCTGTATGCTAATTAATTATCAAAAGGGCCCGTGTCCCCCTAAGAGTCCTGCTGTAAGAGACGCTATGACTGCCACTCATCCCTTCCACTGCCACCTCTGGCTGTGGGGATGGGGCCTGTCCCTGTTTACCCATCTCAAGGAGCAACCCCAGAGAGAAAAAGCAAGGAGGATGTCACCAGGCTGTACCCCCTGTCCTCTCTCATGTTGCTTGGGGATGGGAACCGAGGTGTGTGCTGCTGGGGAGGATGGTACAGGCTGCTCCAAGGGTGCATTAACCTGCTTCGTGCCCAACCAGCCTGGGCCAGCCAGGAAGAAGCTGCCACCCAGCCTGGGTGCCACCCGCGTTTCCTCTCTCCTGCCAGGGAGCAGCGGCAGCAATCTGGGGTGAGCTCGGGGAGGTTTTGGTGCCAGTGCATGGCCTGGAAGGCTTACTGGCATGTGGGGCTGCTCCCAAAGAACCCTTGGAACTCCAGGCAGAAGGCTGCAGTCAGGTAGGAGTTCGCTTGTCCTGCAGTGGGAACGCTGGAGCTTTGGTCAGTGGGAACATTTCAGTGATACGAGGGCATCTTCCTCAGCTGTTTCTAAGGAACTGCCACAGCCTACTCCTCGAGATGAATATTATATCCACCAAGTTATTGTTTCATCAAATATTTCTTTAATAGTATGATGTTTTAATGCAGTTCCGAGTGTGTTTTTGTGTGGGAAATACATATATTTAGGAATGTTTATTTGGTAAGGAAGACCTGCTTATCTGATAACTTAGGACCTTTCCCCACACACAGAATCCCCACGGTGGTGTGGAGCTCCCAGGCAGAGTCACGCAGCGTCATGCTCATTGTTTTGAAGAGGAGACACGGGATCTGTGCAGAGAATGAGGCAGTGTCAGCCTCTCCGCCTGACACACACCTGCCGGTTCAGCTCGCTGCTTCATCAGCCTCCTGAACAATCTGTATTTCACTCCTCATCCCGCCCCTCTGCTGAACTCATAAAACCTCACGTGGCTGACATTCAAAGGAAGAGAGAAACTAGAAATTATTTCTCATGGACCTGAAGTTTTTAATCATTTCACTCTCCAAAATATTCGGTGGAGGGTCGTCTAGATAACATCCCCCGAATGCAGTCCAGTAATATGTAATCAAATTATCAGGTAGCCTAGTTTGCAGTTACTTTTCTTTTTCTTTTATTTTTGGATGATGCTGCTGCCCTGATCCCTCCCAGTCTTACACTCGGTGTGATGACACGTTCACACATGAAGGGAAGATCCCCGGCATCTCTGCCCGAGCTGCACATCCCTGGCGCCCTTCATCTTGAGAAACAAACTAATACAAGATAAAAGGGAATTATGGGTCTAATAAAAAGGATTATTTTTCCACAGGACAGGCCGTGTGCCTTCAGCCCCGTTACACAGAGCATCTCTGAGCCTCACTAAGTGTCAAATGAAATGGGCTAATGAAATGGATTAGGATCTTAATAGCACATTTGATTAGTGAAGCTCTCACCTCCGGGCACTCTCTCATGTGTGTTAATGGGCGCTGCGGGGGACGGCTGCCTAAATGAGCCTATTAATGAGCAAGAGCTGATGCCGTGGCCGCCCTGGCTGCAGCCAGAGCGCCTGGCAGCCCACGGGGAAAGCCGTGTGTCTGTCCAGCACGGGAAAGTGCACTCTTGTGTCTAGAAGGAAAGAAAAAAACAAAACGAGAAATACTAATTTTTTTTGTCTGCCGGCGGAAAACAAAAAAAAAAAAAAGAGGCCGGTCTGTTCTTAACTTATCCCTGCAGGAGGGCCTGACATTTCGTGATGGATGGGGATCTGTGAGTAGGACTGCTGTGCTAAATGTAGCCGCGGAGTCCTGTGAGAACGCACTGGGATAATTCCCAAGCGCTGCCGCACCACCTGCCCTCCCCCGTGGCTCGGTGTCACCGGCGGCTCAGGCACAGGGACAAATGGCTCAGCCTCGGCGCTGCCTGCTGCTGTAATTAACGCTTCCTACAGCGGCACGGCGTGCAATCAGCGTCTGCCACTCATTAAGGCGATGATGCCCGGTCAGCGCCTGCTCCGGCATCCCGGAGGGCTTGGAGGAGGATGCGGCACAGCGAGGGGGCCGCAGGGAGGGAGGAGGGAGGGAGGCACCGCTGCTGGCCCGCCTGCGGGCTGGGCGCGGAGGGTTGGATGCGCCACAGCTGTGCCAGCGCCTCTGCGCTGCGTCTGGGGCGCCCGAGTAACTCCTCAACAAGTATTCATCATGTTTCTTATTTCGGTGTCAGGCAGTAAATAACGCAGAGCCATAAACGGTTAGGATGCTGTAGGGAGCCAGGAGTTATAAATTGCTGATGCAATAAGCTATCACATATCCTTAAGGAAGGGATTTAAAATATTTAAATGAATAAACATACAGAGCTGGCCTGGTTGGTTTTTTTTATTTTTATTTTCATCAGATGGCTCCAGGATCCAGCAGATTCAGAGAAAAGCAGTCCACAAGTGTGAGCCCTGCATCCACAGCTGTCTGCTGAGAGCAGGAGCTTCACTGTCCTGTCCTGTGTGTTGTCTCTGACTGGGGCCTTTTTATGGTGTTCGTTATTTCAAAACAAAATAATTGAGCAGCCAACCTCGGAGCACCTCTCACATCAGCTCTTATGGTAAAGCACCTTCTTCCCAGGGTTTTGCCTTGTTCTGAAGTCTGATGAATTCTCTGAAATGCTGTACTGATGGCATAAGCAGCATCCCCCAGCCCAGACACTGGCTGTGCTGTAGGGTGTCTGACTTCACTGGAGGTTGTTCAGGCTTATAGCATCTTTCCAGCGTCTGAAAGGGGCTTATAAAAGAGAGGGAGAGGGACATTTGATGAGGGAATGGCTTCCAACTGAAAGAGAGCAGGTTTAGATTAGATGTTAGGAAGAAATTGTTCACCATGAGGGTGCAGAGGCTCTGGCACAGGTTACTCAGAGAAGTTGTGGATGTCCCATCCCTGGAGTGTTCCAGGCCAGATTGGATGGGGCTTTGAGCAACCTGGTTTAGTGGAAGGTGTCTCTGCCACCATTCTCTCATTCTGCCAGAGGCAACAATGGTTCTTGCACCATCCTCGAGCATTAGGAGTGGGCAGGGCAAGCGATGCATCGGCCTTCAGTCTTGCCGTTAAAATTGAGCCATTTCTTCTTCATCTTTGGGGTTAGTCATTGTGGATGCAAGCCCTGGAGTGCACTGTGGCGTTATTGTTCCCCTTCTGAGCTGCACAGACACAGCTGCCCTGCCTGAAGGGGTTCTGGGCACAGCAGTGAGCGTGAAAGCTGGGAAGGGCTCTCGGAGTAGGACCATAAGAAGCAGTTCCTGTGAAGGACAGGGACAAGCAGGCACTTGCCATGTGTGCAGCTTCCAACTGTGTAGCCAGAGACAGGAATGGCCATATGCACAGGGGCAGCATGAAGGAGTGTGCTGGAAAGCTGCACTTTCTGGGATGATAGGATCCTCATCCTATGGGCCTTCGGCTCAAAAGAGCCACAGAGAAGGGAAAAGGCACGTAAGGAGAAAAAAGAAGAGAGAAAAAAGGCCAGGCAGTCTGCTGTCAGCAGCAGCAGGTACCACAGATCCCTGTGAGAAGGAGGAGCAGGAGTACACCCGAACTAGAGTCTAGGCACTACCCAGGCAGCTTAAGCAGGTGCAAAACAGCTCTCAAGAAGCACAGAAAGTTAGGATTCAAAGTAAAAGTGGGCTGCAGCCCAAAGAGCCCCTCTGTGCCACACGTCCAAGCCTGGGCAAGGGTCCCCAGCTGTCCTCGTGCGGTCCTGCCCGGCATCTCTGCAGGTGAGGGACACTTTTTGGCATTTGCCTGGACATTAAATACAGGTCTCTGGGGCCTGGAAATCGTTCCAGTAATTTGGCTCCCCGTTCGTAAAGCAATTAGTCGTTGGAATAACGTTAGCAGTGCCTGATGTCACCACTGTTTCCATGGCAATGGGCAATTCCTGAGGCAGGCAGGAATGCGTGTGTGTGTGTGTGTGTGTGTGTGTGTGTGTGTGTGTGTGTGCACGGGAGCTGGGGCATGGGGTGTGCAGGGGAACAGCCGGCCCCGAGCCACAGCCCAGACCTTTCCAAGCCATCACACCAGCAGTGCCATCCCAAAGCAGAAGGGCTCCAGTCCCTTTGGTCCTTTGTCCCTTGCTGGCTGCTGAATGGGAAAATGATGGCAGGAGAAAACATCTCCCAGGGGTAAATGCCTGAAGGAGGGACACCCTGTGCTCTGCAGCAGCAGCTTGAGAGCAGAGGGAAGTGACAGGCTATTTATTAATGACAAATGTCATTAGAAATGATGTGAAATGCAAGGTCAGGTGAGTTATGGCCTAGCTTGTATCATATTTTAGTATGCCAGCTCTGTGAGAACATCTATTCTGCTCTTTTCCCTAAGTGCTAGCACAGCACTGAAGTGACACCTTGCTGCCTGGAGCTTGCAAGCCTCCAGGTATCCCCTGGGTACCTGGGAACCTGCTGGGAGGGTTGCAGAGCCAGGCTGAGCCTCAGGACACAGAAACAGCAGCCAAAGCCCTGGTTCGGAGCTGAAATGGAGCAAACTAGCGTGGCTGCACCCCTGCTTAACAGAGAAGGTCTGCTGGTCTCTCTCTTCCCTAAATTAAACCCCTTGGTGAGGCTGAAAGAGGATCTCTGCCCAGCCTGGTTGGTTCCTGGCCCCTGCTCCAGCCTGCATCAGGAGTTTGGGAAAGCTAAGAGAGCCTGTTTGTACCCATCCTTCCCAGCAAGGTATGACAGGCAGGGCAGACACTTTTCCACCTCCTGGGCACTCAGATCTAATCCGTGTTGAGGGCAAACTTTGCGAGCTGGTTGAGAGCGTCTGCTGGCAAGAGACAATGACTGGGAGGGAGCATAATGCAATTGCTTCATTTGGAGCAATTGGAGCAGAGCAAAACCGTGTTTTTATAAAGGAACGCAATACTGGTGAGCGTGCACGGCTGCTCTTTGTTAGTGCAGGGCTGAAATGCAATTTTCCTGTGTGTTGGGGGCAGTGCAGAGGGCTCACTCGTTTGTGGTGTGGGCCACACTGGGAATTCTCAGTCTGCATTGGAGTGAGCTGCTGCCTTTCCTGGCAAACTTGGAAACAGGCAGGACAAGCAGGGGGACAAGAGGCACCTCCCAGCAATTTCCAGGCTCTCAATGGCACTTGTCATGGCTTGGGTCACAGCAGTCATACCTCAGAAGCGTTTGTGCCATCGGGTTTTGGACCACCTCGTCCTCCTGGGACAACTTCCAGCCTGGAAACTGCTGCCGGGGAGGGATGCAAGGGGATGCTTGTGGCTGCCAGGGTGCAGCATGGGATGCTGAGGGACATCACGGTGTGTTATTCATCAGCTCTTGGAAGAAAGGTTATAAGGAAAGCTGGAATTTAATCCCATTGATCCTGCCTCAGGATCAAGGCTAGGAGATGACAATGTGATGTATTCAATCTGCAGATCAGGAGATAGCAGCAAGAACAAAACAGCAGGAAAGTGCTGCCGTTTCCTCTGGCACACTGAGATGGAGTTGAGGAAAGGGATACCTGGTGGATGCCTTTTTTATGGCGAGCATTCCATGCAGGAGTCAGAGAGGATTTGAGCTGTTGCCACAACAGAACCTGACAGCCTGAGGTGTTTGTATACCTGTAGAGAAGACGGTGATGATGATGATAATAATAAATAGTAATAAGGATAACAAAAGCAACACAAGGACCTGGGTACTTAATGCTCTAAATGGACTACATGGCTGATCCTATAATTTGTGTGGGAGCTGAAGGGACGCCTTCTTCCCGGTAAGGTCACAGCCACACCCAGCTGCCTGCAAAGCCGTCTCTGCCTTCCTCTGCCCACATCCCTGAAGTGTGGCTGGTGTGGTGCCAGGCACAGTGGTGTCAGCCGTGCCCCTAAATCCACGCTGGGACACAGATGTGACGGAGCCCTGGCCCTGGAGAGGTGGAGCTGCCATGGCCAGCAGCCTGGGGGACTTGTTCAGTGAGGCTGAGCCACTGGCAGTGGAAGCCCTTCCGCAAGCACGTGCCCAGAGGTTTACCAAGGGTGTTTGAGTTTGCAGCTGACAGAGGGCTGTGGTAAGGAGCCCAGTGGGATCATTAGCTGGAAAGGAAAAAGGGAAGCAAAGCATTTCCTTTTGGGGGCTCTTTCTGTGCTGGCTCTGGGCTCTGGGTCCCGTGTGTGGGACAGAAGCTTTGACTGACAGAATTGTTGGCTCTGTGGTGCTGCTATGGCACAGCACAACTCGGCTCAGCTTGCTGGTTCCACACTGTGCCAGGCAAGTTTGGTGCTGATTTGGGTTGGGGACAGTGGTCCCTGTCCCACCGGCCGGGTCCATGCCAGCTGTGCACAAAGGAACGTGGATCCAGGCCTGAGCTCAGGGCAGCCCACGGGTGCCTGGGCAGCCACACAGACCGTGGGCATAGCGGGCGTGGTGCCAGGCTCCAGGGAGAGGCTGGATGTCTCCGGGACAGCAGCATCTTGTGATATTTATCCAGCCTCTCCTGTTCTCATCCCAGAGCGCCTACACTGACAGCCCTGGTTTAAAAGTCACAGGCTGTGAGATTAATTGGGCTGTCAATTCTATTTTCCGGCAAATGAACTATCCAGAGAGTCTTTTCCAAGGTCCTATTTTCAGTGGGCAGAAATGTCATTTCAACATTTGGGGAGAAATATAGGTGGGAGCTTTGCGAAACAGAATTTATATCCTACTTGCTCTGTTTTAAAGCTGAAGCTAATTGGAGCAAGCCTTAACGGCCAAGGAGACGATGTGTTTGATTGATTTGAATTACTTCATAGCTGTAGGGTGAGCCAAGCACTAACCGATGCACGGGTTCTCCTGTGGGATGAGGGGAAGGGTGATGAGACCTCCCATCTAGAAGAAGTGGGCTCTTTGGTGTCTAATATGCTTTAAATTTGGGTCAAAACTTTTCTTGCCTGTGGGGTCTCAATATACCGACCAACACTTCTTTGTGCCTGCTTTCACAAGCCTGCTGTTGCTGCCCCGTAATGTGCTTCTGCCCTCCCAGGAGCTCTGCAGCACTTGGGGAGACTGGGGGGAGTCTGTGCTGAAAGGGGAGCTCTGACTCCCCTCTCTTCCCATCACTGCCGCAGCACCTGCCCGCCTTCATCAGTACCTGAGCCCAGCAGCCACACGGCTCATCACATCCAGTCTGCTAATAACCAACTAGAAATTAACTTTTATTAGCTTAAATGCAGATGCATTTTCAACAGCCCACTAACCTTTCCATCTCGAGTCTTTGCTTATGTCTTAAAAATCCACTTTTAGTATAAGACTGTCAGATTTAATCCTTTTTAAATATCCTTTTCCCTGGTGAGGCAGCAAGATTTCCCAGGCAGCCCTGAAACTTTCAGATAAGATTTTACTGCAATAAGACATCCAGATGAAATGAACTCTCTATTTAAAGCAGCCTTTTGGGGGGTATCCCACTTTGTCCGTGTTCGTCTAAAAGTTTTAAGCATCTGTTTTCTCACAGGGCAGCTCATCTAGATGTGGCTGGACAAAAATCAAAGCCCTTTCTGCATCACAGCTGAGAGACCTGAGCCCTGGCTGTAAGGTGCCTGGGAAGCTGCTGTGTCTCTGCCAGCCACTCCTCTTGGTGGGGAAGCTCTGTACCTGTCACGCATCTCCAGAGGGCTCTGCAGGGATCTCCTGGGCTTTTCCTTGTGGATGAAGACCTCGAGGAGCCAGAGGAAGGGACTCGCAGTGCAGTTAGAGCATCAGCCTCCATTGGTGAACAAGCCCGTGCTGGTCACCAGCATCTCCTTCCCCAGCCCCCCCAGGTGAGTCACACTGCTCCTCCTTTTTTAACACCTTGCAACACATCACTTTGATGTCAAGGCCTGGAGCATGTGCTTATCCTGAGCTGTAGGATCAATGGGAGCTTCCTAGAGCATGTTGGTGGGACCACAGGGAGGGTGAAGGGACAGCAAGGAGAGGTTGGGGTCACAAGCACAGAAGGGGAGCAGGTGGGTCAGGCTGGGCTGGGCTGCAGTGACGAGGGAGAGCAGAGACCTGATGGGCTCTTCGCTCTCCCCTGCTCATCCCGTGTGCCTTGTGGAGTGGCAGGGAGGGGGCTGAGCCAGCAGGGTGGGGGGGTCTCTGTGTCCCAGGTGGGGTCAGGCCACGAGGCCTCAGCAGCAGAAACCCTCAGACACAGCCAGCTGCAAACAGTGCTCACGGTCCTTGGAACTGCGAGCTGGGGGAGGATATTTTCCAAGGATAGATAGGTTTGCTTCTCTGTGCGTGTGTGTGTTTTACTTATTTTTTTAAAAATTAATTCTCTGGCCAAGTAAGTGTGGAGCTACCTGCTTCTGGGTCACTAAAAATAGCTGTAAACACAATGCTAAGGCAGCGGTGAGCAGGAATGTGGCTGTGTGCCTGTATTTCAGCGATGGCATCGCCATTTAGAGATGCACACCACGGTTAGATTAAAGGCTTAATGGCTGCAATTAAACTTCCTGCAGGAATGATTTCCTTGCTGAGCTTTATTCGGCAGCAAACTCTGAGGTGCCAGCACTTCTACAGCAGAGGAGGTGCAAAGGGGAAGCCCAGCTTGAGTCCAGCCTAAGGTGCAACCTCCTACCCCTAGGCCAGCTCTCAGAGTTAAATAAAAACCCCTCTGCAGCCATTTCAGCAGCATTTCTGGTGCACCAGATACTTTGCAGAGGTAAGCAGGTATGAGGAAAACCGGTGGGTGGGTGTCAGCATGCCATCGGGCAGCGCTCAGCTTGGGAAAAATCCACCCACTTCCAGCAGCTGAGGAAACCTCTCCATTAAAATGAGCACAAGGTTCAGTCAGAAACAGGGGGAAAGCGCGTGGTAGCCACACAGCTGAGGACCTGGGGATACAGGACATGTTTTGGTGGCTCCAGTTACCTCTGCAGCACGAGGACAAGCCAATGGGGCACAGAAACCAAGCAGCTGCGTTATCCCCTCTCAGATCAAAGCCAGCTCTCTTTATTCAGTGGGAAGACAAAAGGAAAAAAGGAGGGTTCAGCTAATCAGGCAAGAACAAACCTCTCCTTGGCCCCGGTGCCAAACCCTGTGGTGCAATCACTGGGAATATCTTTGCTCAGCCAGGTGGGCACGGACACGTCCTGGGGCAGCAGGAAAGCCTTTGAGCCTGGTTAACAAGCTGATTTGGGGTAGAGAAACACAGCAAAGAAAGCAAAAGCCGTATTTCTGCTCACCTTTATAAACAGGGCTGCTGACAGTGAGCTCTGTTGTAAAGCACTTTGCTGTCTGAGGATGAAAATTGCTAGATGAAAGCTTTGTATATTATTTTTTGCTTCAAGTACAACTGTTATCATTTTAAGTGATCTTTAGTGCCTGCTTTTGACATCTTCTTTTCAACCTTGCAGACTTGTTTTCATTGGCCTGAAGACCAAATCTGCCCATTTCCGAGCTGAAACAATTTTCTGGTAGAAATTGCAGCGAGGTCAGAATTAAGGCTAATACAATATTGTTTGGAGCCGTTGTACGGAAATGGTGTTCAGATGGAAACAAACGTAACGAGGGCCCAAGAGAACAGCCAGAAAGTTACAGCACTGAACTGCTATATTTTTTCATTACAGCAGCAGTGCTTCCTTTGAGCTGCCCATTAATTTCTAAGTCTTTAAAAAAGAGGAAGGAAGAACAAGTTAAGAAAAGAGGATCAATAAAACCAAAGGAATGAAAAGCAGCGAGACCAGGCTCATACGGAGGTTGGTGTCCAGCTCTCAATGGTTGCACCTTCACTGCTGTGGCACATTCAGAGTTCAGGAAAACAAAGACCGCTCGTTAACTCGTGGCTGTTCTCCTTGGGATCACCATGGAAAGATTTGAAACAGAAGTAAAACATGATGAAGTTGTTCTGGCCCAACAGCAGAGAAGGCTGACTGAGAGGTGACTCTGCCGAGCAATTAGGAGGGGATGTCCTCAGTCATGCCAGCAGCTCTCCAAATGCACGTGGGACAGGCTTTTTGGGACAGCTCTCCAAATGCACGTGGGACAGGACAGATCTGCTTTTTGGTGGTTACAGGAACCTGAAAATCAAGGCAGAGGGTGTCTGTGGTGCTTTCTGCCAGACAGAAAGGGCAGTGGGATACTGACCAGTCACTTACCACAACAGTGGTTTTCCTTCAGATGAGCAAAACTGCTGGGAGAAGACTGGGTGAGCAGTGATGCTCCCAAAACCGCTGTCCACAGCAGGTCCTGCTTCTCCAGGCAGGGATGCTCTCCTCACCTGAACCAGCTGGACTTTCCCCAGGGAGATGCTGCCTGTTGCAGCCAGGACCTGAAAGCTGCCTTCGTGTGCCCTTGAAGCAGAAGTAGAGCTCAGTTCCAGCAAGTCAGGACCATAATTGGCATTTGAGAGCCTGGTGTAATCTTCTCACCTCCCAGCTGCTTTTGGCCCCCTCTCGCCCAGTCCTCAGGCACTGGTGGGCACACAGTGCCTCTCATCACCACCATGGAGATCAGCCCTGCAAAAGACGTGGGGAGCAGCGGGCGGGAGGAGGGTGGCATCACCATGGCTTGGGCACAGTACTCACTGCCATCCACCCCTTGCTGGTGTCCACAGCCCCTCAGTTTCCGTCTGTTTCTTTGTGCTCCAGGCAGGGGAAAGCGGCTCCAGCCTGGTTCAGCCACTAAACATGGGGCAGGAGTGACCTGGCCAGTGCTGCAGGCTCCAGAGAGGCAGCTAGGTAGGTCAGCCAATTCTAAATATGCCCCTGGTGAAAATAGAAGAGAGAGCATCCATCACCTTCAGCTGGTATAAATGCATGCCCTCCTTCTTTCAATCACACCTGCCTGCCTCTTCCAAACTGCCAGCCTTTCCTGCCCACAGGAGGATCCGCTGTCTCTTTTCTCACTCTGTTTAAATTCTCCTCCTTGGAACAGTGGCATCTATACCAACATTGAAAATTTTATTATTACTTTGCTTTTCATCCCAATTTCTCGTGCTTCTCACAGTATCTTCTTCAGACACCTTTCCCTTTCTTGTTTCCCAGCTATTGTTTTCTGATTTCTAACAGCTGTCAGGCTAACTTCTGGGTAAATTGTTTCCTTCACTGTTTCTACAACACTTCTTAAAGAGCTCTTTCACTTTCCATCCACAGCCATTTAGTTATTGTTTTTTTCCACCCAGTCAGTTTTGCTGGTAATTTCCCCTGATTTATTTCAGCATTTTTGAAGCAGTGAGAGGTTCTATTGCTGGCTGGGGCTGCCCTCTGCTCCTACTGACTATAATCAGATCACAGGCACTACTCCCCAAGCAATTACCTCTTCTTTAGCAATTAAATCAATGCAGCAATAGAGCATCCTCTTGCATCTGGCTTAGTGGTTTCTGTATCAGGATATGTCCATCTGAACCCTTTGGAAATATCCCTGACACTTGCCCTGGTCACACACATCCCTGGTGGAGGTTTCCCCACAGCATCACAATCCCGACCCCGTGTGTGGGAGGCTGCTGGCACCAAGCTCTGCTTTAATGCAGCAGGCTCTTTTTCCTTCTTTCTTTTCTTTTGACAAAAAATTAAATAAATTGTAAATTGCCTACTGAAGCCACCTGCATGAGTGATCAAATGGTTTTTATTGCAAGACCCCCCTCCCAGGGTGCCCCCAGCACACAGTCCTTGAAACTTCCAGGCACATCTATTGCCGACTGCATCGTCTTCATGACATCAGCCTGCAACTCAGCAGGAGCAGGAAATATTTCCCAGGTGCTGTATAATTCTCCTACAACTGTAAAACAAGTGGCTGGGCCCGTTTGCCCGTTTATCCTGGATCAGATGCAATCCCCCACACGGGCTCCTGCGCTTGTGTTGCACAGAACGGCTGTTAAGTGTTTTTGCTGCAAGACTGTAAGAAGAATGATTTATAGCCCAGGGATTTAGTGACATCTTTTTCTTGTTAAATCATGTCTTTCTCATCCAAGGTGTAGGACTCGGTGTCTTTCTGACAAGAAAAAGAAAAAATTTGCTTTTTGTCTTTCTTTTTCCAGTGGCATCTTAGAAGGCTCTTTTTTTTCTGTTGCATCTTCAGCACAGATTTTGGCTGTGCAGGTCCAGGGAGACCTGCTCCTCAGAGCTGAGGGGGAAAGAAAGCCTGGGCCCTTCAGATGACTTTTCCCTGCCAACACGCTCAGTTTCCCTTCAAGGCTGGGAATTGGCAGGGGAGGACCTACATTACCTTGTTTTTCACAGCATCTCTTTTCCTTCCATGGTGTCTGTCCCATGTCTCCCAGGGAGGGAGCAGTGGTGGCCAGACCCACCAGCTCCCGTGGGAACACATCAGCATCGGGGCGTGGCTGCAGGGGGTCACCTGCACCTCACCTGTGGCACCTCAGAGGTGAGGTGAAGCCTTGCTGTCCTGACTCTGCTTCAGATAAACCCCCAGGCAGAAAGAGCCCCAGCCCCAGCTCCGCTCCTGGTGTGCAACGAGCCGAACTTGCCTCCAGCCTCTGCAGCTGTTCCCTGCTTCTTCCCTGCAAAGGGGTTTGCACACAAAAAAAGGCTTTGCAGAAAAACCCAAAACAACCCACAATAAAATTAAGCCTGCTTTGCCTTTCTGTCCCAATTCCAAGCAACCTGTAGTGCCAAGAACAATAATGAATCTGTATTTTTTTTCCTGGGAAAGGCTTTCTACCTTACCCTGGTACCAGTCCCAGACTGAATGGTTTTAGCCCCTGACCCATTGCTGTGATTGCTCTTGTCCTGCTACCTATCTGTGCTCTGTGGAGGTGTTGTGGGAGCAGCTGTGAGGCCTGTGGGGGCGGTGGGGGTTACAGCCACTTCTCTCCATGCTGTGATGGCCGAGACCATTGCCATCATATTTTACACATGGCTCAGTCTGTGTTTGCTGGGGTTTGCGCTATATATTTTCATTACTGGAAAGAGCTGAGGGCTAAGGATACTTAAACTGTAATAAATACATAAATTGTTCCTGAAGACTCCCAAACACCCTGATGGAGGCCCAGGGAAGACACAATTACCTTACAGTGTAATTGAAGCCCTCGGAGAGGTCACTTTATTTTCACAGCCCTTAATTTTTTATGACAAATGGTTCCTAATACGCGGCTGACAACGATGCTCATATGGTGTTGCTAAGTGAGAATATGAGAAAAGGGAGGGAATGTGATTATGGGGCTGCAGAGAGTGACACACTGTCTTTCACAGCACCACCACCACCGCTCCCTGTGCCAAAGGCACAGCAGGGCTGAAGTGGGAGAGGGGCAGGCTGCATATGGGGGCCAACAGCAGGATTGCACCTTAAACACCCGACTTTGGGGACCTTTAGTCTTCCCTCTTGGCCTGCCAGGACCCTTAGGAGGAACTGGATATGGGCTGGTTCCCCCCAGAGATACCGGTGGGTGCCCTGGGCAGCTGTGGGGTGGCTCCCAAGCAGTCCCTTGAAATAGAATCATGGAACAGTTTGGGTTGGAAAGGGCTTAAAGATAGTTTCATTCCAACCCCCTGCCATGGGCAGGGACACCTTCCACTAGACCAGGTTGCTCCAAGCCCCATCCAACCTGGCCTTGAACACTTCCAGGGATGGGACAGCCAGAAATTCTCAGGGCAACCTTTTCCAGTGCCTCACCCAGCCCCACAGTCAAGAATTTTTTCCATATATTTAACCTAAATTCTCCCTGGTTCATTTTGAACCCATTACTCCTTGTCCTGTGACTACAGATCCTGATGCAGAGTCCCTCTTTGGCTTCCTTGGAGGCCCCTTTCAGATACTGCACCTCGGGTAGGTGGGCAGGGAGCCCCGTTGCTGCCCGTGCCCTGGCAGGAGGTTGTGCTCTGGGAGAGGAAACCTCGTCCCTTGCAAATGCAGAAGCTGCTTTTCCTGTGGTGCTTTATCTGCTGCATTAACTCCTTGGGACTACAAGTTATTTACCTTTGAAATGGAGCTGGGAGTCCGGATGGAAGGGACTGACAGCTCAATTTTTCAGAAATTTATTGTCCTCAATATTAATTATATGACCCGCTTTGGTTGCAGACTTTTATCTTTGCCTGCCACTCGTTTTGCTGTAAATCTCTGTCCGGGCGTCTTGACTCATGGGGTACCATATAATTTGGTTCTGTGTATTCATTAGCACTTTCTGATATCGCAGTAAAGCCTTTTTGCATAAAAGTGGCTATTCATTTTCCGGCAGTAAGTGTAAAAGACAACCAATGTTACCCATAAAAATAGCAGTTTATTCCAGCAGCGAGTGTCTCCGTGGGAAGCAGAAGGATCACTGCCAGGCCAGCTGCATGGGGTGCTTAGAAAGTGCCCACTTACAAGGAAAAAGCGAAGCCCTGGACAGGCACTGCTCTGTCCTGCAAAGGGGATGGCTGGTGCGGGCTGTGAGGGCACCCTGGGGACCCGCCAGCCCTGTCCCTGGGGACACTGGCGGCAGGAGCAGCAGCATGCCGAGCTCTTCTCAAACTGCCACAAAATGACATATTTTGTTTGTTCTTCCCCTCCCCAGCCTGGATAAATACAAGGCGGTGTGTCTTCAGGCTGTTCTTCACACTCTTTGTTGCTGTCTCCCCCGCCACAACAAGCACTTTCCATTTTATCCCAGCTAATAAATGACAGACTCTATTATTGGGCTCATTACCGAGGCAACTGGCTCCTATTCTCTGGCGTGGACTGCTCCTCCTTAGGCAACACCACGGATGCTGCCAGTGCGGGGTCCTGGTGACTCCTGGGGGGCAGGCAGCCTTCCTGCTCCCCAGCCTCAATTAGGTATTCAGGAAGGGTTCATATCAGAGGATGTAATTCCATTCCCACACATTCCCCAGAGAAATGAGAGTTAAACAATGAAAAGATTGATTTTCCAATGAACGTCAATTTGTTTTCTAACTGAAATATCAAATTACGGAGAGCTGGGAGGAGGGGAGCACGGCACAGTGCAAGAGGGGACTTGTTTTAAATGGGCAAACAATTAATTCCCAGATTCATTACAACGATTGGAAGTGAGGGTACATGAAACAGTAAATGCATTTAATTTGGAGCCTAGCATTTCCCCTGATGAGCTCGGCAGCCACAATATGCTCTTGCCATTGGAGAAGCTTCCCTTCCACTGCAAAATTTAATTACCTCTTCATTACTCCAGGAAATTGATGAGAGACTGACGTAAGGCTGGAATCTTCACTGGATGCTCCCTGAGCTGCCTCCCCCACCATGCTTCAAGGGCTGTTGAAATGGGACTGAATCGGACTTCACACCCCGGATATGCATTGGGATCCCTCGTATCCCCGCAGTGCACGTCTCTGTCTGCAGGAGAAGTGTCCCCTTGCTCCCCTGGGTGTCCATGGCCATTCTGCAGGGATGGAGACCCCGACCAGCCCAGGACTGGATGGCCCATGCCAGCTCCCGAGTGTGCCTTGATGTGGCAGCAGGCACTCAGGATGCACAGGATGGGGGTGCTGGCAGAAACAGCAGCAGCTGGAGCAGGACAAGAGCCCTACACAGATACTGCCCTGCAAAAGGGCACAGAGAGGGTGGGTGCAGCTTTCTGCTCCACCAGAGCAGCTCAGTGTCTCCTGGCGCAGATCCTGAGGATGCCGGCCGCTTGCATCAGTGCCTGGGAGCAGCTCTTCACAGCTTGTGGGCCTGGGAGAAATCAGCAGCATGGCTGTGCAGTAAATAAATTGATCCAGGCAAGCCCAATTGACTTCCCAGGTAATTACCTACTGACTAGCTGAGAGAAGCACAGCGGAGAGAACAGCACAGTCTCCAGGAGGGCTGCTTCAGAGACTTTGCACATCACAGGCGTGGCAAGGGGATCAGGTTTGGATCTAGCTGATGTGACAGGCTCAGAGGGTGATGCTCAGCAGGGATCATCATGACACTGCCACCCCCCTGATGGCTGGTGAGGCTCCAGCTGCCAGGCACTGCTCCCAGAGCAGGCAGCACCCCAGGGGGACCGCTTGACCCCTTGGCACTGGTCAGCTGCGGCAGGTTTTGTCCCAGCAAGGCTAAGGAGAGCAGCATCTCTTGACTCAGGTGCTGATTAACGGGTTTCAAGTGCATGCAGCTGCTGTCTCCCTTCGACACTGCCTCCAGCGCTTTTGAGGTGCTTCCCCTGGAAAGTCAGCTGCAGACAGAGCTGTCAGCAGTGCCAATGTGATAACAGCTTCCGATGGCAGTGCTGGTAAACAAGTGCCTTGGAAACCTCAGCTGAAAATAGAGTTGTGGCTGTCTCCTGCTCTCCTAAGGAGAAAGGAGCATTTCTCCCCGCCCAGGCGCTTTTCCCGAAAAGTCCCCAGATAGCTCAGCCTGCTGGTGAAAAATGCAGCAGTGATATGGCTCAGATGGAGCTGACGGCGTGGGGCCTCCCCCCGGGTGCTCCCAGGCTCCCCAGCCTGCACCAGAACGCAAGGCAGAGCTCAGCTGAGCTGCTGATTACCTGCCCATCTCTTTTAAGACGGATGATCCATTTTATGGGCTGCCATAAAAGCACAAGGAAACTCACACAAATCAGGCAAAACTGCCATTTCCCTGGAATGATCCTTGTGTCTCTCAGCAGCAGGGACCCATGTGGAGCCCATTAGCAGCATTCCTAGGAGATGCTGGCCCATGCTGGGGAAACTGCCAAAGCACACAGCCCACCACAGGAAAGGTCCCAGAGTGTCAGCTCAGCTGGCACACGCAGCTCCCCAGGGCTGAGGAAGCGTCACAGGCAGCCTGGCTGCTCCCAGGCTGCTCCTGGCACCGCAAGACCCTTTGGACAAAGTTTGGCTTCCCACAAACAGATCCCTGTCCTGCAGACTGACCCTCTGGCTTCCAAACTGCTCCTTCTGTTACAATACATTGTCGTTGCATACAGCAAGATGATTGGAAGTGTTGGAAACTGCCTGGGGTTTTGGGAAAAGGCATTTTCTAAATTATTTATTTTACTGCAGAGTGAATGGTGAAATTGCCCCTGAGGTTCCTGCCCTGGCTCCCCCAGCTTTGCTTTTACCTTCCAACACTACAGACATGTTGAAACCCTCAAATCTGAGACCAGCAAGATATGATTCAGCAAGAATACTACAGCACCTTTTAGGTATGGAATTAACGATCTGTAATTAGGATGGCAATAATGAGAAGTAATTTAATAATTCATTTTTTCCTATTAATTATTTGGTGTGTTCTTAACTCCGGGGCCCTGTTATTCGGCAGAGAACACCTCTGAGCCATCGTGGGGCATCCTCCAGGTGCTGCTCGCATTGGAACTCCCTCCCTGCCAGCTCCCCAAGGGCCAGAGGGGCAACCTGGGGAACTCCCAGCTGGATCCCCAAGTGCAGCCCCGAATGCAAATCCCATCAACCACAGAAGATCTCATTTCAGGCAATATTTCAGCCACATGAGGCTTCTGCTTCTGTGGAGGGAGGAGAGACCTGTCATCCGCATGCCCATGTTTATGGTTAGAGCCTGTTTGCTCTTGTTAACTCTAAGTTACTAAATTTATAAGAAGCATGTAAATCAGCCTTGGCCCTTCACAGGGCTTGAGATGTTATCTGCAGGCTGGGTTTTTCACAGAGGGTCTGAGCTCAGCTTCCAGAATAAATGAGTTTTGGATGTAGCCGCGGAGCCATCTGTCCTGCCAAGCTCTAAACTCGGGGAAGCATCATCCTGGGGACTCGTGGGCGCTGCCTGCTGATGCCAGCCATCACCCTGCCCACAGCCTGGGCTTGCTCACCTTCCCCTACAGCCCTGTGAGCCCGAGAACCACCTGGGCTTTCCAAGCCTCTCAGCCCCATTGCCTTTGGCACAGTCTCCTGGGTGAGGTGCTGACACGAGCAGGACCATCTCTGACTGCATTTCTCGCTGTGGTGTTTTGCCTGGCCTGGTTAGAGCCCCGTGTCAAGGCTCATCTTCTTTGAGGCAGAGCAGCTTCTCCCGTGGGGCTGGAGCACAGCACTGAATCCATCACCCATTACCGACACTGCAACACCAGCCCTGTTGCCATGGCTCTGGCTGCCCATGTCCACTCCCCTCACCCTTCAGAGAGATGGTTCAAGAGATTTCTGCCTCCATCAAGAACCCTGAGCCCCAGGGTGCTGCAGGGCACTGGCAATTCCTCCCTCGCGCCCCTGACTCTGACTTCCTTTGCCAGCAGGCACTGTACCCAGCAGAACGGGCACACAGCCCTGCCCCACCTGATTTGTGCACTTGCACTGAGCACACAGCCTTTCTGTGCAGGCTGAAACTCATATCCAGGCTTCTGGCACCCAGGGGTGGTCCAAGCCACAGAGACACTGAAGGTATGTCACTGACACACGTTGGTGGCCACCTGAGTGTGGAGCTTACTCCATTGGCATCTCCATCCTCATCACATTTCCTACTTCACTTCGAGTTAGAGAGTCACATCTTCCTACTGAGCCTAGCTGGAGTTTTTGGGGAATATTGGTAACACTTGCTGGCTCCTTCCCTCCCCCTCCTCCCTGGCCCTGTTTCCATGGTCGTTTCTCCCCATGGCTCTCTGTGGCAAGGGAAGGACGATGTGCCAGGACCTTTTGCAGCTTGCACATCCCTTAAGCTGCTTGGTTGCCGCATGGCTCATTCTCAGTCAGCCCATGAAAACCTCAGCACCTCCAGCCCCATCCTTTCACCAACCCTTCCAGGACCTGGTCACAGCTCTGCAGAGATGTTCTTGGTGGTTGGAGCTGTTTTCACCCTCACAGTCCTCTGCCCTTTCATGAATTATCTGACTGTGAGTCTTCAGCACACAGCCCTGTGCTTAAACCTGATGTACCGAGGGCTGATTCTCCCTGTTGTTGGGAGCTGCTCACAAACACCTCCGTCCTGCAGGACACTCCTCATCCCTGGCCTCTGCTGCTGCCAAAGCAGCAAGGGAGCTTGCTCGTCACAGCTGTACCTGCCTGAAGACCCAGCCTGGCAGAAGGAGCTCAGTGCTTCAATCACAAATAATTTTAAGTTCATAGCTTTTTTTTTTCCCCTGTGTACCCGTTATTGAGCCAAACCCCCATGGTTTTCTGCTGCATAAATCTGTCAGCACAAAGCAATCAACACGCCTCAGCCCTTGTCCTGCCTGGCTGGACCCTGTGGAGAAGATGAATTTCGGGCATGGAAATGCTCTTCTGGCCCCCGGTGGGATGACCAGCATGGCACAGCTGATGTCTGCTGGAAATGCACAGCTACAAGGTTCCCATGATGTCCCAAGCAGCCTTTCTCTCTCACACAGACATGACTCACTTGCAAAGCATGCCAAAATAGGCTCAATCTGTTCCTGGGATTCCCTCATTCAGGTGTCTCTCCATTTCTGGAGTTTTTACAGGGACTGCAGAAGGACCATTCACCTCCTGGCTTTGCAAAATGAATTGTGTTGGACATTTACACTATCATTACATTTTCTTTTTCAGACATGTTTTAATTAAATGAATTTTCCTTTCATTTTGTCTTTTTTTGGCCGAGCAAGAGTAGCATTGAGAATCTAGATAAACCCAAGAGAAAAAGGTCATTTACAAAGCAATAATTTTATTTTTTTCACCTTCTTTCCCACTGGCAAGGATTCAAGCAACCACCCACAGGCTAGTTTCAGTTTGAATTTAACCAAGTGCCAGTGAAGTGCCTCCTCCCACTGAAGGACTGCTCCTGCTGCTCTAGCAGGCATCCACGCAATGATAAAAACCATGCTGCCAAGGTGGGGTGCTGCTTCTGGGATGGAAACGTGGTCCCAGATGGGCACTCTGAGGCTGCCACAGCGAGCTTCAACTCTTGCCTTATTTTGCTCCATTTTGTCACACAGTGCTGGCACATGGCGCCTGGCAGTAATTCTCTAAATACCAGCAGAAGCATCGATTTTCGATATCCAGCAGTGCATTTCCTCTCTTCCTCTCTCCAAGTGGTGCAGAGGGCAATGCATCCCACAAGAGCAAAGGCAGTGGCTAAACCCGCTCCAGGTGCAATTAGCTCTTCTCCTCCTGTCAGCCCTTTCACGACACCCACTGCTGTGCCCTGCTTGTCCTGCCCCGCTCTCTTATGCTCTGCCACGCAATTTCTTTCCTTCAGGATTGCCTTCCAGCAGTGTCCTTGCAAATGGCTCTTCAGGCTGGCATGGCTCCTCAACAGCACTACCTCACAATAAGCTTTTCTGAGCTATTAGATGGCAAGGGTTTGATTTTCTTGCCTTTTTTCCTCTGCCTTCTGAAAACCTTTACCTGCAGTATCCTCTTGTTCCCTTCCTCCTGAGTTTACGTCTCAGTGACTGTAATAAATTGCAATGGAAATAACGCTCTGTATTTCCAGGAACTAATCAAGCGTGATTGTGCAGCAGCAAAAAGCCAGGGCAGCTGCTCAAAGGAGCAAATCCCAAGGGAAGGAGGGATTTAAATCCCTGTCTGGCCAGGAGAGCAGGGAGGATGGAGGGGGAATGCTTGCTCACCTGGCCCCTATCCTTCCCCCACTGGCAGGGATCAAACCCAGCACTTTGAAGCATTAGGTGTTGAGAAAAAGTTGCCTCTGATTTTACTCAGGCGTTAGCCATTTATTTGGTGGAGCTGGTTGCAGCCCAGGCATGCCGTACATAGGAGAAGTCATTCCATGGAGAGCCTCTGAGAGGAATTCGGGGCCAGAGAGCTGCTAATATCAGCACCAAGATTAAACGATTTTGTGAGTTATGTACACTGATGTCAATCACGCTTCCCTTTGGTGCTTCCCTCCCTGCAGGGAGGTGCAATAAATCACATTTTCTGAGTGCAATCCTGTTCTGCTTGGCCTTGGAGACAGAAGATGAAGCCCAAGCAGCATTTGGGTGGGAAAAAGCAAGGACTCCTCTGAACATCAAGGAAAACACTTACTCGCAGCTGGTGTGAGCCAGCAAATCCAGCCAGGCCTGAGCCGACCCAAGGTCTCAGACAGCCAAAGAGAGGCTTTAAAATGTCCTGGGGAAGAAGCAGCTATTTCTAAACCCATGCATTATGTATTTCTCACCAGTTTGCATGAGATCAAGGAGGCTGCATCCCTCAACAGGCGGCTCTTTGATGAGCACTGCGCTGAATCCTGGGCACCACGGCAGTGCCTGGTGGTGGGACAGCGGGTTGGGCAGGGAGGAGTTCCAAGGCAGAAGGAGAAGAGGCAGACAATGAGGAGGAGAGTGCACCCCAAAGCTCAGCGAGGTCACCTGGACATTGTGATGCTTCTCTGGGTTAAGGCACAGAGTTGCATCCCTGCAGCTTCTGAATTCTTCGCTGTTATTTATGGACTCTTCCCTACACGCTCTTATTTATACCCCCCAATGAAAGCTGGGCAGTGACCCACTGCCTTATGAAAAATCCTATCATGCTCATTTTACCTGATTTAGTGTGTGCTAAGTAATATTCAGAAGACAGGCTTAGGGCTGCTTCACATCTCTCTTTTTGAGAAATACAGCACTTTCCTGGACCACAGCAAACTGTCTTCCCTCCAGCTTCCCTTCTGCCACAGGGAATGAGTTTCACAGCTTTATTCAGCTCATTATTCTAAACATTTCCCGTTAGGTGTCTGATTAGCGTTTCACAGGCTGTGTTGTGATATAATATCTGCTTCTGACGTGGGCTGTGGCAGGCAGAAGAGAAATCCATTGCATTTTAGATGGAGATAACAGTTTAATCTCATCTGCACTGGGGAAAGAAAAATCTGCCAGGGGAAGCCCAGGTCCCTGAAGGCAGTGTGCGAGGCAGAGGCGCTGCTGGCTCCCACAGCCATCCCTGCAGAGAGGTGACCTGTTCTCTCAGAAAGCATTGGGAGGCCTGACTTAGCGCAGACTTAAAATCAGCTTGAAAACTGTCCATCAAGGCTCATGAGCAGGCCATGAAAGAAGAGAGAAATTGAAGCTTTGCCTGGCTTTGTGATGGCCTTAATGCTTAACATAGAGAAACCTCTGGGAGTTTGCAAATGGTGGAGGACGAGCAGCAGAAGAGGGTTGTGCTTGAGGGAAAAACCAGCCCATGGTCTGAAAACAGGGCAAGGACCCCTGCTTGGTCAGGAGAAGGACTCTCCCCTTGTACGCCACCTCAAGTGCTCACTCTCTGCTTGTCTCAAGCGCTACCACACCTATGATAGCCTTGAAACCTCAAAGTTGGATTTAATTTTAAGATGAGGTTAGCCAAGAGCAGCAAACAGATGTGTTCATATTTGTAATCAAAAGCTTTTAAACTTATTCCTTCTTTGGTTTTGTTTTGTTGTTTTTTTTCCTGCTGCCTGTAGTTGCATAAAAAATCTAAACCTGAAAACCAAGCAAAGTTTCTGATTAATCATTTCTTATGTTTGAAGAAGAAAGGCTTTGGTTTTGAAATTCTTCTGAAAACAGAGTCCTTCCATGCTGGGCAAACAGAGTTACCCAGCAACAAGGCAGGGAAAAATAAAGGCAACGGGAGGCGAGGGGGAAGAGGAGCAGAGCCTGTGTTCTCCCCAGTGTCCTTGGTGGGCTCAGCATGCAGGTGCAAGGGTGGCTGTCCTGAACTGGTGCCTCTCCTGGGCCATCAGCCACCGCCTGCCCTCCTCCCCAACACTCATCTGGAAGCTGTTGTGCAGTGAGCCCACTTCTTGGCAGGGTGTGGCGACAGTCCCCAGACATCCACCTTGTTCCATGGAAAGGCACCTGCTCCAAGAGACCCAGCACAGGACACTGCTCAGACCATCCCAGAGCATCATTTGCTTGTTCCAGACAGTTTGTTCCAGCTACACCCTGGCTCTTTGAAGAGTCATCAAAATCTGTCTTTGAAATGCCACACGATGAAACAGCTTGATTGGAGTTGTGGTGGAACATCTGAGGGTCAGTTACACTCCCTGCATAAAAAACATTAGGGCATCCTGTCTTTAATCTTTTTTATGGCTTTGCCTGCTTTAAAAGCCCTGTATATAAACAAGCCTTTAAATAAATAGACTTGGAAGTATAATCTCCTCACACAGGTTTTTACAAAACTCTGTTCAAACCATCTCAATCTTCAGGACAAACTAAATGGCTTGAAACCATTACATTTCTCCCCGTAAAGTGGCTTTTAGAGACGACCCTTCTTTGAGCTCTCCGGGTTTTCCTCTATGTGCTTTTAGGTGTGTAGGCAAATCAGTAAATGCCAATACCAGCCATATCTCTCCTTAGCTTTTTCCTTTTTATCCGTCCAAGGATCTCACCAGTCCATTTGTGCACAGCATTAAACTCCTCATGAGCACTCATAATTCCTCTGCGTCCTGACAGTGTCTTCATCCACAACTGCACAGCACTTTAGAAGAATTACACCGTATTTGCTACCTGGCTGATCAGCACCGTCCTCGATCATTAATAAAAGCCTGCATGATCAATGCCCCGCTGAATCATGAGTGGGATATTTTTAGAGGGATAAGCCTCTAAGAGGGGGTCAGGGCTAACCTATGCTCACCCAAGTACCAGCTGGAAGCTGTAAGCTTCTTATTCCTGACCAGGACGAAGTGCTGCCTCAACCCTTCGAGTTCTTTTTGCAATAGAGAAGTTGTAACCAAGCCACGCTTGAGAGAGGGGTCGGGCACAAGATTTATGGTATAAGTAAAGTTCATCGTAACTCCAGCTGGCAGCTTCACAAGCCAGACATAACTCAGCTTCCTACCTGGTGGCTGCTGGGAGTGCTATTTAAAGAGGAGGAGATTGAACCAGGAGAAAAGAAATGGAGGTGTAGAAGGAAAAAACCCTGTGAGATACTCTGCCAGCACAGGAGGGGCAGGGAGCACAGAGATGTGGGAATGATGGAAAGCACTGCATTTCCTTTGGGTCTATTCCTTGGGCAGCTTTACTCTGAATTTCTTTGTGTTTCATTCACCTGTTCCCTCAATAACCCTCCTATTTTGTAGTTGCAGCCAGCAGTAGCATCCCCCAAACCTTCTGGTGGTCTTGGCCTCTCCTCACCTGTGCTCAGTCCTCCTCAAAGTCTTGCTGGCCTCCACTGGACTTACTCCAGTATATCCACAGCCTTCTCGTTCTGCTCCTTTTCCTTGTGTTTCCAGGGCAGAATTGCTTCTCTCTGAGCCTTGCAGCCATGCAGCCAAGCCCTGTTTGGAGACGAAAGGCTTTCCTGAGAGCCTGCCTGTGACTGCTGCTCCTTATTGATGTGCTTCCTTGTGTTTGAGCCAGTATCAATGAGCAGCCAAATGTACGGAAAGGAAAATCATTACAGTGCACCAATTCCTCCTCTTTTTTATTTAATGAGGAAAAAATCATGCAGGCAGCAGACCTGGAAGCAGTGTCCTGTACTTTTAGGCAGAGACACCAGCTAAGTCCTTCCTGGGATGCGAACAGCCCTGAGCACCCCTGGGCAGACAGCCAAACCAAGGAGCTCCAGGCTCTGCAGGGACACCATCCAGAGTCCCCTTGGAGGAGCCTGGTAGGGACAGGACAGTTCAAGCTGCTGGCTCACCAACCTGCCTGGGTCTGGGTCACAACCTGTGGCTGCGGGGTCACCGACCTGTGGCCAGCTGTGCAAGGATGTTAATGGTTAAATGCTCCAGAAACAGCCTCGGTGCAGAGCACACAGCTTTAGCCAAGTGGGCTTCCAGCAGGAACTGAGGCCACCACAGCTCCTCTCCCCAGCCACCCCGTCCCAGGCTCTGCCTCCTGCATTTATTCTCTTGCTGGATCCCCACACCCATTTCTTCCTCCCTCTCCCTCCCAAAAGGCAGGTAACACCCTCCCTTTGTGTTTCCCTGGATTAGCCTCAGCCCACTTTTCTGGGGTCCGTCACCTGCAGAGCTCTCCTGGTCAGACAACCAGGTACTCACCAGTGCTGCTGACACAGCATCACATCTCCAGCTCCTCTCAGCAGCTGTGCATCTCCTCTTCTTCTCAGCCTGCCTCAAAGGAAAGCGAAATCATCTTTTCAGTCCCATGGAGGATGCTAAACATCTGTATGGAAGCCTATATGCAACTCAAAAGTCATTATTAGCCTAGTTCATTAAGCCATTAATGATGCTAAAGCATGCAAAGTAAAAACCTCTTCTTAAACAGCAAATTTACCCTGTGGCTTTTAGGGTCAGTGCAAACTGATATGTATGGCATTAGTGCTGCTGCAATGCTTATTCTTTTTCCCAGTGTATGATGTTACATAGATCTGACCACCTCAGTAAATAAACAGGTCCATATCAAAGGAGCCATCTGGCAAAAAACTCAGAAAAATTCACTTTTATGGGAATAATAAATATATCATGCCAAGCTTCCTTTGGGGTCATCTGTCCCAAAGACCTGCAACAGACTCTCTGGTGAGATACTGAGGTACCTTGTCCCATTTTCTCACCACCAGGACTTGAAAGGAACATCGAACGGTGACTTTTACTCTGAGAGCTGCAGATTGGGATGTCTTCAGCATGTGGGGATGCAGCATGGGGTTGGCAGGGCTGCCACCACCAAAGAATTTGGTGTTCACTGTTGCTGCCAGGCAGAAGGAGAGTTAGGCCTCCGCCACTTGTTCCACTCCCAGGTGATGCCAAGATCATTTCTGTAGCACTGTACAGCACCCCTGGGAGCTGTGACACCCCCTCTCCCATTTCAAGCAGCACCACCTCCCTCCTGAGAGGCTCAGCCTTTGTGCACAGGGCTGGGCAGCCAATATCAGCAGGTTCCAAGTCTGCCCCCCAGCTTTCAAAGCCAACGTGGTGTCAGTGAGGCCTCGGTGGCTTCTCCCAGCATGAGATAAAAGTGGTTTATTGCACAGCGCTAACAATGTGATTTGTTCACACATTACCCAGGGGTGGCACAGTCTGTACTGGTTAAAGGGAAATGTTAAACTGTCGCTTCAGCAGGAGACATTCAAATGTGCTAAATGGGTCACGCTGTTAAAACAAATATTCCCGGCCTAAATTTATGAAGTAGTGCAAAGGGACAGATACGGGAATGCTGCAGCATCCAGAGCCTCTTTGTCCCCAGCAGCCACAGCATCAGGTGCCAGTGCAAACACAAATTCCTGTGCAAGGCAGCAAGTGCACTGGCAAGGAAGGTCATGTTCCCAGGGGCCCTCAACAGTGGCCCAATAAGCCTGTTTAGTTGCCAGCCAGCTGGGGTCTGACACAGCCCCTTCAGGAGTGCAGGTGCCACCTGCCCAGCACTGGGTCAGTGAGCATGTCCAGGGCTGAGGGGGCACACGGATGGGGAGAACACCCTGGCTTTGGGTCTCATCCTGCAGGGACAGCACAGCAGAGGTGTGTGGTGGCGGGGGCAGGCTTTTCTGATGCGCTGCACGTTCCCGCTGTAGCAGAGAGATGCTCTCTGAGACAGGGGATGGCTTTGTCTCCATCTCGGAAAAGGCCCAAAGGAGTCTCTGAGCCAAAGGGAGAGCTTCTTATCAACCCTGCCCAAAATGCTCTGCAGGGAACTGGGCTTGCACAAATTACCTTCTTCTCATCCAACACAGACATGGGGAGGGGCTGTCAGTGTCCCCAGAATTACCCGTTCTCCACCTCTTCCACAGTGTTATTCTTAGCTGGCCACTTTCACAGGAAATAAAACATTGAACCAGTGTCAGGTGCTGGCCTGGCCCATGGTGTGTCTTGCTGGAGGAGAGCAGAGATGCAGCCCAGAGCTTGTGTGAGCCACAATTTGCCTTCCCCTCCTGGCTGTGGGGGGCTGATGGCCTGCAGAGATCTGAACCTGCACAGGCTGTTTTCTCGCTCACGTCAGCTCAGCTGTGCTCTCGCATTTAGCCCTTGCTGCCCTCCCTGCTGCCTGTGAGAGGGATCCTGACAGTGCCATGGTCGGTGTTTCAGCCAGAAGTGCTCAGTAATTACACGGAAAGATACAGCAAAAGGCAAATCCTGCTGTTCCTGAGATAAAAGAGTCCTCAAGGGTCCCGCAGTCTTCCTGCTTGCACAGCCCCCTGGCACCTGAGCAAGGCACTTGTGCTCTGCTATCCCCTTCAGGTGCCTGCTTTGCTTAGATTAAAAAGGAAAAAACAGCTGCCTCATATCCCAGCACTCTGAGGACAGCAGGTTTTGGCTCTTTACCATACAGCCGAGGGGTTTGCCTCCTTATCCAGTGTAGGAAAGACTGGGAACTTCTCTGGTTTTCAGCCCCTTCAATCCATGCTGGACCCCAACAAGGTTTGTGCTTTCTGACACCAGGGAAAGAGAAACTTGGAGCACTGGCGACTCTGGCACCATCCAAGGACCCAGGGATATTTCTTCAATATCTTCATCTACCAGAAGGCATGGCTGAATTTGCACATCTCCACCTTCTACCTCCTTCGTTTTCCTGTGTTACAGCTCTCCTATCTGATCTTTTCTTCTGTGGACATGCCAATGAAAGTAATCAAGGTGCTGCTGCACTGTGATTAGGAGCACAGTCAAGTGCACACAGCTGTGGGTGTCTTGCAGTAACTCTTTCAGGCTCTCTGCAAATCCCAGCAGCTGTCTCCAATTCAGTTACACATGTTTTCCATGCTGAAACCAATAGCTGCAAAGCAAGAAGCATTATTTTGGCTAACAGAGAAGGTCAGGGATGAGGAAGAATTCCTGCTTCCCTAGGCAGCCTGTTTCCAAGGCTTGACAAACAGTGAAGAAATATTTCATAGTATCCAGTCTAAGCCTCCTCTGGCACAACTTGAGGCCATTTCCTTTCGTCCTGTCGCTTACTACCTGAGAGAAAAGCCTGAGCCCCACCTGGCTACCTCCTTTCAAGAATTTGTAGAGAGTGATAAGGTCCCCCCTGAGCCTCCTTTTCTCCAGGCTAAGCAACCCCTCAGTCACTCCTCCTCAGACTTGCGCTCCAGGCCCTTACCCAGCTTTGTTGCCCTTTGCTGGACGTGCTCACACACCTCAGTGTCACTCTTGTCACAAATGTCCATGTCCCCCTGGATGGCATTCCTTGCTTTTGTTGAGTCATGTACTGCTCGGCTTTGTGTCATCTGCAAACTCACTGAGGTGCACTCGCTCTCACTGTCTCTGTCACTGATAAAGATATTGAAGAGCACTCTTTCCAAGACAGAGCCCTGAAGGGCTCTTAATATAATATAAAGCAATCAACAGCAATAGAAAAGTATCTTAAAACTAGACATTGATTTCCTGTCCAATGAGATATATCTCAGCCACTTCCCAGCCTCCCTGAAGTCACACTGTGGTGCCGTGGCCCCGTGCTTAGGCTGAGCAAGGAGACCCCTGACCTCCAGCAAGACCCTGGCTCACCCCACTGTCTCCCAGGGAGTTAGATCAGAGTAAAACAGGAAAAATTAGATGAGGTCAGCTTCAGAAGTGTCAAAAGAAGTCCCACACCAATAGCCACAGTCTGGAAACAATATTTTAAATTAAGAGTCATTGTCTACACAGTCCCCAGCTGCTTTCTCATCTACGTCTACAGCCCCCTGATCTGTCAGTCTGCAACAGAAGCATCACCACACACCTGCCTGTCACAGAGCACTTCAATATTCCTATGGAGGAGTCCATAGGAGGTGTGTAAGTGTCTGGGACAGGGTTCCTTTCAATTACGTGCCTAGGAACTTTTCAAAGCCGTGCAGATGCTTAGCACTCACTGCGCTCTGGTGCTAAGGCCCACTGCTTCAGTGCCCGCCATGGAGAAAGGAGTAAGAAGGTCTGAAATTCAAGAATTTGTCCTGGGCTTCCCTCCCTCACCAGCACAGACTCCTGGGCTGGCCCTTGGGACCATGCTGGCACATGCAGCAGAATGCTTTATTCAGAGGATCTCAGGATTGCAACCCTGCCCGAGCAGAGCAAAGAGTCACTGCAGACCTATTTATTATTGTCAGACCAGTGCAAAAGACCTCTTTCTTTTGCTTGCTATTTTGGGGAATCAGGAAATGACTAACAGACCAGCAGAAAATGCAAAGGGGCTCTTGTCTGCTGCCCATCATTTCCATATTCCTGAGCAATCCACCCATTCTTGGCTGCTCAGGGTGCTTTTGAGCACCAGTGAGCCTTAGAGAGCCCTGGAAACAGCCAGGGCCAGACAGCAGAGCTGCTGGGCTGCTTTGATCATTCTCTGCTTTTCCTGAGATTTGCCACCAAGGCCATTAACCAAAGGAAGAACCGGCATCTACTCTGCTGCCCACCTGTCACTCCCACCCATGGAAATGCCTACCATTGCTGCAGATTTGCAGGCAAACTGGCAGGGATCTTCTCCTAGGCAGAGGGAAACATAATTGGCATAATTGACAGCATAAAGAAGGTCTTTATCAGTCCATTGATCAGAAAAAGAATTCCCAGCAATAACCTGTGGATTGCCAGCATGCTAAAAAAAACCCCAAACAACCAAAAGAGAGGGAGCAGAGTTTTCTGGTCTTTTAAATGAGAGTCACTAAATATGAATAAAGATGAGCACTAGTTGCATATTAGGACCTAGGTGCATACCTGGATTCAGTAAAGCAGAACACTATCAAAATACCTCAGAGGAGCTGCAGGCATTGGAAGAAGGCCGAGATTTTCCTTTTTTTTCTTAAAACTGATCTAGGGCTATTAAACCTTATGTTGAGGGTGATGTAGCACACTCAAAACACATTCCCATGGGCAGATGTCCTGCATTCCACCTTGTGCAGCCCTCTATTTGGTAGCAGGCATTTGTGTATAAACATGTAAGTCACCATGTAACAGCCCAAAGCAGTCGTCTCATTGCCATTGTCTTGTTAACAAACAACCTCTGCTGTTCTTGCTCCGCGTGACATGGGCCTCTGAAACCCCCACGGCGTTACTGTCACTGCAGGTCACCAGTAAGGCAACACAACGAGGGAAAAAATAAAAAAGATCAGTGGATGTTTTTCATGGGCTGCTGTCCCTGCAGAAAGAGAAAGACAGAGCCCAGTAATGCCCTCACACAGCAGTGACTGTGATCCTGCCCTATGCTGGGCGGGTTTCTGCTCCCTGAGCTGCACCAGCAGTGAATGCAGGGTTGGGACCTCAGCCAGACCTCACACAAGTGGCCCCGAGGGAGAGCAGAGCTCTTCACCTCTCCCGTGATCAGGGAGGCAAATTACTCAGTCTTCAGAGGCTGCCTGAGGAACTTTATTTTTAGAGGAACCTCTGAATTATGCATGAAACATAGGGAGAGAAGGTGGCATTTTAGAGGAGACTGTAGCATGGGGCTGCATCAGCCCCTTCTTATCATGGGCACTGGGGATTCAGCCAGGTACATGCAGAGGGTGGGACTGCTCCAGTAGGAGCTGGAAGGAAAGCCTTGCTGCAAGTACACCCTCCAGACCCATGCGAGCCCCAAACTTAAAGCACAGGGATGCTCAGAGGGGAGCTATAAAGGATCAGTGCATGGGGATGCAAGGTTGCCCTTGCTCAGTGGCCACCAGCCCCATGCAGCACAGGGATATCCCAAAAAACTTGGATCCCACTCATCTGAGCATGGTGCCTCCAGGCAGAAAACAGTGCAAAGGATCTGCCTAACTAGGCATGGGTGGAAGCAGCACTGAGCAGGGAAGCCTGGCTCCATCCTCCAGTGCTCACCCTGCCTCCTCTGGAACCCCCACACAGCTGGATGGAGATGTCAGCTCCCAAGGGCTGTCAGAGAGGGGTCCAGCTGCTGCCCGCCTGCACACCCATCCAGCTGCAGGCAGGTTTTCAGCAATTGCCATGCAGGCTGCAGGGATGGAAATATGGCTGGGAGATGCTGCAAAGCTCCTTCTCATCTGCTTTCCCAGGGAAACGACCAAAGAAAAGAGTTTGCTGCGAGACAGAGGTGATTTTGGGGTCTTTTTTCCCTTCCGGCTACACTATTTGAAAAGGTTTGTCCCTGCTGGTTTGTTTTCCTTGATCCTCTTTTCCCTGTTTTTCAAGAGGTGGGAAACTCCTAGAGGCAACTTCCAGATTCAAACACAGTGACCTGGGCTCTGGGAGCAGCTTTGGAGCAGCTGATCCAGATCAAGACAGACAGGAGCACCCCCTGTATAGCACTGACTCTTCCTGGGATGGCACAAAGCCCACAGGCTTTGCCCTTAGAAGAGAGTCTGACTTCAGAGCTTCAGGCAGACTCTTCCCGTGTTCCCCACAGAGCCAGAGAGAAGGGCTCAGCCACTCTGTGACACCTGGCTCCGGGCAGGGGGACTGAGGGGAGCCAGTGGGAGAGGGGCCGGAGATATCCCATGTGTCCAAGAGACTGGACAAGGATGGCAATGGAATAAGTAAACATGTTGCTAAGAGACACCAAATTTGAGATCAATAATTCATGAGATCTCTGCAATGGAGTGAATAATTTATGGGTGTGGGAGGCAGGGGGAGAAATGGGGAAGAGGTTTAAAGCCCTCCCCATCATGACTCCCCTGCCTACACCTCTTGCCAAAGCATCACCCAGCCTCACATGGGTGGAAAGACCTGGGACCTCTCCATGCTTGGAAGAAACATCCAGGACAGCAGCTCAACCTCAGTGTCAGTGGGCCCCAAACAAGGCTCAGAAAACATGGCCATCTGTTTAGAGGCTGTTCACCATTTCAGGCTCTCCTAAATGACTGTACATTTGGCAAAGTGTTTTTCCTTTCACCAAATGTGGTAGTTGCTAAGTCATAATGTTAAATAGAAACAATCCTGAAAGGCTCCAGTGATCTATTAGAAATGTTTCATTTAGAAATCAAGCTAAATTTAAATGAGAATGGGTTTGTTCTGCAGTACTTACCAACGTGTTTGCTTATGAGTTGAATCAAGTGCTCCATTCAATGTGAAATAAGGATTTTTTTTTTAAACACATCTCTGGTCACTGAAACAGTAAGAATTTATTTTTTTCCAGAATGCTTCTTGAAATTAATTTTTGCAAATGAGTTTAGGGAGGGAAGCTGGCTGATAACACATCCGTGTTTGGATGCTTCCTGAATACAAGTTCAAGGTTTTACCCAGACTCTCAGGAGACAGGACTCAGCCTGACAACCAGTTTTTCCCCCAGCCACACAGGTTTGTGTCAGCTCCCTGTACATCCCTCCCCAGCTTGGCAGTCACTGGAGGATGAACCAGCTTCTTTTTCCTGGGAAAGGCAAGGTGCCCTTGGGTGTCTCAGCACGATGTGCAGAATCATCAGGGAGCTGGGAGCCATCCTACCCACTGCTAGTTTGAAAAGGATACCTAAGCTAGGAGAGGAAAAAAATAATATCTCCCCCACCCCATTTAAGAAAGCCTAGTACACCGAACCTTATGGAAAGG
Organism: Rhagologus leucostigma; assembly: GCA_013397725.1. Classification (NCBI taxonomy): domain Eukaryota; kingdom Metazoa; phylum Chordata; class Aves; order Passeriformes; genus Rhagologus; species Rhagologus leucostigma. The sequence goes on from VZTD01002670.1 coordinate 705,220, forward strand.
TCTCCGATGGCTCTGTAAAACCCAGTTTCATTAGCATTCAAAGGAAAGATCTCTGTTTGGAAATGTCTCTGCTCCTCACAACTGGTAGAAAACAGCCAGAGTTTGATTTGCTCTGAAATGGAATGGACTTTGGACAAGGCCTGGTTCCAAAATTGCCTGGTACTACCCAAACAGTAACAGTGAGTGAGCGAGCTGTCCGCCAAGTAATGAAGAGGGTTTTCTCCCCCCCAGAAATATCACTTTGCCACTAGCAAGGCCTTTGTGAGCAAGAAGGGTCAAATACAATTTCCAAACCCAGTTATATCCTACTGTCAGACTTGGGAGCAAGGCTTTTGCACCCTGCAGCTGTGAGGTGGGCAGCGGAGGTGCTGGGCACCCCGTGGGAAGTACTTTGAGAAACAGTTGGAATGGAGAGAAATGATTTACTCAGAGCCTGGCAAACAAGGCAGTGACCTGAGGGGTTTTCAGTAACAGAGAAACCAATTTTGCTCTATCTGCTATATTATATTCCCTTACTATGGGCTTTATAGAGTGCTGGGCCCTGAAGAGCTGACCTTTTCCTCCGAACATATTTTTGGGGATAGAACTGCAAGAAGCTCTGTGCAGGAAACTAAGCGTAAATTAAACAAAATAAGTACTGATGTGCTTTTGGCTCCAAGAAGACTGGGAAATACTGTGGCAATAACTCCAATTTGCGCAGCTGACAGGAGGGAGAGGGCTGGGCACGAGGAGCAAACCACACACCCATCTCCTGCAGCCTCCTCGTGCACTGCTGCCGGCATCAGGGCTTGTGAGCATCACCGTGCTGTCAGAGGGCTTCCAGCAGGGAGATAGATCAACTCCCAGTCTCGGAAAGGACAAAGCTCAGCTGATCTGAACATCCCTTTCTCGCGCACACTGTGCGGTTGTAAGACACAGCCACATTACAATGATCTACAGGATCTCATGCTGGAGCCCTGCCACGTCCTGGCTGCGTTCCCGGAGGAGCTCGCATGCCCTGCGGAGACAAAGGCCTCGATGCTCCGTGGCCATGTTTCCCTCTCCCCACTAGCCCCTACGTTCCTCCTCCCCAAAGGCGTTCATTGCCATGACGTGTGCAGACATCCCCCTTTTGGGGCTGCTCCTTGAGCTGCCAAAGCAGCGCTCGCAGCACGTGCGAAGGCAAGCGGTGGTGGTTTTACTTTCACAACAATAATTACTCCACAAGGCACTTGTCAGTTATTGTGCTCCGTGGTAATCAAAACCTCCACTTTGAAAATACAGGGCGGATTCCCGTCTGTTTCTGCTCTGCTCTGTGTGGGAAGATCACTCATTCACGGCTCTGTCTTGCAGCCAAGTCATGACAGATGGGTGGGCTGGAGTGAAATTCAGGACGCGGTGACTCATGAAATTGTTCCAGCAGCTCAGGGGTGTCACTCTCCTTCCCAGCACCCAGAATTGTGCCCCGCTTGCCACAGCATCCCCAGAGGTGGGGATGTCCCCCTTGCAGCAGCATGCCAGGCCCAAAAACTGCATCATGACCTTATGGCACTTCATGAGGGACTCCTGGGGCTGCAGGGGAGCCCTTTGCATTCCAGCAGTAAGGAATGGGAAGCCATCGATGGTGATTCATGCCCATTAAGGGAACACAAGCAATCCTCACCTGTCTAAATCCACAGCCAGTTTCATTAACTCCCAGCTCCCTCTGCCTCCGGATCAATTGTAAGATAAAGCTGCACGTCAGCACTTGGCAATCTCCTGGTCTTGAGTCCAGCCAGCTCCCACACACACGGCCTGACAGAGCTGGCTGAGCTCAGCCACTCAAACCAGGTCCTGGAGACCCCTCTCCCAGCTTGGGAGAGGCCTGGAGGGTCTGCAGGGTGCAACACAGGGTGCTGTGAGGGTCTGTGTGCAGTGACAGGGTTGCACAGGCAGCCACTGCTGCAGCTTGCAGGCCCTGGGATCTGCTGCCAGAGGCAGAAGGAAGCTCTGCGCCGTGGTGGCAGGCAATGACACAAACCCAGGGGTCTGCATGTAGCCACGTGCCATGGCCACTTCAGACCACTCTCCATCCTCAGGACCATGCATGACCAGCCCAGCACACACACCACTGCCCGCCCCAGCTCCCTGCAACCCTGGAGACGTTTGTACGAGCTGAGCATTCCCAACAAAACACATATCCTGTGAATCCAACCTTTTCAGCCTCTGACCTCGAGGCTGGGAGTTTTAAAACCCCAGCTTCCCTGAAACCCATGGCTGCTGCTAGGCCCTGTCCTCAGTGGCCACTGAGTGTTTGCTACCAGGGTGGTGACTGAAGATCTTTCTTGATCAGCTAAACCCTCGAGCACTTTGGCTGAAAGGTGCACGCAAAAGGTCAGGTTCATTTTTTTCCACGCTGGAGAACTGCTCCGCAGGGCTGCCCCCGAGAAGGGCCCACCACATGCTGAAGCCCAGTGAACCACAGCATCCATCTGACACGCTGCCAGGCGGGAGCCTCTGAGTGCAGCAGTGACATCGCTGCCATGAGACCCAATGCATAATACTGTGGTTGTCTGGCTACAGGTGCCTGAATCTAATTAGGTATTTCAGCACAACGATCATTTTAATTAAGTAAAGCCAACTGCCTCTGCTGGATGTGCTAGTGTCCAAAATTCCCAGGCAAGTTTCCATTGCCTCTCCCCCACCCTGCTCATTTCCTCTGCTTTGTAAACACTGCGCTTGAACAAAATTCTGATTTTTCCCCCAGGTACAACACAGCAAAACCAGGCCTCAGAAGCAGACAGGAGGCTCCTGAGGCAGCAGGAATGGAGCATGAGCTGCAGATCAGGGGCTGTGCACGCTGTGCAGAGTTTGTGCAGGGCTTTGGTCCAGGCTGGATCCACTGATGAGAGGATGAGATCACAAGGGCAGCCTTTAACCAACAGCATCAGCTGCAGTGGATTTCCAGCCATAAAGAGACTGTCAGGAGCCTTAACCAGACCAGTCTTTATGTGACAGTGAAAAACAGCAGCAGGAGTAAGAAGCATGAAACACAGACCAAAAGCACAGTTCCTTTAAAAAAGTCTCACCTTTAGAATTGATGTAAAAAACCAGAAAAATTGTCAAAGAAACAGCTTTAAGGACTCAGTCCAATTTCATCAGGAGGCTAAGCCTTTCTAAGATATGTGATACATCTTATTTAACACGTGTCCTTCCTGTATGCACAGAGACCCTCTCCATCGCTGGCAGCAGACTGCAAGGGACCCCAGGAGCTGCAGTGGGCTTTGGGCTGGACAAGTAGAATTTGCTGACTGTCCCACACAGCCCTTCTCCAGGAGCATCCTCATCTGTAGGCTCAGCCCAGTGGGGCTCCAAGAGGCTTCATCCCTTGGTTGCTCCCTCCCAGGGAGAGGGGCTGTTCCAGCAGGCTGCTTAACCCACAGGTGCTCACCATTTCAGGTATCATTTGAAGCAGCAAAACATCATGTTTTCAGCCGTAAATTCACCAGGTTCTTCCCCTACAGCCTCCCAGAGCTGGTGTGAGGACCTTACAGCAGCTGCTAATTCTTCCTGAGAGCCTGTGCTACATTCCCAACCCAAGTCCCATCACTAAAATACCCTGTGAGCCTGGAGCTGCCTTTTATCCCCCAGCAATGCTGCCGCATGCCAATTCCCATCACTTGGGCTGGCCCTGGGATGCCGCTGCCTCCCAGGACTGCCCAGATGTGCTCAGCAGCCATGGCCCGGCCTCTAGAGTGTGGCAGGCTCATGGCAGGGAGGATAGCCTGGCCTTGAGCTCCATCATTCCTAACCTTGGGAAGCCCCTGGGAGACAAGTTTGGATCTGACCATGCTAAGCTGCCTGGCCAAACAGCTGCTGGCCTCCTTGTCTTGCTGCTCTGCAGGCAATTTCCCAGGCAGGAGACATTTTTTTCACCTAAATGGATGTGCCAAATGGCTCCTCCTGCAGATCCCTGTCTCCCTGTACAAGAGCAGCAGCAGCAGCTCTGGGGACTTGAATCTGTCAAGTTCTGGGGGAGCAAATGATCCACAAATAATAGTTTCTTCAAGAAATAAAATAAAACAACAATATATGGAGAGACCACATGCCTAAAAAGAAATCATTGGGGCTGCTGAATTTGTGAATCCAACCCTACTTAACTTTTTTAATTACTCCCATAAAGCCGGCAGTTTCGAGCACACATGCAATATTGAGAACAGATTCAAATCTAATTAGCTGTGTTCACGTTAATTAGATTCATTGTGTATTTGATGCTCAGCTCTTCCTTTAAGTTTTATCTTGGAGCATGTGTTCATAATTAACCCAAATTTAGTGTGCAGTTAAGGCCAGTTCTGTAAGAAAGGCTTTGCTCTTGCTGTCCCTGTGGACAGTCCCTCTCATTTTTTGCCTGGGGTCTGTGAGGAATGCAGAGAACGGGTCCTGCAGGGAATGTGGCAGAGAAATGGCTCTTTTAATCCTCACTGAGGTGAGATTTGGGGCTGCACAGAAACACAAAATACCCAGAGAAATCATCGAGCTCAATGAGTTGAGCCAGCACAGCCCAATAGAGATAAACCCAGGGGAGATGCTGGCGCTTCTGGGCGACGCTTAGGGGCTGAGCACCAGGACAGACCCCCTTCTGACCCTGCTCATGGCTTCTTGGGGCTGGGGCACTCTGGTTGTGGCAGCCTTGGAAAGGTTTGTACCTCCCGGATGTCACCTCTGGCACGTGGGCCTAACTGATCCTGCTCTGTGAGCACAAGGGTGTTGAGGTCCCTCATGCTAGGTGTCCAGCTGGCTGAGGTATCTGGCCAGCCAGAGGGCCATGCTGGGGACAAGACATCTCCACGAGCTCAGAGAATGACATTGCTTTTGGGAAGGATGTCTTTTGTATAAAGCCTGGTCAGCTCTATTTTAAACAAGCTCTTTTTTTCCTTACCTTGATTTCATTAGCTAAATATTTGCTCCTGTAGGACACTTATAATTAGATTAATGCGTGGTTCTTGCTTGTCTGAGAGCAGGTTTGGTGGGCACAGATGTTCCTGTGGTGTGCGTGCCTGTGACTGCCAAGAAGCAGCATTTCCCCACAGCTGTCTGGGAGAGAGGAGGGAGAAGATGGAGGGGATGGAGGGGATGGAGGGGATGTAAGGCAGCAGCAAAGCTCCTGGTATTGCTTTCCCAGCCAGGAGTTCCTGAGAATTGCTACCCAGGAGTGGGGGAAACCTTTGGCCAAATGTCTTGGAGGAGAATTTGGAAAGTTGGATTTGCCTCCTGACGCTCAAAAAAAGAGATAAAAATGGTGAAGCATTCGGTGACACTCTCCCTCCCCCTGCCCCCAATCATCTTTTGTTTTTCTTTCTTAATTGGAAGCAATAGAATTAATTCAAAGAAAACCATACAGGATAGTGACTGGTCATATTGGAAAGCATCCTTCATTTAAGGGTCAAGGAAATGGTTTCTTGCATAATGGTATGACTTTATGAAGTTATTTGCTATTTGCAAGACACAGAAGAAGTGTACTGTTTTGTTGACGATGACACAAAATAACTATAACAGGTCATTCCTACTCTTCAAAATTATCAGAGGAGAAAAAGAGCAGAGATTTGTTGACTTGTCCAGCTCTGCACCCAGAGACACCAAAGTGGTGCTGAAGCAGAGCCCTGGGTACCATCACTGGGTGAGGGCAAAGCACCTCTCTGAAAGGCAATTTTTAAGAACAGGATTACACAGACCAAACCAAAAAGCACTGACTTTTTAATTCTTTTTTTTAAAACAGAAAAAAGGCTTGTGACTTTTTTTTTTTTTAAAGAAATTAATTCTTTTAAAGGACAGCCCCTTTATTTTTCTTTAATGTCTATAACGACACCTTCCAGAGTTCAAGGTATTTGGCTGCTGACAGATTCGGGCTGTCAAAGGGAATTCCTGCCAGCTGGCAGAGTGCAGACAGCCTCGGCTCAAAGAGAGATGAACTGCACTGCGGGAGACACTGGGAGCTGGAAGGGTGGGCAGGGAAAAACCTCTTAGGAGGCAAAGTTGACCCTTTGCAAGGAGAGGATGAAGTTTTCTGGCATCGCTGATATTGTACTTAAAGAATCATAGAATCATGGCATATCCTGAGTTGGAAGGGACCCACACGGATCATCGGGTCCAACTCCTGGCCCTGCCTTGAGGGCTGAGTTTTCCGGTTCCCCAGCCCTTCACCCATCCAGCCCCTGAGCCACATCTTGCTGCTTCCTTTGCCCCGATGACATCTGCTAAGTTCAATACAGCTTCTTCTATGAAGTTCAAACAAACTATGAGTTTGACCTTTTCTAGTCCCAAAAAATAAAAAGGGAATGGAAAGAAAGTCCTTGGTCTGTGTTCACAGATAAAACAGATGTGGTAAAGCAGAATAGAGTTGGCTGGACACCTTTTAACACAGTCATTCAATTCAAAAATTGCTATTTCATCAAAAGCTTCTGGAGGAAGATGTGGATTTGGGTATGATTTCCCTTCAGAAGAAAGAAGAAACACGTAGCCTGCAAAATCCTTTATCTCCCTATTTGTCCCTTTTAGAGCAGAGTACTTTCCTCCTCCTCAGTGGCTTTTCCAGTTTCTCCTGGATTTTCAGAAAACCCTTCAGCAGTTCAAGCCATCCTTGTAGTTTTCCATCACTGTGTGCTGCTCGGCTCCCTAATAAAGAATTTCAGCAGAGTTATAGAAATCAATATGAAATTCATCTTTGCAGCTGAGTTCCCTGGCACGCTGCATGAGCAGGGGGAGCTCAGAGAGCACAACCTCTGCCTCTGCAAAACCACCCCACTTCTAGTCCCCTCGGGGGCAATGGAAACCTGCCCCTGGAAACAGCCTCACCTGGGACTGGCCTGCATCACACAGCAACTATTCTGCTGAAGATTATTTTGTCAGAAATCACCTGGCACTGGGGACAGAGGGCACAACTCCAGACAGACAGGCTGGGGGAACCTGGCAGGGAACCTGAGCACCCCAGGGACTGCTCAGATGCTGTGCCATCCAACACACCTGCTGTGGAGGTTTTATGGTTTTCCCCTTCCTGATGGATCACTGGGTGATTTTTCTTTGCTCTGGAATGAGATGCAGAAAGCTTGACAAATGGGAGGAGGAAAATTTCTCGCGCCAGAATAATTCAATTTTATTGTATTCTTCACTGCACACCACGCTGCCTCAAGCTTGCTGGGAGTGAAAATCACTTGACAGAGAGTATAACATGCAGAAAGTGTCAGAAAGCTCACTTGACGTGGCTGTGCTTTTTTCATCCCCTCTACAGCCCCAACTGCACCGTCAGGGTGGGAAATGCAAAGTTAAAGGGCTCTGAGTGGTGTGATATTGGCATCTGCTCCCCAAAATCTTGGTCTGGTGTTGGACCCAAAAGGAAACCCCACATGTCTCCGACAAGCAAGCATTTCCTTGGCAAATTCCCAGCTGGGCCTTGCTCTACATCTCCAGTCACAGCCATGGTCCCTCCTGGGTAATGGCATTTTCTTCTTCAGTTTCTGGAATTGCTGGAATTTCTGGTGAATGAGAAACTTACCAGTCTCCCCAGTTTAGGAGCTGAGATGCAGGACAGACACTGTTCCCCTGTGCCATGTGGGCTGGCTTGTTAAGCCCTTTGCAATGCTCTGCCATGAAAACGAAACAAAAATGGCAAACCCCACTAGCTCTTTTTTTGGCAGTTTATCACTTAAAGGTCCAAGGGACACTCCAGGCAATCAGAGAAGTGTAAAAGTTGCTTGGACAGAAAAGTCAGCCCACCATTCCTTTTTGTGACTATTTTCAGCCCTTTGGACCTAAAAGTCAGTGCTGGAGAGTGGAAGGTGACAGTGTGGGAGCTCAGCAGAGCCCTGTCCCACAGGGTTTCTCATTTTGGGAGGAATTCAGCATCTCTCACTGTTGTGATCTTTGGGAAGAGGAGCCGGTGCGTGCTCACTGCAGGGAATGTGTTGCTTTGAAGGTGTCTTGATGCTGCTGCACTTTCAAAAGCCTTACGGGCTTATGCTGTTGGACAGGAGGAGGAGCAGGGCGGATAAATTAGAGCCGTGAAATCTGAAGTACCTCAGTGAGTGCTGTTGGCAGGACTTGCACAAAGGGCAGGAAGCTCCTGCAGTGGGATGGGCAGCACAAGACAGGAGAGGCTGTGCACCAGAGCCCTCCTTCTGCCTCCTGGAGTGAAAATGCGGCCCTGTCCCATCGAGTATCTGTGTGTGTGTGTGAGAGAGAGAGCCTGTGCATGCCCACAGGACCACCCTGGGCACTGCTCACCGCCTGGCATCGCCCCCTGCCCATGGTTTGGGACATCCTGGAGACCTCCCTGGGTTGATGGCAGCAGCTACGGGTGATGACTCCCTGCTCATGGCAATTTCCAGCCTGGCCAATTTATCTGCCTCTTCACTTAAGCTTCACTGATGTAAGGCAGCATTATTTTTTAAAAATAGGAATGTCATGCAACGCTTGAATCAAGTGTCTTGCAAAAACCTGGGGGGCTAAATACAGCTAATTTGCACAGTAACCTTCACCTGCCAAGCCAGTGTTAGTCAGCAGGAGAGCCACGACTTTGCTTGATGGGGCAGCCTGGGGCTGGATTTTAGCTCCTCCGTGTATAAAGGCACTTGTGGAGGGAGGAGCAGGCCGAGGAGCCCAGGGAACGGTGTCAGGAGGTGGATGGTAAGGGCAGTCCCCGTGAGGATGGTGGGTACTACAGAGGTCAGGTAGTTTTGGGAGGATGCAGGCTGCAACAGGTCAGCTGCCTGAGGGAGAAAGAACCATCAGCCTTGCTGGTGTGGGGTGAGAGAGGTGTGAGGGAATGGATGCTGCCCTTCCCTGGCTGTCGCAGCTGGATTCTGCCTTGCCTCAGGTCATCCTCAGTGTCTCTTTCCTCTGCACTAATAGGATTTGGGAGCTTAGCTACCTTTGTGCAGTAATGACAGCTCACCCCAGAGTCTTTCAAGCATGGCTGCTTGGCTGCCTAAAAGCCTGGAAAACCGCTAATGAAAACTAATTCCTGGCCGGAGCCTTGGCACCCAGCACGCCTTGGGAGGGCAGTTTGGCCACAAGCGTGGCCATCCCTGCTGGACATGCTGCCCACAGAAGCTGCCAGCCCCACACCGCCCCACAGCACGTGGGGTCCTCTGGGAACACAGCTGCTCACCCTGTGCCTGTGTCACCCGTCCTGCTGCCCAGGGCTCTCCAGCACAGAGCTCCAGGAAGCTGCAGAAGGGCAGGGACACCTCATGGCTGCAGAGCCCTACCTAGCAAGGGGAGCATCTCTAGCAGAAGGGGTGCTTTTAATCTCACAGAAAAGCCTTAACAAAATTCAGAGTCTCGAGCATTTCTGGCTGGAAATGAGGAAGATGTGAGAGTTCAAAAGCCTTTGGCTTTCCTGCATCCAGGGCTTGGCATCCATCCTGACCTCCTTGCAGACGCCCAGGGGAAGGCTCATGTTTTATTTAGCTCTCTTGGCCTACTGAAGCAGTATTTCCTCTCCTCTCCCTTCTTCCCACCCAGCTGTTTCTTTCTCTTCTTCTTTGACACAGCATGATGCTTCCTCAGGTGCCTGCCCTCGGTACCCAGTCTCTCCACCACAAGAACACAGTCTAGCTCTGCCCTGCAAGTGCTGCTGACTTTAGGAATGACTTTTTAATTTTTTTTTTTCCAAAACAAGATGAACTGTGCAATGATTACCCTAATGGATGTGACACATTCTCCACATACTGACACATAACATATGGTGCGAGATTACGTCCTTCTAAATGATTCATGCAGTTCATCACCACCACGATTATCTGCTCCTTTCCAGAGCCATAGCTAAAATTCCCCCCCCCCCCCTCCTTTTGGCCCCCCATGGCTCCAGCTGCTGTGATATTTTCAGCCTCAGGTAGACATCAGGTAGCTTTGCCCATCAGAGAATTCATCTCCAGCCCAACCACTTGTGCAGTGCAGCCAGACCACAGAGCATGGAGGGCTGGCTTCACTCTTTCCCTCTCCACAGCACTCTCTGGCCAGGCCAGGGCTTCCCTGCCAGCACCTCTGTGATGAGGCTGCAAGGTCTGGGAAAACACATCCCACAGGTGAGGTGGTTGGAGCAGTTTACCCGTGAGAAGAATTTATTTCTCCTATAATGGAAAATTCCTTCAAGTAAAAAGCATTCATTGAGATGCAAATTCACCATCCTCTCTGCAGAAAATAAACCCATTTTCCCCTGCACAAGGCTCCAGTAACCTGTTTGTAATAGCCCTGCTCGGCAGCGATATCTCCAGCTCCCCAGGAAAATTAGTGCACATTAGCACGGAGCAGGGTATGGAACCCGAGAGCAGCATCCCGGCCTTGCTTATCCTTGGGACATTCGAGACAGAATTAACACAATTTAACTTTTCTGACTCGCACATTTTGCCGGGGAACTTGAAATGGGTTTTTAATGTAGAAGCCTGGTCTGCAGCATGTGAATCAAGAGCCTCTTGGGGCATTTACCAGCCAGGCTGCTTTAATAGAAAAACCCCACAACATGCAAAGCCTCGCATTTGGGGAGGCAAGGTAACGATGCCATGTGCTGCTCACTTACAACCAGGAGCTAATTATCAAGTGAATTCAGTGGGAATGGAACTGACACCAAGTTATTTAAGATCCTACAGACAAAAAAGCTCTGTTAAAAAAGAAATTGCTCAGGCAGCGAGATAAGTACTGAAATGTTGGGAAAGCCCAGATTTGTGGTTCCTGCCCAACTTTAATTTTGCTCCATGTGCACTGGAATGAGTGAAAAGACCCAGGAGGAAGGAGTAAGAGATCATTTAACTAAACACTGCATGGTAATGTAGATAGGGGCAGAACAGAGGTCAAACTAGCTACCGTAAAACTAGCCCTGCCTGATTTCTGATGCTTGAGCTTGCAACCTTCTATAAAAGAGTTTGGCGAGATTTCCCAACCTCTTTTTTTTAAGTTTTCCAATGACTGTAAAACCCCCAAGGGACAGGAGTGCTGATGTGTAGAGCCCCCCTGGGGCTGTGCCTTGCCAAGCTGGGCGAGGAGCAAGGCCAGCAGCTCCAGGCTTGGCTGACCTGACAGCTTCAGACGGGATTTTGGATTAATAAACCTCAGCTGATGGATCTCCCTCAACAAAGAGAAGTTCTTGTGACCCAAACAGCTCTGGGCCTGAATCACCTGTCTCTTCCTAAAGTGCATCAAGAGGCCACCAGTTGCCTTCAAAGCTGTTTCTGAGCAGTTTGTCCGGCCAGAGCTGAAGTGCCCACTGCCCTGCCTGGGGACTGTGTGGTGCTGCAGTCACCATGGCCTGTTGTTATGGTCCAGTTTAAACCCAGAAGAGCAAAGAAAAACTAAGTCTATGTGCATAAACCGGAAGGAACTTTGAGAAGGTTCAAAATATTCCCAAAAACGAGATTAAAACCAAACGAGGTTAGATGTTGGTGCCAAAAAACTGATGTATTTTATTTAAAAGAGGCAAAGAGAAGGAAAGAGAAAAGAAAGAAAGAAAGACATAGAGAAAGAAGCGTGCATGGGAGGGTGGGGGGACAGGGAGAGGTGACAGGGGTTAGGTAAGCATATCACCCATCCAAGGGTCTCAGCGACGTCTCGTTGCTCCCCTCCATCTGGCCTTCTGGTGGTGAGGGTTCCCCGCTGCCGTGCCACGCCACATGCCGCCACACGCTGAAGAGTAAAGAATTCTGTAGATTAATATATACTTTGGGAAGGTGGGAATGGCCACGTGTCTCCCTTGCAGGGGGCAGCTTGGCACTGTCCCTTGCAACACTGAGGGTCTGTTGCATCATCTCTGGTGCTCTGGTGAAGAGTCTGGGGACCCCTTTGGGGGGCCCTTTGATGGGCCATGACACCCCCTCTGCTTTTCCCCCGGGTGCAGGGCCCCTCAGCTGGGTTCCTCTGCACAGCGGAGGATGGGCGGTCACTGCGCCTCTCGCCAGAGGCTTTTCCAACACGCACCCAAGGCCTCTCTCTCCCCACCCTTTGGTGTGAGAGTCTGTGCGAGCCTGGCAGCTGATAGCCCTGGGACTGTGGTCTCCACCTTGGAAGTGTTAAGCTTAGGCTTTGTGAATGTCCGCAGCCCTGAGTTGTTACTTTATCTTATCTTCATCATCGAGCAGTGTAAGGCCTCAGTCAGGGCCCCTTTCAGGGTGCAGCAGTCTTCTCTGCAGCTTTTGCAACACAGTTTTAAAAGTCCTTCATGAAAAAGTTTAATTCATAAACCGTAATGTTTCAGTCTCTGACACCTGTGCAACCTCCCTTCCCCTGGCATTCCTCCTGCCTGGGACTTCTCCTCACAGAGCAGAGAAATCAGCACCATCCCAGCTTCTCCTGAAAAGCTCAGCAGGTGCCTGTACGGTGTTTGCAAAGAGCCTTAGATGTACCTCAACTACATCCCTATTAGCTCTCAGTCTGAAATCCTCCCAGAAATCAAACGGGAACCCTCCAGGCATTTGAAATTAAATATAGCCCAACTTTGCAGCTGCCTGGGCTTCTGCAGGGAGCTTTTGTCTCGCCGGCACAGTCTCCAGCCGTGCATTCCCTATACAGCCATTTGGTCTCCAACCATAAATTGCACAGTGAGACTGTGCCTTGTCTCATCCCTGACAGATTTGGGTACAAGAGAGTATTTCAGGGCATCACTAGCCTCTGACAAGAGCTGCAAGCCAAAGCAACCTGTCCAGACTGACTGATTTAAAAATGTTTATCTGTAGTAAATATTGTTTAATGCCCTTAACATCAGTTAAAAATGGACTGGGAAGTTTTTCCCCCAGCAGAGGAGCAGGAAGAGTAATTAGCAATAAAAACCCCAGATCCACCAACAGGCAGAGTGGGAAAATAGACAGCAATCAATGTGAAAAGCAGCAAATTGGTCTGGGAAGCAGAAGTGACGAGCGGAACAAATCTCTGGTCCAAGGGGGCAAGAAAGCAGCAAAGGGGATTTTCCAAGCTCTGAAGGAAGTTGAGCGATGGGGCTGGGGACTGGAACCCAGAGCTATACTGAGGTGAAAAAGGCAGAGATGGACAGTGACTATTCCTGTTTTTTCTACGGAGTGCATCCAGCCAGTTGGTCAAGCATGACCCGTCAGGAACAGCCCTGCCCTCCATCCCACCGTGAGCTCCCAGCCCCCCATCCCACTGCTCTGTGGCTGTGCCTGCACAGCCAGCAGCCTGCCAGCTCCTCTACACCAGCTCCGTGTAATTGCTCTTGCAGCTATAAATAATCTTTCTCTCCCTCTCTGCTCTTCCCATGACGTTCCCTGGGATGCAGAGGCATGGCGTCCCTGTGACTCAGCCCCTCGGCGCTGCTCAGCCCCTATCCCCGGGACTCTCCCTGTCCCTGGGGTGCTGGCGTGTCTCTGCCAGGTGGCTGAGCAGCGACGACAGGCTGGAGACAATGAGGAGGTGGCTTTGCCTTGCCCCTACAGCTGTGCAGAGCTGTGTACTGGCCACACGCTGCATCCCACAGGGATGGATTTGGAGCAGGGGGAAGGAGCTTCAGGGAGGGAGGCCCTTTTAAGTGAGTGTCCTAGGTTGCAATATAGATGTTTTTAGGTATTCTATTACCACCAGCTGTGGGCCGTTAGCTGTTATCACCTGCTAATGGCCCACCCCGGATGACAGACAATGGGCCATCAAGGACCCACCACATGACTCATAGGCTTACCTCATCCCATTGTGGGATGCTCTGCCCAGGAGGGAGGAGCCAGGTGTTCCCACCTGGATATAACCGGGCCTTGGAAGTGCCTGAGCTAGCCCTGTCTACTGGGTTACCAGAGGGCAAGAGCTACCACCGGACCTTCAGCTGGAGACCAGACCTTCACAAGATCACCGCTTGAACTGAACTACTTCAGTTGGACTGCTACCACCACCCTAACAGGGTGTCAGGTTTGTCTTTGTCTATCTGACTTTGTCAGTGCTTTTCCTTGTATTATTTCACTTATTTTTAATTTCAATCTTGACTTGTGATCTCCCATTGGTTTGTTTTCAGACCAACACAGTGAGTTTTGTTTGCAAAGGTAAAAAACAGAAGAAAGAAGGAAAGGGAAGAAAAGAAGACAAATGAGCGTTTTCTTTTCCCTCCTGCTGATGGAAGCAAGGAGAGCTTGCAGTGATTTGTCTCCTTGTTTTGCTTGTGTAGAAGGGAAGCCCTAAGAAGCTGCTGCATTTCCACCAACTCCTTCCCTCACCGTAAGAAGGCGTCACTTGACTCCAGTGGCTAGAGGGATGCTGTGGGAGCTGTGTCTGTCTTCCCCTGGCACCATTCCTTGCTTACCCCTCCTCTGTCTTGCCTTGCCAGTCCCTCCCTTGCCTTGCCGTGCCTGCCCCTCACTTGCAGGGTCTGTCCTTGCCTACCCATGCCAGCCATGCCCATGAGGACGAGCGCGGAGTTCATCAGCCAGGGTGCAGTGAGTGGTACCAGGAAGGGCATGGCCCTGTTCTTGCCCTTGTTCCCCCAAGACATGCCAGGTCTTGGCATCTCCAGGGACATTTTTCAGCCATGGCTGCAGCAGCAAGGTGCATCTCTAGTATGAGCTCAGCACCTCCTTGTCCCAGTCCTGGCTTGGGACAGGTTTGGATATGGTTGCCTTCCAGGAAACTCATGGGGACAGGCAGCTGTTAACAGGCACAAAGAAATCTCTCAGTGGAAACATTGCTCTCCAGAGAACCACCTTTTCAGCAGCAGCTGTGAGATTCAAAGTCATTTTTTCCCCTTCCATTTCAGGAGATACCAATAAAAAGCACAAACCCACACTGTGGCTCCATTTTTCAGTGTAGAGGAAAGCAGAAATCACACCATTTTCTAGGAAAGTCACGATCCAAATGCCCAGGGTTTGAAAAACAATTTTCCCTCTGACAACAACCATTTTCATCATTAGCAGCAAATCCACAGAGCTTTCCACAGTTTGCTGGCTCTTTGAGAGCACCAGCTCTGCTATTGGGTGCCCGAGTGGGCTCGGTGTCACCCCGCTGGAGGACAACACCCGATGTGCCCTGTCCCTGGGCACCCAGCCCTGGCTGCTGCTCACCCACCAGAGCCAAAGCTGGCTGGTAACTGGGAGCTAATTGAATCCATACCAATTACCTTTCCCCAGTTCTGTTTCCCCACTGGAAGGCTGAGCTGTTTTGGGCTGAGAGCAGCAACTGAAATTATCAGTTCTAATTCCCTATGGCTCCGTTTATTAGGCCAGAGGACTTCCCCAGAGTAATCAAACCCAGACAGAAAATGCATTAAACTCACAAAACAAACACTGGTGTTTGCAGCACAAAGCCCTTCCTGTCTCATTAAGATCAATTAGGTTGTCTTGAGCAAACTTTCCCCTTTCTTTCTGCTAAGGCTGGACCATTAAGCCCATCCTCCACCTAAACAAGCTCAACGGCAAATCTGAAGGTGAAAAATACCCACGCATCAGTGCTTTGCTTCCAGGCAAGCTCTCTCCACAGCGCTGCAAAGATAAAGGCGACCAGGCAGAGTGGGCATCCAGGACATCTTTCTCAGAGCCTTTTTCCCCCCAGGAAAGATGCATACACACAAGACAGCTTCTCTCCATTGCTCTGGGGACCACCCTGGCTCGCCCAACCCTGGCACAGGCTGCAGGATCCTCTCTGGGCGTGTGGGGTGTGCCGGCAGGCAGCTACTGCCCTCCCTGCTCAGCCTGGTTTGATGTCTTGGTGTATTTATTGGAGGCCACAGCAAAGTTTTCCAGGGCCAAAAGGCCCAGCTGGTGCAGAACGACGCGGCTCATCTGCGGCGCTGATTTACACGGAGCATCTGCTGCAAGGGGAAGGGAGGAATACATCAAAGCCCCGTAAATCCAGGTGGTGGAGCAGCCCCGGCAGCCCCCCTCCCCAGCAGCCAGGGTTGGCCATCCCTGGAAGCAACGAGTCCTGGGGGAGGACAGCCCCCGAGAGAAGGAAGGAGAAGGGGTGTTGGCTGGTCCCCTGGCACCAGCGGTGTGTGGGGATGCGTCCCGGGCTGCATCCCGACCCTGGTGGGCTGCACAGCAACAGAGCTGCTGCAGCCTAGCACGGGGGATGCTCCGAGAGGGAGCTGCGGTCCCAGAGCCAGAGGGCTGCGCACATCCCCTCTCTCTGGGTCTTGAGGACCACATGCGAATTCCCAGCCCGGCGTCAGCGACCAGTGACCGGGGTAAGCACCGGAACAGGGACTCCAAGTGTAACAATCCCACTTTCTCACAGGCATGGCTGAGCATCGCACAGAGCAGAGCAGACGTGACTTTGCTGAGAGCCAGCAAGGAGAGGAAAGACATAATTAAAGTCCTGACTCTGGCTACAAACACTGCATAATGAAATTAGCCCCTCGGTCCCAGGCTGTGAACTTCCTGCCGAGCAGGCGGGCACAGCCCGCAGCAGCAGCAGCCCTCCGAGGCTCCCGCAGCGGTGCCAGATCAGCTTCCAGGGCGTTCACCAGCCCCGCTCAAGGCTGGGCAGCTGCTGAGTTCCCACAAAAATCACTCCCCCAAAGCACACAAGGCTTGCGGATGCTGGCACAAACTCATGGGTTTCCCACGGGGAGGGAGCTCTCCCCGCCCGATCAGGGACAGCTCATGTGCTCTCAAGTGTCCTATTCCCATTAAACTTAAACACAGCAGGACTTCTGTAGGGGTTTCTGAATCATCCTCGGTTCAACGGGAAGAGGAGATTCTCATTCCCAAGCAAGTGCAGCCTGGCACAGGATTGCATACACTCCAGGCAGCTCCTGACTCCTGCTGCTCGGAATCCCCAGCACGGGAGAGAACAAATTCGCAACTGTGAGCCAAGGAAGTCACTCCGAGAGGATATTGCAGGGGAAAGATGATGTTAATTCAATGGGGAGGGTGTCTGCGTGTTGCTTAGGGGTGAAAAAAGAGGAAGGAGGGGAGCTGCCCCAGCCAGATCTGAGAACCACAGGAGAAGCTGATAGGATTTCTGCTAGAAGGCAAATAACATCAAGAAGCCTCTGGAGACTGTTTGTTTTCTCAGAAATCTTAACATGCAAGAGCTGGCAAATAAACAGCAATTTTAGAGAAACCAAAGAGTCTCTTTTTTCTTCCTTTTTTTTAGAACCCAGAAGAAGCAGCCGTGCAGGTCTTGCCTGATTACTGTGCCGGGTGCTGCAAGGATGCCTGCAAAAGGAGGACCAGGACTCGTGCAGATACAGGAAAAATGACACGCTTATGCGGCCTGCTTAAGGATTTATGCTTAAAAAAAGGAATTAGGGCTTGGCTGGTGTAGGATATTCCTCCTCTGTTGTGCTTGTCCCAGCTCTTTGCTCCATCCCTTAGCTGGCCCAGCCACGTGGGTGAGAGGCAGCATCTCTGCTCTGAAGGTTGGCTTCACAGGTGATTTGTGTGGGACTAATCCAACACAGCAAAAGTGCCGCGCAGAAAGAGGCAGGAGCTGATGGTGTCCCAGACATACGCGTCTGCATCTTTCCCTTCCATGGCAAAACTGCTCAGTGCCTTGATCCCAAGCGGAGGGTGTTAGCAGAATCCCACTTTGAAAGTTCTGTGCAGCCTGGAGGACATGGGGAGGAAGAGGGAGCTTTGTAATGTGAGTTGCGAAGTAGTGGATGGACAGAACAGCCATGGTGAAGTCCTCTGACTGTTTTGAAGAACAGCCTCTGTCTGCACGGAGCCCAGGAGAAATCCATGGGGACCCACTCTGGAGGGCAGGAAGTGTGAGGTGCTCTTGCAGATGAACAAAGCCATTGGCTGAAAAATTGAGTGTTTGCATCTAATTATTTTCGGTAACTGACCAGCTTTACGGATGGCTGAGGAATATTCATCCAATAAATTATTCATGACTTCTTTCCACTGATCAGCAAATCAATTAGCCACAAACCTCTCTCCAATTATTCATCCAGCTCGAGTGGGATAAATGGGGAGATTCATGACACAGACAACCAACTAATGTGTGTTTCCAAACAGGGACCCTTAAGATCCATAAACCTTGTTTTGTACTGGCTCAAATGACCCAGTGCTGTGACTCACACTTAAACTCTCCGAGCTCATGCCCTGTGTGCTGCCTGCTCTGTGAAGTCTCCTGTCACTCAGCACACTTGGGAGGTGAGGCAGCATAGACCTGTGGGCAAAGGGCACGGACAGACCCGGTCTCAGGGGGTTCAGCAGGGCTCACAAGTGGTCTGGAAACACACATATGCTCCTCAATGAAAAAATTAGTAGATATGGCCAAGTCAAACACAAGGCCTGATGCACGAGTAACCAGTGGTGTGCATAAGGTCAGGTGTGATGATGTACAAATCTCTTCAGCTATAAACTTCACAGTTATGGACCTGTTGGGACGTCGCATTTGTGCAATTAAACCTCTACTGTTATAATTCACCATAAAAGCACTCTCACACCAAAATTAAGGAGTGTTGACAATATTAAGCTGCACAGTAAATGTAAGTAAGAGTTATTAGACTAACAAATAGTCAAATTAGCATAAGAGCTGGCTTTGCCTCGCTGGAGTAACATCATTAGAGTTTGTATAAGTGAAGCGTAATTCAGCCTAAGTGTGATAAGTGACCAGAACTGCACAGAGATATCTCCAAATTGCCCTGCTTTGCAACAGTTCCCATTCCAACCATGCTGGTGCTCCAACTCAGAAGTGAATATGGCCTGCCTGCCATATTTGGCATGGACACAGGTCCCTCATGGCAATCTACAGTAGTGCTTGTTAATATGGTTGGAAATTAGAGTTGTGGCTGGCTTGCACAGATAAAGCGAGCCCAGATGTAGGAGGGCAGCTGCTGTACATGCCAGGCAGAGCTTCTTTTCCCGCAGTGAACAGGCACAGGAACAGCAAGGCACTCCAGGGGAAAAGCATCACTTGCAGCTTTGATTGATCTGGTTAGTGGATTAAGCTCATATTCATCTAAATACACTTGCAGCCTTAATCTGCTTTCATCCCGATGCCTGGGAGTGCTCCCTTCTCACGAAGTCCCATCCATGACTCCATAGAGTTTGTTCATTTGGAGCAGCTTTTGCTACAGGCAAGAGGCTGTGAAGACACTCATCTTCTGCACGGTGACCTGGTGCAGAGCAGCCTCCAGGCTTTACCTCCAGAAGTGCTTGGTTTCTCTGGGTTTGCTAATTCTCTCACAGTTAGCATCCCAGTGCATTCCAGTAGCTGGCATCCCAGAACTGCAGCCACATCAGGGAGCTGGGGCAGTCAGCCATGACAGGGCAGCTGCAGCTTGGGAGGAGTGGGAGCCTCTGGGCCAGACAATTCTGCATGCCGGAAGGGTCCCCCATTGCTGCCATGAAGGGACAGCTCTTCCCTTTGTAAGGTGTGAAGTGGTTCCCTCTCAGTGAAGCGCTGTGAGCCCGCGGGTGAGAGGGTGCGAGCAGGGCTCGGGCTGGTGTCCCTCTGCTCCTCACTTTTCAGTGCTGCACATAGTCGGCGACGAGGACAGCTGAAACCAAGGAGTCAGTTCTCCTGGATCGCTGGTTCTGCACCCCAGGAAAACACTGAAACTGAGGCTGAATGTGTAGGACAGGGCTCACCACTCTTCAGCCGGTGCTGTCAAAAGCCCAAATCTGTGGAGTTAAGAGATTTCCTGCAGCATCAGTTCCCATCCCCGTCACCCACACGCAAAGCCCACCTATGACAGGGTGGTTTCAGTGCCGCTGGGGTTGGAGCTGCCGCAGCAATGCTCCCGGTGAAATATCGTACCTGCACCTGGACAGGGCTGGGAGAGGTAGGAAGTTCAGAGCTGTGGCAGGAGGGGCACTGCAAAATGGACACGTGAGCCTGACTTGGGCTACCCGTGGGATGCTGTGGGACCTCTGCCGTGGGGGATGTGGGGCAGGCTTTGCGGTGCGGGAAAAGTCTGGGCAGCCCCCTTCCCATTTCCCCTTAGAGCTGCTGAGCCACACCGGTGGCACAGCCAGGAGACGTCCAGTGCCCTGGGCTCTGGGGCTGACAACTCCCCAGGGCAGTGACAGGGAGTCCCGGGCTCTGGCAGCGGCATCAGCTCCAGACGTCGGCGCTGAGGACTCCAGGGCTCAGGGACTGGATGGAGTCCATCCTCCAGGGATGGAGGCAGGAGGAAGGAGGCGAGGGGTCTGGATTCTGACGCCCCTCTTCTGTCCAAGGGATGGGTTCGGCTGTCCCGAGGTCTTGGGCAAGTCCCTGACCCAGCGCCAAAGGGACGGGATCCCGGAGGACGGGTTTCTCCCGGGTGCCAAGAGCGGGGACGGGGGACCCCGGCTGCAGGATGGCGGTGGAGGAACCCCCGGCTCCCGGCATCGGGGGTCCCGAGGGATGGGGCTGCGCCCGGGTGCTGCGGCCGGAGCGGCGGGCTCGGGGGTACGGCCGGCCCCTCCCGGCCGGGGCCGGTGCC
>VZTD01002670.1:725704-844039 GCA_013397725.1 Rhagologus leucostigma
CGCGCGGCGCCGAGCATCCCCCCTCCTCCGCCGCGGTATCGTCTCGCCGGGCTCCGGACGCTGCGCAAGTTTCCCCCGTTGCGGTCCCACTGAGCACCGGCTCCCCGCTTTCGCCCCCTCGCCACTCGGCCAGCGGATGCTGCAGGGATGGGGCTGCCCCGGGCTGCGCCCCCCCGCCGGCCGCTCGTCCTCCCCTCCGCTCCCCGCTGCGCCCGCACCCGCCGAGCCCCCCGGCGGGACACCGGCGAGGTCCGGGGTCCAGCTCGGGACCGGCCGCAGTGGCGAGGAGCCGGGGGGACGCGGCCAGGGTTGGTGGGAGAGCGGAACCGGCTGCTCGGGCTGGTGCGGGAGAAGCTTCTGTTGCTCTTGGACTAAACTTGGCTTCGGGGAATCTGGCCTCGGGGTGGGAGCCCCGGGAGGCACCCGTGGCACTGGGGAACCCCGAAGGGCATGCCCGGAGCCTGCCGCTGCTCGGGGTGCGGGCGTCTCGCCCCGCGGGGTCCGTCCCGCTCCCGGGGATGCTCCCCGCTAGGCCTTGGCTGGAGGATGAGCACCGTGTTGGAGCTCGGTTCTCCGCAGGGAACGAGGACTCCTTCCAGCCTCCTGGCAGGGCTGAGTGTTGGGGAGGCTCCGTATGCTCCCGTTTCCACTTTGGAAACACGTCCCCTTTGCAGTCGACCTCAGAACGCGAGTGTGAGAGAGGGGACATAGCCCATGGGAGAGGTGGCACAGCCGGGGACACGAGGAGGGGGCAGGTTTCCCTGAGAGTGCCGAACATGTTCTGAGCGGGACTTCCCCTTTCCTACCCCGGCAGCCGAGGCACTGCCCACCTGCGGCCCTGGTGTGTACCAGGGGACGTGGGTATTGTGGGGGGTCCTGCCTTGCTGGTGCTATCGGGTGTGGATTTTACCGGGGTGCTTCCCTGTGCGTGGAAGATCCCTTTCGCAGCCTCTTCCCTCTTTTCCCTGCACGGTGGCAGACTGTCACCATCGGTCGTGCAGACGGGCTGTGCGGCTGAGCTGTGACTTCCCATGGGCGTGGGGTATCGATCTGTGGCTCTGCCCTGCGGAAGGGAAGGTGTGCTCAGCCCAGCGAGTCTCCTGGGGAGCCCGGTCCCGTGCTCCTGCTCTGGAGAGATGTCAGATCTGGAGTCCTCGCTCTGGACACGCTGCTGTCACGCTTCTCGTTGGGCAGCCGGGCAGCTGGCATGAAGATTTAGGTGTCCCGTGGTGGTTTATGCCAGGAATTTGGATGCCTCTAGCTGTGAGCCACCTTCACCTGGGCTCGCAGTAATGCCCACAGACCCAGTACGATCCCCTCCACATCTCCCAAGCTTGCTGTGCCCCACGGCACAGCTCCTTGATCTGCCAGCGCTGATGCTGAGTCGGGCTGCATCCCGGCTGCGGGATGCCCGCCCTGTGGCCGCAGATCATGGGCGGCACTGGGCTTCCCCCAGGCGCCTGTTGTGTGGCAAAGGGTGCCCTGGGTTTATCTGCAAGAATGGATGTGAGTACAAGAGTCTGATCACTGCGTGCAAAAACCCTCCTCCAGAAATCCCCTTCTCCTGAGCGTCACTGACATAAGGTGAAATAAGCACAGATTCTGCAGTTTTAGGGCTCTCTATGGGTTTTGCCGCAACCAACAGTAGACGGGGCTGAATATAACCCGGGTTTTTATCGGTTTCCCTGGGTTTTTATCTGTTTCCCAATGCAAAGCTCTTCCTGTCAGAATGAAAACAGATGTTTGGCTCCCTGTTTAAGCCAGAAATGCCTGTTTAAGCCAGAAATGCCTCTGGTTAGGACGCTAGCAGTACTAGGATCTCCAGCCCCATCCTGTTTACCTCAGTAGCTTCAAAGACTGCCTGAGCATAACTGTTCTTAAACTCCTCTGGTTGCTGCCAGGGAGGTATCCCCTGCTCCCTTTAAAAAATAATAAGGGAAATAGATACTAAAAGCTGTGCAAAGGGTGGAGGAGGGTCTCAGAGTGATGCGCAGAGGGATGCGAGCATGGCTTGGCACAGTGTCTCAGCTGGAGCTCTAGTCTGGCGCTGAGTCCCCAGTGCTGCTTCCCCGTGTCCTCATCCGGCTCTGGGTGCCTCGCTGTGTGCTGCAGGCACTCCAAGGAGCTCTTCAGAGGAAACCCAGCGGTGGATCTGGGCCCTTGCCGTGGAGAGGCAGCAGCAGCAGTGGGATGAATATCCATCCCCAGGAGTGCCGTGTACACACACCAACCTGGGAGACAGCCCTGCTTATTCTGTTCTTGAGCACATGGATCCACAGAGAGAGTGCTTTCCTGTGCCTGCTTTTGTGCTTTAACAGACGGATTGCTGTTTTGCTATGGGACACCTAAAAGCACAGCCTGTGCACTGGGTTGGAGCTCACCAGCTTGCTGGTTTTCTTGCAGCTATTCTAACAGTAAAGCTGCCAGGGGTGGTGGCAGGAGGGTCCTGCTGGTCCTGCTGCTGGTTCAGGGTGTCGTCCTTTGTGCACAGGGGTACAGAGCAAGGTGGCACTTGCCCAAAAGGCCGCAGCAGGGCTCTGCTGAATCCCGGCTCCTGGGGTGCTCCTTCTACCTGTGCAGCTTGCTGCCGGTGCCCTGACAAGTAGCTTTGTGTGTAAATGGGGATTTCTTCAAAACTCCTGGGAGGAGCAGCTGATGACAAATAGCTTAGTGGCAAAAATGTGCCTGAGTGTGTGAACTACAGTCTAAACGGGAGAGAGAAAACATCCAGTCACAGAACTAATGCAAATGGAGTTGGCTTTCATCTCTCCCTGCAGCATCCTTTGTGGAAGGCATTTGCATTTCCCCAAAGTCAGTTTGCTACCTATCCTTCAAGCAAATCCAGAGCTAGAGAGCAGAGGAAAGCCTGTTTACAAGGTGTGGGGTGGCTTGCCAAATCTGGAGAGAGCTGAACTCAAAATATTTGATAATGAAAAGCCTTATTTTAAGGTAGCAGCACTGAACACAGCAGGGGATGGCACACACACACTGCGGTGTGTGCTCCACTATTGAGTGCAGGGTCGGGGCACCGTTCCTGAGCTCCTGCTGCATCATTTCGTGCAGGTGACCCATCCAGAAGGGTGATGGGGAGGAGGGGGGCTCGCAAATTCCCCTGACCTCCCCCTGGCACAACTCTGGAATGACACTGGGTTTTATGCATTCCTGCAAGTGGATGCTGGAGCTGTCCAGCATCACCCTGTTATACACGTGGCGAGACTCCCGTGGCTCCCATCAAAGATCCACCAGCCTGGGTTTTCAGGTATCCTCAGTGGTGTGGGGGGCTCCTGCAAACAGCTCCAGGGTGGACTGCTGCCATTCCAGAGGGAGCCTCCAGCCCAGAAGACACAAACAAAACAGGATTTCAGGAGCACTCCAGCAATAGCTATTAGCTATGCTAAAAGGATTAACAGCTCTGCAGGACTCATCAAGTGTTTAAAACATAACTCAGGCATCAAAGGCGACTCTTATAGGCTCACATTTTCACATCAAGTAACTGTGAAAATTTCTATCCAACTTAATTAAGACATTCACTAGGCTCCTTAAAAACAAAAAAAGAAAAAACAAAGGCCTTTTTTCCTTAAGTACCAAGCCGTTTTCAAGAGAGGCGTTTACAGCAAAGTATGCATATTTCTTTGTTATAGAATCACCTTTATGAAAGTCTCCCGTCTCCAGATCACTGTGTCTGACTAAGCTCAAGCTTTCCGAAAAGGAAATAAATACGGTTTTGGTATTGTTTTTGTTGCTTTGTTTTTTCCCTGGCTAGGGACCGCAGAAGAGAGATGAAAAAGTGAGAAGAGCTTTGTAGAGAAAGTTAGATAAGAGGGTGGGGGAGTGTCAAAACCAGACCTATAATAGGAAACAAGCCACTGAAGTGCTGGTGAAAGTACCTTTTATCTTGAAGGCTCCAAGTGCTGTGCAGTGCATGAATACACCCAAGAGCTGAAAAATAATCAACAACAACTGGCATCACCACCTTTGCCGGCAGCAGGGTCACCCCAGGCAGGTCACTGGCTCACTCACCATCGGTCCCTGACTACCTCCCCGCTTTGTCTGGATTCATTTTTGGGCCACTCACTCGAAGAAGGACATTGAGGTGCTGGAGCAAGTCCAGAGAAGGGCAGCAAAGCTGGTGAAGGGTCTGGAGCACAAGTCTGATGAGGAGCAGCTGATGGAGTTGGGGGGACTCAGCCTGGAGAAACGGAGGCTCAGGGAGGACCTTACAGCTCTCTACAACCACCTGAAAAGTAGGTGTAAAAAGGTGCGAGTTGCCCAGTTCTTCCAGGTAGTAAGTGACAGGGCAAGAGCAAATGGCCTCAAGGTTTGCCAGGGGAGGTTTGGGTTGGATATTAGGGAAATCTTCTTCATAGAAAGGGTTGTCAAGCACTGGAACATGCTGCCCAGGGAAGTGGTTGAGTCACCATTCTGGAGGAATTTAAAAGATGTGTAGATGTGGCACTTAGGGACATAATTTAGTGGTGAATTTGGCAGCATCAGGTTAGTGGTTGGACTCTACAATCTTAGCAGCTTTTTCCAGTCTAAATGATCCTATGATTCCATGGCTGAGGTGTGGTGTTGCTAATCAGCCCCTTCCCAAGCCTCTTCTCTTGTGTGCTTGGTCCTGGTCAGCATCACCATCATCTTCCACCGGGCTGTGATTGAATTCTCCTTCCCTGTGATGTGTCCTCAGTGACACTGGGTCAACCCCAGGCTTCAGCATATGTTCACCCAGGCCACTCTCACCCTCCTCAGACGCCTCAGTTATTTCAAGTGCCCTGGGGAGATGTAAAATAGGTAGCCAGAGTCCCTCTGCATAAGGCACAACTGGAGCGGTGCCACTGGAATTACGGGTGCGTTAAACACAGTATTTAAACTTAGTAAATGCTTTTTTGACTTTCATAGAGGCCTTGAACATTCTAGGATTTTATCCCATTATGTTAATTTTCTTGGTTTTGATTAATAATGAATTAGCATCCCCAAAAAAGGAATAAACACGTCCTCTCTTTCCTCTTGTGTATGTGTGAGTTTGATTTCTTCCTCTTCACACTGTCCTGCCTGGTCAGAGAGTGCTTGGAAGGGCAGTGCTGAGAAATGCCACGAGGAGCAGTGCTGCTCCTACTGCATCTTCCCAAGTGGATTTGCAGCACCTCTTCCTTCTTTCCTTCCCACCTGGCCATTTTCTCGAGGCAGACTGTAGGACTTGAGCAAACAGCTTCCTGCCACTGGGAACTCTCCCGGCTGGGCCAGCTGTGTTCCCGTGCCAAGGACAGCAAGCTGCTGTGGCACAGGGCTGGTGGCATGGGAAGGTGTGTGAGCACACACTTTACATCCACGTACTCAGTGCACGGTCAGGATGTGAAACGCAGGAATTAGGAGGTAGACAGGGTTTTTCCATCAAGTGTTTATAGCACCTTCCTCACTATGTGTCTAGACATAGCTATAAATGAGGGAGAGGGCTATTACCTAGGAATAAAACCACTGAAACCAGCCCTGGAGAGCCTGTCGCTGTATTTCCAAGGAACTGGGAGATTCCTTATGATTAATGTAACAATATCAAAGGCTATAAACTCACCACAGCTGGGTACTGAGTCAGGGGACACCCTTAAAATGTATCTGCCACTTGCAGCTTAGGCTTAGCATTAACTGTGGTCTCTTGCCAGTCCTTGGTCGTTCCGAGGGCTGCCACTTGCTTACAGATCAGGGGTTCAGCTCTGCTGACTCCACCAGCTCCACTGGCATCATAAAACAGCCCAGTGGTGGCCGAGGTCTAATTTCTCATTGCAGTGTGGACCAGTGGTGGTGTGGAGGAGAGGAGAGGTCGTGAGTGCAGCCCGGGCTGTGTAGCTCACTGGGAAACTGCCTTCACACCTGATAACTTGAGGCAGGACACAGCAGGAGCTCTGCTGTGTGCATGGCAGTTCCTGTGCAGATGGGAAATGCCTGGGAACTCATCCCAGAATGCCCAGTCTCCATCCCAGTCCTTTTGATAGTGGTGGGAGAAGTTATACTGCAGAGATCTTATTTTTTTGGATGCAAATTCTGCTCTCTGATCGTTGCTTCTGCCACGTCCAGCACAGCAGGGTCTAAGTCTGCCTAAGGCTTTGCCATACTGTTATAGCATCAGCAAAAGTAATAAAGAAGAGAATGGACTCCCTGGAAAAATACCACGAAGCAAACCACTGACACACTCCTGGCAGTGTCCACAGTGAAAGCCCAGAGAATTATCTTCTTCAGCTAAGAGTAACCTGCCTACACTAGGCTGAATGATGGAGTGAAGTGGCAGGGGATGTCTCTTCTGATCCCTTGGTTGAATTAGAGGATGAAAAAGGGAAGGGAAAGGGTCACACTGATGGTTGGGACCTTTTGGGACCTGCTAGCCCATGGCTGACCCACCTTCTGAGGGAGGAAGGATGAGAAACAGCAGCATGGCAAGTGGTTGGTGCAGGATGCAGGAGGTGGGAAATTTGGGTCAGCACCTGTGTGCCTGCAGGAGATGCTCCCCAAGATGAGTTTCCTCCCCCCATTAGGTTTCCTCCTCCAGATTAGGTTTCCTCTGCAGATTGTGCACCGTGTCCAGGCCTTGTACCCCTGAAGAGTTTTCTTGTGTCTCGCATCCAGGATTAGGAGGCACTTGGGTAACGTGGCCCTCTAAGTATCCAAGACCTATTAAAAATTGCTCTCATTTGACTCCGTAAACAGTGCCATTGGGAATATAGCAGTGCTTCTGGGATGTGAGTAAATATTGGCCTTGAATGAAGTCGCGGATAATGGGAGATAAGTTATCAACAGCTGTTTAACTTAATATTACTTCCAGGCAAGATAACACCGAGCTTTTGCAAGAGGTTAATAACCAGATGCAGAATCCATCACTGCAAACACAGGCACCTGGCAAAGCGCATCCATAATTTTTCCACTGGAGTGTTATTACAGCTGGAGGAATGTGGTAGCAGGGAAATGTGCCAGTGGGTCCGGCTCCAGTGGCAGCACATGTGGTGTTGTTGAGCTTGTGGCTCTGTGCAGCGATTAGGGGGACAAGGGTGCCTTCCTGCTGGCTCCTCCAGATTGAAAGGGCTAGGATGGCATCATTCTCTGGTTGTATTAACAGAGTTTTTGTTGCTGCTAATCAGGCTCGAATCCCTGTACTGGGCAATGCCTGTATTGCGCATCTGAGCACAGTGACCACGAAGCCAAGAGTGAAGGAGGACAGGTAGGCATTAATCCACATATTTAGAAGGTGGTGGCGAAACACGAAGTGTGCACCAGTTACGGATCACAGGATCACCACAAAAAGGAATGCAGCTGATGCTAAGTAAGATTTTAACCCAGAGTTAAGGATCCACGTCGTCTTAGATGGCTGCTGGTATCTGGTATGGCTGTTCCAACCCGATGTTGGACCTGTAATTCCATGGAATTGTAATTCCAAGAAGAGGCTGGCAAAGGCCAGAAGCACTCAGGGAGATTGGAAAGGCTCTGCTAGCAAGCAGTGCTTGGCTCTGCAGCCACCAGGCTTCTCTGCAGAAGGGCTCCTTCCCAGGCGTGTCCCAAAATGTGGAGCTGGGGCAGAGGAGATATCTCCAGCCACCTGCCCATTGTCACAATGTAGGTCTACACCGGCTGTTTTAATTCCATTCCTCTCACTTGATCCTGGCCACGGATGCTGCAGACTTTCAGCATTCAGCTTCATAAGTCAGAGCCCAGGGAAGGGCTGGGGTGGGATGTGGAGGGAGTGGACCACTGCTCTCCTCTGCCTGCTGGGCCCACCGGGCTCCTCAGTGCTCTCCCTGCTGATCAGGAGGACACGAGGTCACCGGTGACAATGCCGGGATGGGACATGCCTTGGATGTCTCTGAGGACACTGATCAGCTTGACTGAGCCCTCGGCAGGGGCTCCTGGCAGAGCTGGGCTGGCTTTCAGTGCTTCTGGCTCCCAGCCCCTGCTTTATCCAGCAGACCACACTGCTGCTCAGCAAAGCTGGCTGCAGATGCTAGGACAGCAGCTGCAGTCCTATTGATCCCTGTGGGGATGATAAGCCCAAATGAAGACCCTTGGGAAATCAGCACAGAATACAAAAATCTGGCTGCAAAGCAGAGGCTCAGACTGTGACAGCTCTGCAGACAAACCCATGTGAGAATCCAGCTGTGCAGAGCATCCACAGAGAGCCTGCTTTGAACATGGGTTTGATGTTTAGGATACATAAGGAAATCTTTGTTGCTTGCCATGAGCCCATCACACCTTTTCCTTCTCCCAGAGGAAGCATCTGGAAGTAGATCCAGGTCCTTGGAAGAAACAAATCCTCAGCTTTCCTGGGACTGAGTGAGTTCCTCAGGTTGTGAGGCTGGAGTGAACAAACAGATGAGCACCTTGGAAACATCCAGAGTTCTCATGGTCTCAGGGCTAGAAGGGTCAGAGGAACACTATGGCCTCCCAAAAGAGAGAACCCTCTCCATGTCCCACCACTGCACTGGCTGTTGCACAAGTAGAGGGGGACAGGTGTGTTTTCGGGCCATGCTGCATTCCTGGTGTTCATACCCTGTTGGAATAGCTGGAAGCAGGGGCTGCGCGTGCTGGAGGTGCTCTGGCCTTGCTCACTCCCCAGCATGTTACAGGCCCCGGGTGCTTTTGGGCCAGCACCGTTAAATGGCTCATAGCGTTACTTGCTTAGGCAAGCGCATCTCTGGAGTCTTGCTAGCAGGTCCAGTTAAGAAGAAAGCTGTGTTACTAATCCTTGTATATAGCTGCTTTTTTCCAGCTGAAGCATTCCAGCTGAACTTTTCTCCCTGTGCTGTTTGCAAACCAGGCGGAGTGCGAGCGTGCCCTCACCCTTCCCACACACCAGACACAGCAAGGCAGCAAGCAAATGGCAGGTCTCTGGTTGTCCTTAGCAATTAGCAAATAGCTCCAGCTGCCACTGCTGCTGCCCTGGGATGGCTTTTCTGTTCCCTGTGGGTTCATTTCTGCAACAGCAGCAGAGCCAGGAGATGCAGGTTCGCTATTTTATAGCCGCGCCTTGTCCTTGCCCATCATTTACCCGGTGAGGTTAAATTGTTAGTCTGAAATCAACTTTGTTGTTAAAGGTCCTGAGTTCTTGAGTTATTAAAGGTAGGACAGCCTGGGCTGACCCTTGTGGACTTGCATGCCTGCAGTTAAAAAGCAAAGGAAATTCCTGTAGATGTGCCAGCAGCACCTCTTGCTAAGGCTGGTCAAGTTCTATGTCCAAGGAAGTGCTCCCTGCTGTGGACTGTAACCTTGTGATTCTCTTCTAGAACTGGATTTTAATCTCCTGCTGAAGTTTGCCTTTCCAAGCAAGTTCCTGGCTGGCAACAGCTTCCCTGTTTTTTCCAGGAGAACCTGCTGCGTCGTGGCTCTGCCGAGCAGCACCTCCCCTTGCCCTGTGCGCTTTGGCTCCTCAGTCTGCTGGTACCGCTCACCAGGGGTGCTACCGCAGCTTATGCTGCTGCTACACAGCCTTTTCCCGGGTAGCTTCCACATAATTGATTCACCTGTGGAGCTACTGGCTCCCATTTTAAAGCTTTCTTTTAACTGCTTTGTGAAATATCCAGCTTCTCATTTACTCTTGTTTGAGTACCCCTGATGTGTCTTAAAGTTCGGGGAGCATGACTGCTGGTTTTCGGAGTGCAGCACAGCAGCAAACCACCTTGGGCTCCCTGGGAATGGGACCCTCTTCCTTCCACTCCTCCCCATCCCTCTGCCAGTTACAGCAACATAATCACTGTTCAGTTCTTATTTCCCTGACAGAAATCAATCTCGTGTTTTCTTCGGTTCTTCCTTCGATTTCTTGGCTTTTCTTATCTTCCCACATTTTCTGTAGCTACACAACTCATCCAAACTAATAACTGGCACAATTTTTCACCTCAGGTACCTTAGACCTTGGGCAGTGCTTGTGCCTCCCTCGCTCAGGGTGGAGGTTGTGGTGGGGCTAATAACCTCATAATTAATTCTGTCCTCCTTATAAGCAAGCTTTGGCATTGAATCCTTGCAGTTCTACACAGATCTTGCCTCAAATTCACAGAAATTTAACGGGAGTAGCGTTGCTTTGAACTTCTTCTTCACACCAAGTCTAGCAGGGGGAGTAGAGGAAATTTATAGTTGCAAAAGAACTTTGCAAAGTTGCATTACGCTCCATTTCCTTGGCAAAGGCAAAATAAAACCATGCAGAGAGAAGGGAATAAAGAGTGGAGAAAAACGCTGCAGACATAAAAGGAGAAAATGCTGAAAGGGAGGGGAGAACTGACAGCCTTAATGTGGATTTGGGGGGAATTTATAAACCTGAAGCCAAGTAATCACAGAGCTTGGGTAGTTTAGGTGACTATTGGGACTCACTACTCTTCATTAACCTTCCAGCCACCTGGGTTCAGGTGTCAACTCAACATCAAACCACAGCCGATCAAAACTTCCTCTGTTTGAAAAAATTGTGGGGAAATTGGGTTTTCAAGTGACTGAACGTGATTTTATGAGGCCTCTGCCTTCCTCAATATTGTTAAATCATTCAGTATCAGAAATCGGAAAATGGATATTTGGGCCTCAATCCAGTTCTGGGCTCCAGCCAAAAAGAGCTGAAAAAATGCTGTTGTGTTTATTTGTAAGTGAGGAACCTGCGTTTGTCCCCGTGTGCCGTGGGGCCTTTCTTGCCCCTGCCTCACAGAGAGCTCAGGCGGGATCCAGGCACTGCCTTGCCCAGAGAGCAACGTAGAAAGCAACTTCAATAATTTCTACAGTGGATAACCATTTTTTCACCTCTGTCTGCTGGGAATGCTCTCCCCTGACCTGGGGGTACAGGAGTGTACAGGGGGAGCATAAGAAAGATGCCATCAAGCTGGGAAAATTGTCTGGCTCGAGTAGCTCTGGGATGAGGGTTGTCTATCATGGCTGCTTATTTGTTCGGGAGAGAAAATGGAAGCGGGTCTGGAGAGTGAAAGAGGCTTTCCCAGGATAGCTATGACTTGTCAGGGGCTGAGAGAGACATGCCCTGCAAGCCCTGGGTCTTCTGTTTTATATCTGTGTTGCTTATCTGGAATATAGAAATTACTGCCTGGGATGGCAGAGTGTCAGATGAAACCTGCCAAGCGAAGCCTTACTTTCGGTGGATGCTGGGTGAGGAGTGCCCATCTTGGAAGAGGTGGTGGAAGCCTGGATGAGCAGCCTGGCTGCAGGCAAAATGACTGAGTTTGGATGCACAGTGGGTGCTGATGCCACCACAGCACCCCTGGGCAATGGCTTTTGGTTCCACAGCGACCTCACACAAAATTCACGGCCACTGTACAGCCCAGGGTGACTGAGCACACTTTTGCATTCCACTGACAGCAGAGCAGCCTGCTCAGATCCAGTTGTAGACAAAATACATGTGATCAGGCTGCAGGGTTCTTGTAGCATCCTAGAAACTCTGTGGGACCCTTGCCCTGAGTGCTTGCCCTATGCATGCAGTGGAGGAGTTAAAGGACCCTCCTAAACTTTCAGCCTGGTGCAGCCTGGTGAGCTCTGCCTGTCTGCTCCACTGGGGTATTCTCCAGTGGCTGTTGCTGTAGAGGTTGTAGGGTAATACAAAATCACACCAGGAGCTTCTACTGGTCTTCTGCATCCTTTTATTTGGTTTAAAACAAAGTGTTTGCAACTCATCACCGGGAATTCATCGTCAGCCGTCTGTCACACTTAATTGGGCTGTCCTGTAAAATATCTTGCATATAAGTAAATCAAAAAGAGTGGGGCTCATAAATGGGCCAGTGTGTGGCACATTGATGTTATTTATAGGCTTCTCTGTGGTGCTCATCACCATGGCAGCTGTGAAGGTCGATGCTGACACTTGTGAGGGAACGCCACGTACGTTTTTAAGAAGCCACGTGTATGAGATGAAGTGGTGCTTGTGTGTTCCAGCGGAGCTGGGAGGCAAGGCTGAAGTGTCCTGCAGGGAGCCCCCAGCCCCAGGACAGTGGGATGAGGGGAAGGGGACATGGCAGGCGATAGCAGGTCTGTGGGCTAAGGCTTCTGGGGTTGTAGAGCCCGCAGCTCTGGTGCCCTGGGTGCTGCACCCTGGCATCTCCTTGGGGAGGTGGGGAAGAAACCAAACGGGACAAAAGTATTCATGTGGAAGAGGCTGGAGATCCCTTCATCTGGTTTCTCCCCTTCAGGGTGAAGCCCTCACTTACCAGCCTGTTGTTTTTCATACCTTTCTCTTTAATTCTACTCAAGCCAGTGGTGATTGCTCCACAAGCATCCAAGAGAAGCTTACTTTCTATAGCTGTTTTTTTTTATAACATTCTTTCTTCTTAAAAAGTGAACAAAAGCAGCGTCTCCTCATGTCAGTTCTGTAACTGGCACATAAAAGCCTGCTCCAGCCACATCCAAGAAGAGCTGGTTTGAGCATCTGCACCTCAGCCTCCACCTGGAAAGCAGCCCCTTGCAAAACTCTTACCAGTCCCAGCAGCATTGCTGTCTCCAGCAGCAGTGCTCCAAAATGACTCTCAGGGAGATGTATAACAAACCCTCAATGTGGTCCTTTTATTACAAATTACCTGGTCTCTCAGCTGAGCCAGTGATCCCAGTTCCTCCAAATACCTGGCCAGGCTCTTTCAGTGAATACATCTTCATCTTTTCGCTCGCATCAGGGTGTCACAGCTCAGCCTTGGCCCCAGAAACCCAGGGCTTTAGCCAGTCCTTCATGGATCTCTCTCCCCATCTGAGAAAAGCCTTCTATAAACCTACGTCTTTCTTCTACTAAACTAACTGTGACTTTCCCATCTGTAGTCAGGAGTTTTTTCTCTTAAGGATGAGCAGATGTCTCTTGAAGGGGGCTGTTTCTCAGCAGTGTCCTGGTGCTCACAGTGCCTTTCCCGTCATCCCTGCTCCTCTGCAGCAGAAACCAAACTGTTTTCCCATCCTATGCAGATAAGCAGGTGCTTCTTCCCATCCTGTTCTTGTCTCCTCTCCTTGCTCCCCATGGGCAGCCTTAGTTCCTGGCTGCTGTTAGCGATGGACCTTTTGTTTCCATGAGATAAACGCTGAATCCCCACGACAGACACCCCTGGGCTCTAACTGCTCCCAGCCCTGCCACAGCGAGGGAACATTCCTCAGGAAAGCCCCAGGGGACATAAAAGTCATTATTTAACTCACTGTTTCCACAAGTTGATGGTAGCAGCAGTTCTATTTCTGCAGGAGCACGGGGGCCCTCACACACACGTTTGTAAGCATTCAATTTATGCTTTCTTCGTAACAGTAAAGTGCCTTTGCCAAAGGCATTTAGTTAAAGAGTTGAAGTAAATAAACTCACTGGAATTTTTTTTTTCTTGACTGGGAAAGTCAAGGGCTGCCCTGGAGCTTATGCAAGCACTCCACTAACATTTACTGCCCTGGCATCCACTCTTAGTCCCACAGACACGATGGGACCTGCTTGTGGAAATGAGCCCACATGGGTAATGAGTGTTAGGGAGTTGGTGTGCTGCTTTCCCTGCCTCCTACAACTCCGTTCAAGAGCTCTTCTTGCAGAGCAAATACATGGGGTCTCTTTTTGCTCTAAGACTTATACGGTTATTAAGCTTTCTGCAGTGGAAAAAAGATTGCAAGGCAATTCAGCTCTCTAGCGAGGTCATGAATCCATGCAGATGTTATGAATGGAAACGATATGCCTGTGCCCTGGGCTTTGCCCAATCATACCAAGCACTAACACAAGTCAGGATGAAAATAAATCTTAATACCAACATGCCCTACATCAAGCAAATACTTATTTTACATAAAACCTAATTTTAGCACGTCAAGACTGTAGCCAATCCACTTTGTCTCACCATGACTTAGCATAATGACATACATATAGGTATGAATATATGTATTTGTAAATGCGCTCTTTTCCCCCTTATTTTTTTGCTGAATATAAGTGCCCCAAGAGGCAGAACTTGCTGTCTCAGTGGGGAATCTCTCTGCACACTCACGATCCTTCTCTTCCTTGCCTGAGCACAGGGAAGGCAGCACGGGCACCCAGCCCTGCCACATTACACACAGAGTGATTTGTCTGGGCAGCAGCAGCTAAGAGATGCCAGAGCACGGTTTTAATGCTGACTGGGATCAACTGGGTAGAATGAAATGCTGATGGGTGTCAGGCCCTGGGGACGCTGGCAGGGGATGCTGCCTGCAGCCCTGCCTCCCTCGCTGGCCACAGCTGACCCCGCTGTAGTGATCTCAGTGCTGGCAAAACAGCGGCATCAAAGGGCTCTGCAGCATGGGATTCACCAGTGTGCACGGCCTTTGTCTGACACCCACAGAGAGAGCGTGGAGAATGCCAGAGTTTGTGAGGGAATGCCCTGAGGGAGTCATGATATGCTCAGGTTTTCCAAGTGCTTTGGAAAAAATAGTGGAGAGCTTGGCTTTTCAGCGAAAAAATAGAAGTCCTTTCCGGCATTACTCTTTCCTGCGTCCTCTCCGTGTGGTGTTGGAGTTCGTTTATGCAGCTGTATTAACTTTCACTTCACCTTTCCGTGCTGCTTCCTTCCCCCGCACACTTTGTCCTAGGAACAGCCCAGACTCCTCCAACAGGGCTGGTTTTACAGGAAGAGTTTGGATGTGCAGCAGCAAGGTGGTGCCAGGAGGAGCCCGTCTCGTTCCTTCCCAACCACGCAGTGATTCACAGTGGCCTGTGCCAGCCGGCTGTGAGGGGCCCTGTGGGCACCCCACAACCACAGCTGTGCTGGGGCTCACACAGCTGCTCCCTGTGATGCTTCTGCCTGCCCGGGTCCTTTGGGATGTGAGTGTGGGGCTGGTGGCCCCCATGGTTGCACCAGGAGCCTTGTGGTCCTGCTGCCTGGGAAGGCACCAGGCTGGCGTGCGGCTGCGGGAGGATTTTGGCTTGCACTGGCAGCCAGTGTGGAGTGTCTGGCACTGGTGGCTGGAGACAAGGCTCTGCCTGTGAGCCAAGCCAGGCTTGCAGGCTCGGGAGCCAAAAGCAAAGTGAAAGGCGTGGCTGTGGATCCCTTTATGGAGTATTGCCTT
Source organism: Rhagologus leucostigma (assembly GCA_013397725.1). NCBI lineage: Eukaryota > Metazoa > Chordata > Aves > Passeriformes > Rhagologus > Rhagologus leucostigma. The sequence goes on from VZTD01002670.1 coordinate 740,693, forward strand.
GATGGTGAAGCCACTCACAACACGTCGGTCGTGGGGAGCACAACTGCTTGGGAGCAGCCACTGGTGCTTGTGTGAGGCCATGGTGGTGTGGAGCAGCTCTGGAGGAGCAAACACCCATAGGAATGTGTAGGGGGGTGTGGATTCTCAGAAGATGCAGGGAGGGGGCTGTGCTGGGGCGCTGCTGCCTTGCTGTGAGGGGGAAAGGGCTGCTGCAGCCACCCTGAAAGGAGAAGAGAGGTGCTGGTGCTGCAAAGGTGCAGCCCTACCTCCCCACTGGGGGAGCAGAGCAGGTACAGCAGATGAAATGACCCGCTGCTCTCTCCTTATTAAAAGAAAATAGTGTTTTCTGGCAGCACTACAGACCTGACACCTTGATCCATTGAAACGTTCTCCAAATATAAATCAGGAGGAAGCGATCAAAGCCCCCAGTGCAGGGAAAGTTTCTCCTCCTGCTGCTGCCCTCTCCCAGGGCAGGAGAGCCCCGGTACTCCGTGGCAGGTGGATGTGGATGGGGTGGATGTGAATGGGGGCTCCCACCACAGCACCAGTTTGTGGGGAGGTTTGACTGGGTGATGCATCACTGAGCCCATCGTTTCTGGCTCAGCCCGAGCAGTTCTGGAAGGAGAAACTGATCGTGATTTAAAGGTGACGGAATCAGGAAATCCATCATGTCCCTCGCTAATCTGCTGCTGTGATTGATTACCCTCACCATTAACTGCCCGTTACAGATACACACCTTATTTCCAACCTAAATGAGTCCCTGGGCATGGCAGCATCGCACAGTGATGCATGGAGGAGCGTGCACGGGCTGAGTGGCCCTGGGCCAGCACAGGCTGAAGGCACAGACACCCACTGCCAGCACCCATGGGCCAGGAACAGGGGATGCGGGTCCCCACTATGGATACCCCAGAGCAGATGGCATTGGGACCCCGGTGAAGGGCTTGGGGACATTGCAAAGGTGGTGGGATGAGGGACGGCACCCTGCCCCGACATCCTCGGGACCAGCTCACAGCACGGTACATCATGTACTCGTGCTCTTCCCATGCAGAAGGATCTTCCAGCAGAGGAGTAGGAAGAGTCCCCCTCTGGCTCTGAGCTAAACTGTGCAGTAAATTAAGCCTGATCTGCATGAAATTTCCTCTGCATGTGTGTTCCAGGGTGAACCTGGGAACAGGTTTTATCCAAACTCTCCTGTCTTTTGTCTTTATTTTAAAAAGTTAGAATCTCCTGTAATTGCCTCTGTGCTCGTGGAGAATTGGGTAATACTAAGAAACCCTCCGGTGGCTAATTGAATGCCTTATAAATGTTCTGACTGTAAGCAAAGTTCTCTGTCTTACATTATAAAGATATTTAGGTCCTATTCTGTGCTAGGGTGATAATTTTATGAGGGATTTTCATATCTTTTGGATGCAATATGGGATGGATCATTACCTTTTTTTACACTTAATTGCTTTTATCATCCAGAAATATTCAGCGCTTAATGATAATAAAGAGCCTCTGCTAAAGAGGCCAAACACCACGAGTATGCTATTGCCTCGTGGTGCTCCAGAGCACAGCTCCTCGGTGTGGCACTTCGTGTGTCACTCACTCCCTGGGCAGAGGGGATGCTGAGTGGAGCAGCAGCAGCTCACCCCAAACCCCCCAGGAGAGAAGAGCACAGGTGCAAGGCCAGAGCCCCACAAAACAGGAATTGTCTTGTTTTCCTGAGCATCCCAAAAGCACGTCTCCTGCCTTTCCGGTACCTTACCTGCGGCAGCCAGAGCACGGAGGATGCTTCTGCAACAGCTGGCAATGAGGTGGCCGAGCTCCCTGGTGCAGGCTCCGGGCTCAAAGAGGGGACCAGGAACAGCCCATGCTTCTCTGGAATCAGCTGGATTGCCTTGAACGAAGGAAATTTGCTGCTCTTCAGGCAGCCGGGTTGCCTGCTGGGCCGGGCTGGCACCTCTCTGCCAGCTTTGCTCCTCAGAGGCAGGGATACAAAACCAGGTCCAGATGTTTGCTTGCTGTGTTGCCTGTGGCTTTCCAAGAATGCATTTTTCAGTGGCCTTCTACAGCTTTTAATTAAAAGAGCACTTGCATCATTATTAATTATTTATTAACCCTTTATAGATGCTACAAGCCCATCACAGACATCGGTGGTGTCCTACTGATGCTTCCAAGCTCATCAGCAGCCATTGTAATGGATGGATATAAGCAATCTGCTGACCTGTTGGGCCTGGCAACAATTGATTAACTATTCATTAAAACATCTAGAAATTATTTATGAACCTTTTATAAACTATTTATAAGTGAGCAGGGACAGATTTATTCATTACTGTGGATAGGCTTGCAGTGGAGGGATGGAAGGAGCTCCAAGCTGAGATTCCAGCAGCCCAGCTCCAGGCAGCAGGAAACATGCCCAATGTCACAAGAAAGCCTTTGTCACTCCACACATTTTTCCAAATTACACTGGCTTCCTGCAGGCCCCGTGGGGGGTCAAGTTCTCTGATAGATGTGGGTCGTGCTCCCGAGGATCAGAAATAACACAGAATGGAGAATTTTCTGCTATTCTGCAGAGTCAGGTAGTTTAGCTAAGTAGGGGCTGGCGAGAATCCAGTAGCAGCTTTTTAATACACTGTTGGGCTAAACTTAGAGGAGAGGATGAGCAGGCTTGTGTGATGCTTTGCTTCTAGTGGCATAGGATTAAATTACCATCCCATTTTACTTCATATTAGTATGCAGAGATATAGAGAGCCAAAGGCAGCAGCTGCCAGCAAAACCCTGTTGGCTGCTGGGTGCTCTCAGGCAATGAGCTGGTTCCTGGGTAAATTGGGGATGCAGTGCAAGAGTCAGGTTCAGGGCCCACAGCTGAACATGACCCTAGCATGGATTGTTTAGTTTTGGGGTTTTTTTTTCAAGCTAGATCATGAAAAAAAGAAAAACTCTGTTTTCTATTACTTTCACTGCAGTAGAGGAAGGGAAGGTGGAGTGGCCTTGCTCGGCTTAGACTTCATGAATCATTTCCATGTTCCTGATACGTAGTGTTTGTACCAAAAATGGAGACTGTTCTAGGGACTGCCCAAAATGAGTAATGCTGTTTCTTGCTGCAGGATCCCGAAACACCCCCTGCTGCTGTGGGTTATCTCCAGCCCACAGAAACGTGTATTGCTTGACACCGAGGAGCCTCCCTGTCTCTGGAGCTCACCATCACCAAACAGAAGCAGCAGATATAAGCTCTCCATGTGTTGACGGAAGAAATGACACCTATAATGGGATCTTACCATCTACGATCCCTTCTAACAGGCCATCCATAATCTCGCCTGCAGCAGATGCTGGCAGGGCACAGGGATAAGTGATGACTTCCTAGGAGCTGGTGTTTGCTGTGGCACGTCTATCAGCTAGCAGGGAGGGGACAGATGTAGCCTGTGTTTATTGTACAAGGTTCCTTCTTTCCTTCCTGCTTATCTGCATTGTTTCCTTGCTGCCGATGCTCAGCTGGCTGCTGTAGGCCAAGCCATGTACGAACTGGAGGGCTGGCTTCTTGCTCAGCAGAGACGGGGAATCCCAGCATTAGCAGCAGTCTGAAGTGGCAGGTTTGTGTGCTGATGAATGGTTAGTTGTGTTTCAAGACCTTGTTTGAATTTACAGAAGGGGTGTGTTTGTACACATGTAATTCATCCAGCGGAAAGCTGTATATAGTTATTATTTAGGCATAAACTGGAGTGATTCAACACTGCACTGTGTGTGTCCTAATCAGTTCAAAGCTGAACTGAGATCAAATCAGTGCAAGCCTGAATCTAGCTGAGCTCTCCCCATCGTGCCACAGCCCGGGCCCCGAGGCTTACAGGGTGTCCTGCAGGGTGTAGCTCACACAAATATCATGCAGAATGTCACTCGTGTTCCAGCTCACAGGAGGGAAAACCAGCTCAATGCAGTCTCTCCTACAAGTGTACTTGAGCTGTTTTGGAGTGCAGCACAAAGAAATCAGCTTTCCACAGGAGGAGAATACAAAGGTGCACCCAAAAAGCCATAGGTGGCTCAATATTCTTGTAGGATCACTCAAACCAGTGTGCTCCTCATCCGCCCAGGACCAGGGAGGTTTGGAGGGCCAGAGGACCCCCCACCCCGGCCATAAGGCATGGCTGAGCACTGGAGGGGGGTTGTACCCCCCCCAGGTCACACTGCAGGCTGGAGCTGCCCTCACTTCTTGTGGGCAAACAAGTCCAGGAGGTGGAAAACGTGTCCTGCGTGGGCCAGCTCACTCTGGCAGAACATCAGGGTTTAGTGACATGGTTAGAAACCCCCATCTGGCACTACAGGCAAGGTGGACAGCCACCAGCCCCAGCCATCACACAGGAGTAGGGCGATGTCTGTGACACACAGCCGTGCCAGGAAGAGAGGTTTGGAAAGAAGGGAGTTCGGGGGAGTGCTCCCAAGGCAGGAAGAAACCCCCCAAAACTGAGCTGAAGAAAAATGCTGAGGGAAGCAGCCCAAAGAGCCTCTCACTGAATCGGGGATACATCCCTGATGGCCAAGATCTCCTCTGAGTGATGTCCCACCCCTGGGCCAGCGCTTGTCAGGGAGAGCAGCAGAGTGGGACAGAGCTAATGGCACTAATGGCTGACCCTGGGGAAGGAGGCACGAGTGCTGTGGTGTCAGCTAAGCAGCCCAGGGGCTGTGAGGATCCCCCCTCAGTTGCACAATTCCTGCTGCATCCCTCAGACCACAGAAATTCATGATTTTCTGTCCCATATTTGGCGTCTGTGCTCATACCCAGCCCCTCTGGGCTGCACAAGACATGGGGACATCCCTACGGGGAGAAGCTGAGCGTGGTTGTGGCTACAAGGTGCAGGCTTGATGTGGCACTGTGGCGGATACTGGCTACCTAATTACACAGGAATTAACCACCCGGAGCGGGGCCATCCTCACTTCTGCAAGTGTGTAAACACAGGGAAGAGCTGTAATGCACAGGGACACAGAGCAGACAAGCACCCCTGGAGCTGCGGAGGATCCCCTGGGTGTCCCATGCTTCCAGGGAGACGTGGGCTTCCAGGAATCCTAATGAGAAATGGTTCCCTGATGAGGCCCCGGGGGATCCCATGGGAGAGCATTGGTGGTCCCAGCCAGAGGGTGGAAAAGGATAAGGCTGAGCAAGGGTGGGAGAGGGAAAACGGTGGTGCACAAGTCGGTGCAAGATGTTGGCGTGGTGCTTGGGGAGGGCTTCCAGAAGCAGTTTCAGCATGCAAATTAAAATAGCAGCTGATTGTGAGTGCACTCACTGTGCCTCTGCTGCCAGGTGGGTTTTCTGCCAGCCCAGCAGTGGCCCTGACTGCCACAGCCCCCAGTCTCCCCCAGTCTTCCCCAGCCTCCCCAAATCTCATCCTTAGCGGAGTTTCATCATTGCCTGTTTTGTACTGGAGGGATGCTCTGCAAACACCGATTTTCCCGTGCCTCATACAGTCAAAAATTCAGTGAGAAACACCTGCCATTTACCATACTTCACATGTTTTCTGGGAAATGTCTGCTCTGTTCCACACTTTATCCCCACTTTCCCAGGCATGAGCTTCCCTCCCAGTGAGGGAGAATGTGCGTGATGACTTTGTGGTCATTAGTGGATAGAAAGAGGTTTTATTGCTCTTCCCTTTGTCTGGAATCAGTTGGGAATGAGGTTTGAATCCTCTTCCCCTGGATCTATGTTTTCTAGCAAACCGCATTCATTGTTCCTGAAAAGTCCAAACCATTTGCTACTTTAAACTCAATCTAAAGTTATCAGCAGAGGTGAGGGAAGGAGGAGGGTAAAATGACCCCAGAGAGAAAGGACGTATTTCTGAGGCTGAACAAAGCATCCCAGGATTGCTCCTAGCCATTCTTTGTAATATTTTTATTTTGCTCAAAACCCTGGGTGAAACAGAAATGATTTATATTGGATTTTCAGCCTGTCTGACAGACCAAAACTAACTTGTCATCCTGACACCCCTAACAGAGACCAGCCCCAAGGAGGAGAGACGCTCTTCCTGCCCTGCCCTGTCCTGCCCTGGGGATACCCCAGATCCCACCTGTGCTTCCCTTGTCTCCATCCTTGCCATGATTTTTGGGTGCCTGGGGACCCTCACCTGGAGCGCCGCCCAGCTGGCCGTAGCCAGCCTGGAAGTGATGCACACTCATAACTCCATGGCTGTGACTGTGCAAAGTCAATGCCGTGACACGGAGCTGGTTAATGCAGTCACTGGGAGGGGCTGGTGTGGTTTTCCCAAGCCCAGTGATGAGGCTTGGCATCAGCCATGGCACGTTGGCTTGGCTGGGATCAGCAGCAAGAGAGCTTTCTGTGCACTTTTTGATTTAAAATGAAGGAAAAGAGAATGAAAAATTAGTCTGTTCTGAGCACATTTAGAAAGGAATAGCTTCAAAAGTTAACAATTCAGGGCAAGTCTCCCTTTTCAAAAGATGTTTCTAAATGAGCCATTTGGGTCAGTCTCCATCTCTCATCCTCTGAATATCCCTTGTCCCTCCCGTTTCATGGAGGGGAGAAAAACAGTTAGCAGTTCCTCACTCTTAAATAGCATCTTTCGGCAGCTGGCTAAGCTGCAAAACGGATTAGCTTTGCCTTACAGCTCTGTACACAGCAATTTCAGGCTTGCACAGAAGTTGCATAGCCTTTCCAAGCAAAATACTTCCCGTGAAGCCCCTTCCGGGGATACCAGGAGATAGAAATGAGACTCTGGGGCAGCAGCATGCTGGGGAGCAGGGAGTGGAGAACACACAGGAGGTGGGAGATCTGCTCCCACATACAAAGCTGGCACTGAATGTGGGCAGAGCACATTTTCCTGTCATCAGAAATGAGGAGGGAAGGAGTCAGCCCGAAGCCTGGTGGGGACCCTGCTGCTGGGAGCCTGGATCCAGGGCTGAGGAGGTGGACAGAGCCCTCGGGCGAGCATCTCCTCCATCCCCAGGCACCTGCAGCGGTGGGTACAGGGCTGTTGGAGGGGCTGGTGGCAGGTCCTGGCCAGCTGGCCCGTGGGACAGCAGTGACACTCTCACAGGGGGTTGTTCAAGCCCTAGGGATGGGTAAGGGCGAGGCAAGTGCTGCCTCCAGGGCTGCTGTGTCTGAGGACTTCATCCTGCTTTCTTCCTTGTCCAAGCACCAGCTTTTAAGCTTGCCAGCCTCCCCTTCTGCAGGGGACCTCACCCGGCCACATCCTTCTGGCAGGAGCTAAATTGCTCTTTTTATGGTGGGAATTAACTCCCGTCACCTGCTCTGGCTGTACTGTACCACACAGAGCACGGCTGGAACGGGAGCCCTGGGGATGTGCTGGCCAGGAGAAAGTCTTGGAGAGACTGGGAGGCAGCCCCTGCCCTCCAGGGCCAGCCAGGGAGTCCGTGTGTCAGCAGCAGGGATAACCTCAGCCCAGGTTAATGCCAGTGCAGATGTCAGCCAGTGATTTCGTGGCCAAAGCACATTCATCGTGCACCCTCTCCCCACCTCCCCTCCTCCCTCCCTCCACAGAGAGACCCGAATAGCAAGAGCCTGCTTTTGAGGTTGGAAGTCATCTTTAGAATTTTAATGATATCCTGTATCCCACAGCCTTTCATTTGGGGAGAAACGGCTGTAAATGACCCATTTTTCTTCATATAATGATAATCATTACCAAGAGGAAAATGAGCACTGAGGCCGGGCACAAATGCAGTCACATAGTAGATGGGGTGGCTGATTCTGACTGGCAAAATGCTACATGGAGAAATATACCTTTTATACTTAGAAGGAACATAAAGATGTCTTTAAACATGCATGTAAATTTGTAACAAATAAGTCACCGTGGCTTGAAATGGGAAGCTAGAGAGAGCAGCCATAAATATTTTATCTCTTTGGCAATAAGCTCCAGCACAGCAAATTGTCACATCCTCCTGGGGGAGAGGACGCCTGCTCGCGCTGTCGGATGGGGAAGCCATCTCCCCGCTTCCGTGCCGCCTCCACGCTGAGCTCCCTCCTCGCCTGGGACCTGGCAACGAGGAATCTGGGAGCTTCCCACACCACGGGCATGGCCCCTGCTCCTGTGTTTTTTTTGAAGGAGCGAAAGAATTTCATTAGCAAAGAAAGCCTGAAAAACCAACAGTTTGTGCAAACAAATGGCTTTAGTCCCAAGAAGCAGCACACACCCCTGCACCTTGGGGTGCTGTCTAACCAACAGCAGGGGCACCTGCAGGTGGTCTGAGCTGCATGGGGTGCGTGGAAGTGTCCCCACCAGGCTGGGGGTGGATGCAAAGAAGAGGGAATACTGGAATACACAAGTTGTTACTTCAAATCCCCCAGGTCATGCTCATCTCAGCCACCCCAACCCCTTCCTGCTGCATGCTGGCTGGCACATGTGCAAGGGGCTATGGCAGTTCCCAGCACCACTCCGGTCTGGCTCCCAGACAGCTTGGAGCATCCTTGTGTGGCTGCCTGGAAGGTGGATGGAGGACCTCTGGGAGGGCAGCGCTGTGGAAACCCAAATCCCTCCTCTGAGACTCCAGCCGTGGTTCCTGAGCAGCTTGCGACACAGCACGGGTGATTCTCCTGGAGATGGTGCCAGAAGCCTTCGTCAGACACACTCCTTGAAGCTCAGATAAAGGCATTTGCAGCCCTGACTCTGTGACTGAGGTCAGCTACCAAAAAATGCGCCATGGAGCAGAGCCACCATCCTGCCCTGGTGCTTCCAGGTGCTTAAGCAAATATGGGGACCTTGGAAGACATTTCCTTTTAGAGCAGGGATCAAAGCCCAGCTGCTCACTGAAGATGGCATTAGGCTGAACGCACTGCAGGTTGCTGATGCTGTGTGAGGGTATGAACAAGAGGTGCTGTGGTGCCTTGTCTTTGAGGTGACACTCAGGGCACCTCATTTAGTTCCCAGACTTCAGCTGAGAAGTCATCAGCTGCCTCTGACCATGGTGTTCAAATACCTAAAAATTCAACTAGGTGTGACCCTTGAAAAACCTATAAATGTATAATTGATTGGGAGAGTGAGTCCTGATCCCAGATAATTGCTCTCATCTGGAGCAGCCTGCAGCAGCCCCTTGGCCTGGCTCATATGCCAAGGATGGAGCTGGTTAGGTTTGTGAGTGATATAAGGAGCCTGGTCTCTGGGTGCTGGAATTGAATTAGACATCAACAAGACAGATTTTATCAGATTTATTAGATGGCTGGTAGAGAGAAGGCTAGAAACCAGAGGAAGAGAAGTGTCTCCCCAGCGACCTCTGGGCTGGCACTATTTTCCTTCACTGCGTCACATGGGTGCAGTGTTCATCTCCCAGGTGATGCCAGAGCAGCAGATGCCAGTGTTGCCCCCATCCCAGAGGCTGAGGCATGTGCAGGATGAGGAGGGATGACCTTGAGCTTAGTGCCAGAGAGCTGTTCCAGGAGGAACTGGCAGTGGCATGGACAGATGATGGAGAACAAGTAGAGCAGAATCCACTGAGGCCCGACTCCAGCCTGTGGCACCGCCAGCCCCTACCATGACCCAACTGCGATGTCAAACAAGTTAATAACTGTCTGCTGGGGGAGCATCACCAGGAGTTCTCACGCTGCAAAGGGTTCGTGACAACCAGCATTGACCTACTGTCATCAATAATTAACAATGGACCAGCCTTGCCAAAATAAATTCAGCAATTGTATGGCAAGGCAAAGGTCCCTTGATTTTACAAGTTACCTGTCACTTCTGTCTTGTGTGCTGTCCCTGCATTACAAAGGTTTGAGGTGAGCTTTCTACCCAGAAAAGCAGCATGATGTTCTTGGTGAAGCTTTTACTGGGATACGCCCTGCTGCCTGCTCAAGAGTCACTGCCCCGCGGAGCAGAAGCAGCTGAGATGCCTTCTCATCTCCTGGGGAGCTGACCCAGCTGTCAATACAACAGGCTGAGCAGCAGCATGCCTGCTCCCAGGGCAGTCTCGTGCAGGACAGATGGCTGCCTTAAACCTGAGGGAGCAGCAGCATGCCAGATGTCACCAGAGGATGAGACCTGTTGTCACAGGACAGGCTCTGCCTCAGGAAGGTCTCTGAGGAGCAGACTGGGAAATAAACCCTGTGGGAACCAGTCAGGCATCACCAGCAGTACCACCTCAGGGTGGCTTGGGAGAACAGAGAGCAGCAAAATCACCCCAAGGATTCTCTGGATCCCCCATCTCTGCTGCTGGTCCTTGCAGAGGCTGAACCCTGGCAGTGCTGCTGGGGCTGAGTCCCCCTCTCTGGGCTCAGGGTCCCCAGTGACATAGCCACAGCCTGGCTGTGTAGCTGGGCAGAGGGTGGCCTTGCCAGGCTCAGTTGGAACCAGCAGACACAACCTCCTTTTATCACAGCCACTGGGCTCTGCTGCTCCATTCCACCAGAACAGCCAGCAGCTGCCTCCTGTTAATTAAGAGCAGAACAATCACTCTTAATCAAAGGGCAGACTGATGGCAGCAGTAGCAGCCTGCCGAGCTCATCCCACCTCTACTAACCCTGTGCTCGGGGCAGAGGGAATAACAGGGGCATAATTGTTTAAGTGCAATTGCTGCCTGGCTGCAGCGTGCCACCCCAGCCTGGCAGCAGGGACAAGCTGGAGGCAGCTCCCAGGGAGGGCAGAGATGCCACTTGCTTTCTGTAGGAGCTGATTGGCCTCCAGAGGCACCTCCCCAGCTATGTGATGCTGAAGCCAACTCCTCGAGCACCCAGGCCCTCTGCTCACTTGGGGACTCAAGGGGAATAAGCGTTCTTGTGACAGCAGGACACACACAGTCCTCCTTGCTGTCTGGCCACCCTAACACAGGGCTGCTGCAGCACTTCCCAAAAGCTACTTGAGTGCAGAAAGTGCTCAATACCTTCACCATCAAGCAGAGCAGGTCTCAAGGATTGTAGCTTGAGAGTCAGACCCTTTTGTCCTCCCAGCTCTTCCCTCTGCAGCTTGCCCTGCTTTGCTTGCATCAGGCACTTGCTGCCCACAGCCTTTCCTTGCGTTGTGTGGGTGAGGGAGGAGAGAAGAGGAGAGGTCCCTCACCTGCTGCCTTAAGTGTGACAAGCCAGCCTGGCCCCAGGTCAGAGGAGCCAGCAGGTGACTCTCTCCCAGGTCTCTACAAGAGCCTACAAGCCAGCCCCTCATCCTTCCAGCCAGTACTGCAGGGTCATCCCTGTCTGAACACCCTCTCACAGGCAGGAGATGCCTGCAGATCTCAGATGCATATTCCCTGGTAGATCTTCAGAGTTCTGCCCCAGAACTTCCAGCAGCTCCTTCCCCACAAGCATGTTTTTAGCACCAGGAGACTCCCAGCACTCCTATTTATAGCTTCACACTCCAGTTTTCATTTTATTTTAATTAGCTGATTCCCTCTCCCACCTGGCTCTCAGGCACCTAGTGAATTGGATGAGGATGCTGGGAGCAGCACTCAGGAAAGTTTGTGCCTATGTGCCAGCACCCAGGAGAGTGAGGACACGGGTGAGCAAGAGCAGGGAGCTTTCCATCCTCCATCTGTAGGGATTCCCAGCAGGCAGTGGGGGAAAGCATCTGTGTGAGGACTCTGCTCTGGCTCCATGATTTCCTTTCCCCCAGTACTGACAGTGCGAGGTTATTTGAGGACATGGTTGTGAGTCACACACAAAAGTACATCCTCAGCTACTGAAATCAGATCCAAGTTTTGTGCTCCTGGTGTTTGCATTCATGCCTATTGATGGCACAGGAAAAATCCAAGCTGTGGTCTTTGTGTGCAGGTGAAACTTCACCACTTGAGTGAGGCCTTTCTCTCCAGGAAGGACCAGCAGAGGCCAGAGCTGGTGGTGTGCTGCTGTATTTTAGTGAGATGACTTGTTCAACTGTGAGTTGCAGGTGCACTGTCAGCCCTGGGGCAGGAAGTACTTTTGTTCCCAGAACAAGGATGGCACAGCTCCTTCAGATGAAAGCAAAACAGTTTCCTAGGCAGGGGACAGGACCAGTGAGGGTGTTGGTTATACCTGCTGACAGCACCCTGTGGGGTGAGCTGGGAGCATGCTGGAGGAAACACATAAAATCCAACAGCATCTCCAAAAAAGTGGGGGAAAAGCCTGGAAAACAAACAAACAAACAGAAAACCAAACAAACAAAAAAAAAACCAAAAAAACAACAAAAAAAAAAAACCACCCAAAAAAGAGAGTATAGCTGGGTCAAGTTTCCCCAGTAGGGGTGAGTCCTGACGCCGCTGGGAGAGCCAGTGCTGAGCCCAGCATTTGCAGGAGCACTGGGACTGGGAGGGCAGGGAGATAGGGACAATGCTGATGATCTGGCAGAGGAGCATCAGGCCCAGGAGGACTCCCAAGGTGGCAGAGAGGAAAATGCCCCAGGACCAGCGGGCAAAGCTCTGCTGGAGAGTGATAAAGGGTGCAAGGAGCCTGCGGTAGGGAGAGGAGGGTGGGGATAGCTCTGTGAGCAGAACCTGCGTTCCGCTGAGCTCCACGTGCATCTCCCACCGTGGCAAACATACATTCAGACAGATGTTTGCCAGTGTGCCCTTTTTGGCAACAAACCAACAAACGGTGGGGGATTTTGGTGCTTTTATACCTGGAGTTTTGTCCAGATTAGATCAAAATCTTGAAAATGCACCCGACCTGGAAACGCCAAGAAATTCCTCTGCAGAAACGTTTTGCTGGGAAAATGGTAAATTGTTTTGGTAGAGTCAAAACATAGTATTATAATTTCACGTTTTATGTACAAGTCAAAATGAATCAACTATTTTTAAACACCTGAAACATCTGAAAAGGCTTTTTTTTCCCCTTCTTTTTGACACATCTGTCAAATATCATCATACTCAGTGTGTTTGTGAATGGGGAGATGTTCCCGGCAGCTGCAGCTACCTGTGTCAGCAGGAAAGCCCTGACCAGGATGGCTGTGGGGGACAGGACTGGGAACAAAAAGGCCAGCCAGCCAGCCTGTGCAGGGCTCTGCTTTGGGCAAGCAGCATTTCCCCACCCCATCACTGACGTGACTGAGAGGGTGGTTTTATTTTTTTTTCCTATTTAGGCAACAGTTCTGATACCTTCTGCTTGTGTTTGTTTTTGGGAAAGGGGGCTGAAACGAACCCCAGAGGGGACTGAGGGGGTTTGCAGCATGAGGGCACAGTTGATGCACTCACAGGTATAAGCAGGAGCTGGTTTCGTCTGATATTGCATTGTTTATTTTGAGCAGGTTCTAGGAACAGTTTGCAGCTCTTTCCCCGTTTCTTGATGTGCCTACACAGTAAATGATCTGTAATCATTAGCAAGTGGGCTGCTTCCTCCTTCAGACACAATTAGTGGGCAGGGTCCGGAAAAATCTTCCTCAATCTCATTTCCTTCACAGGATGCACTTGAGAGCCCGGTACTGCCTTGGAAGAGGCAGGGCACAGCCGCTGCCCACAGCGACCTTCCCTATTCCTCAGGGTAGGAGCGTCCTCCCTCCCTCCTTACTCCCCAGGGCTGCCCGGGGTGGGGAAAGTGAAACCTCAGCCTGCAGGTCAGTGAGGCTGAACCGGACACACACCGGCACCGACTGACGCTGAGGTGAGGCAGGAACATGCAATGGCTCGGGGACGACCTAATTCAGAGTTTTTCTCAATCAAAGCAGAGTTTGCCCTGCCTGTAAGCCTCATCCTTACGTGGTGCACAGAGTCACAGGTGATTCAGGGGGTCACAAATCGTGTAAGCAATGAACAGCCGCTGCCTTACCCCGGCCTCTGCCGAGAGCAGGTCACTTGGCTGCACTTCAGCGGCTCGCTGGAGCACAGCCGGCTGCCAGCGAGTGATGCCATCACCTTGGTGGCTCTGCCACAGCTGCTCTTATGTCCCCAGCAAAGGTGGTTGTGCCCATCTTGTCCCATGCTGGAGACAGAGCGGGCACTGCCAGGTGGGATAAGGGCTCGGTGGAGCAGCAGCTCTTGAGGAGCTGAAGGACTAAGTGAGGAGGAGCTTTGAATTTACACTCAGGAAAACTGGAATAAATCAAAGCAATTAAAGTGCAAATGAAGCTTTAAGCAATTCGGCATCCTAATTACCTGGGAAGCGCGTTGTGTATACTTCTGTCTCACTCCCTTTTTTAAAATAGACAGAATTCAAATTACATAAATAATTTAAATTAATTTGCCAGGTAGAGCTGGGCTTTGGGAAGTGCCTGCTGGCGTTAATGAGACTGTGTTTTGCCGATGGCTCCACGAGCCCTCCAGGCTTGTGTGCAGCCGCTGGGTCTCCAGGCGTGGGCGATGGGGTTTGTGTGGGGGTACCGGCAGCTCCTGCATCCCCACGGCTCCTGGGTGTGGTGCCGGAGCTGCCGGGCACAGGCGCTGAGCAGAGAAAGCAGAGGGTGCAGGAGGTCACTGTGATGGGTAGCTGCGGGCTGCAGGCGCCGGAAAAGGCAGAGCTAGCGGTGATTAATCACGGCAGCGAGCCACCGGCATCGCAGGGAAAAGCAGTTTAATTTTCTTCCAAACTGCCTGGGCTGGTGGTGGAGCAAGGCTGTGACTGCACGTCCTTGGGTAACTACAAGTGCTTTATAGCATCTGGGAGGGCCGGGAAAAAGAGGTGCAAGACCAAGAAATAACTTCTCAGACAGAGAAGAGGCACCAGAGGAACAGGGCAAGGGCTGGCTGCACCAGTGCTGCTCCCTTTCCCTCGGTGCCAGAGGAAGCAGGGCAGAGGTGAGAGTGCAAACCCTGCCCTTCAGTTGGGTGTAGACTCATCTGAAGGACCCCTGAGTCTCTCCAGGAAATCAGCAGCCCCCTCCATCCCCACTGAAGCCTCTCCCATCCTGCAGGGAAGCTGGGAAAGGGCAGGCTGGGCTGGGAAATGGGGTATCCCCAAGCACACCCCAGAGATGGAGAGGGGACATGCTGCTCTGGGCGTTACCGAGGGCATTTGCTCACTCCAGTGCAAAGGAGCTGTTCGTGTAGGGTAGAAGTAGAGGAGAATAAGCAATTAGGGATTGAATTTTGTCCCGCTAAGGAGGCCCATAGTTGCCAAGACTGAAGCACCGCTTCAGTACCTGCTCGTGGGAGTCCTGGCACCAAGAGGGATGCAAAAGCTGTTAGATCCCTTCCCATAGGAAGCTGCCAGCCTGGCTCACTGGCATCCGTAACGCTCCAAGCTCATTATGTTCAGGTGGGCTGCCTTTTATTTACGAGAATTCCTGCACGAATAAAGTTTTGTAAATACTTTTCTAAACCAATATTTGCCTCAGATATGCACTTGTGGCTCTCCGACATGCTTATTGTCTTGTTTACTCAGCACAGTTCTCAGGCAGTTTCTGAATGTACTGTCAGATGCGGTCATTTAAAAGTTAGGAAGTAACGTCTGTTTAAAAACTACCTGCTTTTCTCTAATAGTCCTCCAAGGAGAGTTTTATGTGCCCTCTCCCTGACAGGATGGTCGGGCATCACTCAAATTGGCAAGCTCTGCTCCATGGATCTGCAAAGAATTCCATGTTTCCATACAGCACCGGGGCTGCAAGGGGTGGGGAAAGGACCAGCTCTTGGAAAATAAGAAGAGCTTGCACTGCAGCAAGTGCTTGGAAACAATTTGCCAAAGGCAAGGGAGGTGCTCACCGTGGGTAATGCGTGGTTTGACCCTGGAGGAAGCAGTGCTCGAGCCCTGTGATTCAGCCCGGCCCCACAGTCCCCTTCCTCCACTCCGAAAGGTCACCACAACTAATGAACATGTTTGTCAAACCCAGCCCGGGCTGCCGCGAACCCTTCAGGGGCAGACGCCAGGGAAGGATCTGCCATTTGAGCGTATTTTTTTTGCTGAAAACGATGTGCTCAGCACGGTGGTTAAAGACTTGTTGGCTGCTGTTGTAAACACGGTGAGTTAACACCTTTTGGTGCCCTGGGTGTTCACCAGGAGGCGGGAAAGGGTTTTCTGTCTGGTTTCATGCAGGCGTGAGGAGAGCTTGGGCTGGGAGCCGTGCCTTCCCCCAGCTCCCCTGACCACACGAGTAACTCACAGGGCAGGGGGGCAGGATTTACAAGCAAGCTGCTTCCTAACCTTACCGTGCTGTGATGCAACCCACTGCCCTTTAAATAACCGCTGTCTTTTGAAGGCATAAATACTTAGAGGGTGAAAGAAAAAAGCCACCGTTGCCTCCTGAAAGACCTAATTTATCTGGAATTATCTATCCCTGGCTATAAATCCTCTGTAAAACTTGGCACGAGTTTTAAGGCAGTTACAGCAATGACTGTATATTTTTATCCGAAACCTTGAGAAAGAACAAATTGAAGCAGTTCTGAGTTGTTGCAGAGAGCCACGCTGGTAAGAGTGGGGCTGCAGGGACTGCCTTGCCTGGAAAGCACCATGTAGCAGTTCTCACGAATTCCCACCACATCTTTTTGGTTTCTTTCCGAGCAAGTCCTGCTTAAGAAATTATTTTAACACGCCAGTTTTCCTTGCTGGCAGCAGACTCAGAAGAGCATCCTGAGGGTCCTGGCTGGGGCAGCAGCTTTAAGTCCCTTGCTAACATTTGCTGAGCACCACATCCTTGCCTGCCACATCCTTTGGAAGCCAGGGCACAGGTACACGTGTCCCTGCTGTCCACCTACTCAGGCACAAGGCAGGGCTGGCTCTGACTCATCTGGCTTCCCACTTTCTCTTCTTTGTTCTTCTTGTCTGCCTGAAGCAGGAGAGAATCCAGCTTTTATTTAAATGAGGCCCTATAAACATAAGCAGCTGCAAAGTAGGGCAGGTTTTTAATGGCTTACACTTCCTTGGGCTTGGCTTCTTCCCTCCAGCCTCTGTAGCTGCGATCATGGTCTATCTCCACGTAAGCAGTTCAATGATGTTTTTGAGTGCGCTGGGACCTACCTGTTCATTTCTGGGAGTGCATTTCCTGAACAGACAAGATTAACACATTAATTAGGCAAGCACAGCATGGTGAGGAGGAGCTGTGGCCATGAGCAGCTGAACCAGTCCAGAAAGCTGTTGGGACCTCGTGACACCCTGGGGACAGCTGTGCCAGCCCTGACCTCACCCCTACTCCAAGACAGAGGTACCCCACACCCCGTGAGCTGCTCTGTAACCGGTGAAATCCAATGGCTGTCGTTAAGCAGAACCATCCTCAGGCCAAGACCTCTGCAGAGCACGTTGGTCTGTCTCCCTGCTGAAGCTGAGACACAGCTAGGCTGGGATACCTGGAGCTGGGAATGCTGTGAACTGTGTGTCCCCACTGGGGTTGTGGTTTTGTGTCTGCACTGCAGAAACAGCAGAAGCACCCAGGGCATGAGCTGGCTGAGGAGTTCCGGACAGAGAGTGCCCGTGTGAAGGCAGCAGGCTGTGTTTCTGTGCAGGACACCCCGTGCTGTGTTTGTACTCCGTAAAAAGCTCTTCTGCATCGTCATGCACAGGGCGTGGTGGTGGGTGCCCCAGAGGTGGGATGGTACCTGGTGGGAGCCCAGCTCATGTGTGCTGGGAGCTGAGGGCGCTGTCACTGCCACCATTCCATGGTCAGCACACAGAGGGACCCTAATGCTTGTTCTCTGCTATCTTTTGCAGGAATGGAGGGATGCATGTACAGCTGGGAGCAGCAGGAGACCAGCACAGCCCTGTGGGGATAGGTGTGAAGGTGATTCCCTGTGAGGACACAGCAGGAGCCCCCCAGACCCTGGAGGAACGTGGGGTCTCGCTGGGAAGAGGGAGAGCTCCCCTACTGCCCCGTCACCTGCCGTGTTTCCAGGGATCTACACCAGGATTTGGGGCTTGGAGCCTGAAGGCATATTAGTGCCATAGGATTGCTGGAGAGCTTGACAGCGATGGGGGACCCGCCACAGAGGAGGGACATTCCTCCAGGAGGCCCTGCACACCCGTGAGCCCTGGCTGCTGGTGGTGGAGGGTGCCTGGGGCTGGGCTGCTCAGCCAGCCCTGGGCTGGGGGCAGAGCCGCGGTGCTTGCAGGGCACAGCTACTGAGGGGCGAAGGGCTGGGGTGGGGTCTGCAGGGCCGGCTCCAAGCCCTGGGACAGCGGGGCTGCCAGCTGAGCCATTGCTCCTCCAGGCCCCTCTTCCTGGGGTGGCAGTGGGGGACAGAGCGGCCCTCGGTCCCTGGGCTCGCCGCGGATGTGCCCCCGCGCAGCGCCGGCGGGAGCGCTCCCCTAGTGCCGGCGCGGAGGGACGGAGGGCCGCCCGTCTCACCATGGTGCTGCCGCCACCCGACAAGCGCCACGTCTGCCTGACCACCATCGTCATCATGACCAGCATGGCCTTCATGGATGCCTACCTGGTGGAGCAGAACCAGGGGCCCCGCAAGATCGGCGTCTGCATCATCGTGCTGGTGGGGGACATCTGCTTCCTCATCGTGCTGCGCTACGTGGCCGTGTGGGTGGGGGCCGAGGTGAAGACGGCCAAGCGGGGCTACGCCATGATCCTGTGGTTCCTCTACATCTTCGTGCTGGAGATCAAGCTGTATTTCATCTTTCAGAATTACAAAGCAGACAAGAAGAACCTGGAGACAGTGGCCAGGAAGGCTCTGACCCTCCTGCTCTCCATCTGTGTGCCGGGGCTCTACCTGGTGCTGGTGGCCTTGGACAGCATGGAGTACATACGGACCTTTCGGAAGAAAGAGGACTTGCGGGGACGCCTCTTCTGGGTGGCCCTCGACCTGCTGGATATCTTGGACATCCAGGCCAACCTGTGGGAGCCACACAGGACCGGCCTGCCCATCTGGGCAGAGGGGCTCATGTTCTTCTACTGCTACATACTCCTCCTGATCCTGCCTTGCGTGTCCCTCAGTGAGATCAGCATGCAAGGGGAGCACATTGCCCCGCAAAAAATGATGCTCTACCCCGTCCTCAGCCTGGTCACCATTAACATCGTCACCATCTTCATCCGGGCCATCAACATGATCTTGTTCCAGGACAGCAGGGTCTCCACCATCTTTATTGGCAAGAACATCATCGCGATCGCCACCAAGGCGTGCACCTTCCTGGAGTACAAGCGGCAGGTGAAGGAGTTCCCTCAGAATGCCATCGCCCTGGAGCTCCAGCAGAACTCCCTCTCGCACAACCAGACCATCCACAGCGCACAGGGCATCCCCCACGAGCCGTCGCCCACCAGCGAGATCCTGGACACATGAGGGATCCCCCAGCCAAGCATTGGTTCAGACGGCCCCGTGCCGAGCGGAAGAGGGATGATGCTGCTTTCTTGCTGCCCGGTGCAAGCGCGACAGACAAATCCCGGCAGTGAGGGCTCTTCTAGGCACAAAAACACCAACCGCGTTTTAATTGAGCCATCGAGAGTCCTCTAGACGTCTTCATCTCAGGTATAACCCTAGGAGTCCTCCAGACAAACCAAATGGACTTGCAAAGGACCTGAACCAGCTGACCCTCTCTCCCCCTCCTGCCACCATCTCCCCTCCCGAGCAAAGACCGCTAAGGTTGCAACGTCCCTTTTTACTCCCTGAGCACCTCACCTTTACTCCAAACCTGGATCGAAGATATTGTTACTGGAGACCTTTTTACGGAGTGGGGACAAGGGCACAGGTGTGTGGACTGGGGGGGGAGGGTGGGACGTTTGAAGCAGTAAACCCTGTGATCGTAGATGTCTCTTATCTCCAATGGTTGTGTTTACAGTTTCCTATTTATGTCGGCTCCGGGGACTCTCAGGCTGCCCTGGGGACCGGTGTCCTTGTGGTGGGCAAGAGCAGGGAGCCCTGCCGTGGGGAGCAGGGCTGGGGGCCGGCGTGGCTGCCCTGCCCCGGGCCGAGGGGGACTGAACCTCCACCAGCGCACTGCGCCGACTCTGCCGGGAGCAATATTTGACGCGCTAAAGCTAATCTGATGCTGGTGTTTTATGTATTTCATTCACTCCAAACAACTCAGCACAATATTTCTATTTTTAGAAGGGTCCCTCTCTCCCTGCCATCGAGAGCCTCCCTGCCTGCAGCAGCCGGAGCAGCCTCCCCAGCCCCCCGGCATTGCTGCTGGCAGGCACGGGCACCCAGGAGGGATTAGGAACAAGGATGGTGATGATGCATTTCACTCTGGCATCGAGCGTTTATAAAGAGGGCTGCTTTCCACAGCTACTATATTTTTAAAAGAAATATTAAAAAAAAAACCCGAAAAAAAAACCCCCAACCCCAAAAAAGAGCCAGGAAGAATGTGCTGCCCCGAGTAGGCAGCTGGGCTTGGGGCTGGGCTGGACCGGGAAGGATGTGCTGCCCTGGGCAGGTGGCTGGGCTTGGGGCTGGGCTGGACTGGGAAGGATGTGCTGCCCTGGGCAGGTGGCTGGGCTTGGGGCTGGGCTGGACTGGGAAGGATGTGCTGCCCTGGGCAGGTGGCTGGGCTTGGGGCTGGGCTGGACCGGGAAGGATGTGCTGCCCTGGGCAGGTGGCTGGGCTTGAGGCCGGGCTGGGGTCTCTGCAGGTGTGGGTGACGGTGAGGGGCTCAGCCACGGGCAGCAGGGTGGGAGGCGAGGGCGAGCCGGACAATAAAAGCCCCGTGAGAGCAATGGCTTCTGGTGGTCTCTTTTCTGCCAGCGTGGGGAGGGAGGGGATCAGCTCTCATACAGCCCCAATCACTTGTCTCCTCTTCTATCCACCTCCCCTGGACTCGCAAGTGCCGTCTCGAGGTTCTGTGCCTTGCGCTCATTGAGCAGTGGGCACAGAAAGGAAATAAATAATTGTTCCAGCTGAAATGCTGCCCCAGGGCTGGGCGCATCTCAGCTGCCTGACCCTGGGGTGAGGCACAAGGAGATAAGCAGGAAACCTGCATCTCAAACATGCTGAAATGGGATATTTTTTTGCTTTTTTTAAACAAAATGTTTCATTTTGAGGAGATGGAATAAAATGCCTGGTGCTGTTTACATTTCTCTTCCACATTTTTCTCTGGCTCTGCTCACTGAATTTGACCTAAATCCACGAATCATTTCGGTTTCCATCTTCTCAGCCCATCACAATCTGTCCAAAACATTTCAACTATCCCTGATCCAGACTTCCAATTTTAGGACCAGGCAATCGCAGTCTTGCTTGGCCACCCTGTCACCCAGGGATAACTCTAATGTTAATTAAATCCACTGAGAAATAAAACGGTATCTTTGCCAACAAAAGTGAATTTGCAACAGATTTAGCCAACTGGAGAAGTTTCTTCCCCCTTTCCCTCAGGGAACGTGAGAGGAAGTGGGCAGGTGATTTAAAAGGTATTAGCAGAAATTAATTAAATTGCTAAATTATTCTGGAATACCTATGGAATTACATATTACATCTCTGCTGGTGCCTTTAAAATACATGCAATTAGCACCAGTGCAATTAACTCCCTAGTATCTAATAACAATCTGCTGCTCTTTTAGGTAATTAATTTATGAGCCTTTGTTTTATAGTTCTTCCCCAGGACTGAGCAGAGGAAAACCTTCAGGAAAACCTCTGGCATGGTGCTGTGAACCCTGGGGGCTGGGGCGTGCCAGCTGAGGCAGTGCCCAGCATCAAGCTGAATGCTGATGCAAAGATCTTTTATCCTTGGGATAAAATCCGTGATCTGGTGGGTTACTCTGACAGATTGGGTGTGTTTTTGTTCTGCCTCACCCTGATAGCTAGCTCTGCATCCTTGCCTTATATCCGAATACATTAATATTCCCTTGAGCCTGATCTGTTGCTGAGGTTGTTTGGGGAGATGTCTGGCTGTGGTCCCTGAACACAGCCTGCATGGGAAAGGAATATTGCTTTATCCTCCCGGTCCCAGAACTTCCAAGAAGGTTTAGGAGTCCCCACAAGTTTTTCTTGAGGTTGCAAGACCCTGCTTTCCATGGCTGACATGAGGTTTTTGTCTTTGTGGAGTGGGGTATCCCTGTGGAAGGGCTGCATTAGGAGCTGGAGCAGGAGGAGAGGTCCTGGAAGTGATGCTCACCTGGGATGCAGTGCAGCACATCATTCCCAGAAAGCCACAGGTGCTCAAAGCCCACTCTGGTGAAGGGAGGGAGAAGAGGCTTTTCTCATCTTCTGCTGTTCATCATCCCCAGGGCTGAGCGTGCATCATGTTCTGCCTCAGAAACAGAACCCTTTCTCTTCAAAGCCACCTTGGAAGCAAGAATTACGAGCTGGCCCCTCCTCAGCAGCTGCCAGAGGAAGGCTGGGAAGCAGGGGAGAGCTGAGCTAGCTGGGAAAGGCGGCTGTCTGCAAGCAGAGGGGAGAGCCAGAGGAGCCAGCAAAGACCGTGGGGCCATGGGGACAGCAGAGCAGTGGCAGCACTGCAGCTGTTCCCTGCCCGGTGCTTGCTGAGAGTGATGCCTCTGCCCCAAAATCCAGCCCTGCCAGCAGAGACAAGACCCCTGGGAGCCACGGGAGCAGCAGGAGGGATAGCACAGTGACTGGGCAGGGTGACTGGCTCCCAGCCTGGCTGGTTGTTAGGGGAAGGTGATATTTTGCTGTGGGCAATGAGAATTAAAGGAAACAATTAAAACTAAATAGGCTGAAACCGAGCAATTTTTCAGCTTTCCGCTGAGAGGAAAAAGCTCTCCTTTGTGAACAGTGAAATCCTCCTGGCATGCTGTAGAATCCCACCTGATGAAGCAAAAGCTGCACAGTTAAAATGCAGAAGGAATGCAAATTCTCTGTGTTCCAGTGGAAAATCCATGGGGGTGGTATCCCTTGCTGCCATTCGGAACCAGGCCACCAGCACGAGGGAGCCCATGCCCTTGGCAGGGGAAGGCCGGTGGCGCTTCAGGGACCCAAGCGGAGCTGTCCTACCTATTACCATCCCACTGGGCAGTGCTGAGGCTACGCCTCCTTCCATGTGACAAGCCCTGGAGGGGCCAGCTCCACCCTGTAGCTTGCAGGGGCCATCAGAGTCACGGCACCCTCTGGAGATGCAACCCCGAGCCCCTCTGAGCCCTTCTGTCAGGCTGGTCCCGAAGGTCAGCGAATTGCCCCAGTCCTGCACGGGCACAGAAGATCTCTGATCGCTTGCTGGGCAGCAGCAAAGGGCTGGACTGTACCCACTTATGTCCCAGGCATTGTGGAACTGCAAAACAGGAGCTCACAAGTAGAGCAAAGCAAGCCATGCAGGCTGCTAGAATGCATCGAGCCCAGACTAATCCATCTGGGTCCTGTCCTCCTGTCAAAAATTTGGACGAAGAGGCAGCAACGCGCTTGAACTGCTCTACGCCTGACACCGTGTGTGAGAAGAGCCCGGACCCAGCTCTTGTGCCCCAACAGCCCCATGGTACCTGCAGTACCTCCTCACTGCCTTGGGCTGATTCACAGATATTTCACCCTGCTGGGAGCTCACATCCAGCCCACAGCAGCCCAAGCCTCTTGCTGCTGCATTCACCTGTGTGCTGGCCTGCTCCACAGCCAAGGGTGCTGAGTGGGGTTCGAGCTGTAGGTTTTCCTTCCCGAGGTCCTGGCAGCTCTCACATGTCCTGCTTGTCCTCACCTCCTTCTGGCAGGTGAAAGTATCTGGTGCTGCAGAGTCTGTGCAAGACTGGAGGAGGGTGGCAGTCACCGAGCCGAAAGCGCCCTGCGGTCCTGCCGCCAGATTCTCCGTGTGAGCATGGCACTGGCGGCTTTGCGGGGCCCAGAAGTGCTTGGGAGGATTTGGGAGAAGAAATACACCCAGCAGGGCAATGCAGCACAAGGACGGCCGTGCAAGGCCCTCTGCAGCGCCACCCGCTGCAGCTCCATGCACTGTCAGCGGGAACCACATACAAACACGAGATTCTTTTTCCTTTTAATCAGTCAGAGTTAATTTGATGAGCAGAGACAGACTGAACTTTCATGCCAATAACTGTTTTCCTCCCACCTGCCCCAGATTTCCTGCACTTTTTTAGCTCAGGACAACGCTGCAACAGAAAACAGAGGGCAGATATCCAGACCACCTCAACAGCAATTCCCATCCTCCTAAATTCCTCCTGCCCAGGAACTGTGGCAAAAGTTTGAGTTTCACATCAATTTAATCCTAACTGAATGCCCTGAATTCTTCAGTCGTGTCTGGTTTTTAGGTCTGGCATCCTTGAAGGATAATATCCATTTAAATTACTGATTTGGGCTTGCTCATTTAATTTCATCTTAATAAAGATTTTATGTGGTTTTGACATATTCAGTGTCTCGAGTGTATTGACACGGCAGCCTGAAGAAGCATTATGACCATAATGTCTCAAAAAGCATTAAAAAGACCCTGGCAAGGTTTACTGATTGCCCTCTTTTATAGCTGCTTGAAGAAAAAGACCAGCCATAGGGAAGAGCAAATACTGTATTTTGTTTTTATGTGAGCTTCCCTGATGTTACAACAAAAGGCATTTGCAAACAAATCTCTGCAAGCTCTTCATCAAGATAAGAAGAAGCAGCTGTCATGTTGCTGGGATGTTGTCAGGAGGGCGATTTTAAAGGAAGAATTCTGCAGATAGCAGAAAAGTCACCTCCAAGGAAGGGATGTCAAAGTGTAAATAAATAAATAAGTGATGAAGATGCTCAGGTCCTCCTCAGTGGTGTATCCCAGAGGAAAAGCCCTCATGCCTCACTGTAACGTGTTGAAGGAAAGGGTAAATCATCTGCCAAAATCTTTCCTCAGAGCTGTGCGTTTCCCCAGGGACTCTTCCCAGCTAATGTACCCCAATGTCTGCGTGAAAACACAAATGCATTGTGGGCATGTTATGCTAAGTGCAACAGAGATAAAAATTAGTAGAATGATCCACTGGCAAGGCAGAAATGTTCTAGAGATGGGAGAGCAGCATAATTATCTCCTCATGGGCAACATTTGCATACAGAGACGCACCCAGGAGGCCGCTGCACAGCCACCTGCCCAACGGCTGATGGGAGGATTTTTATTAGAGACTAATTGCAACCCACTCCCTCCAGCCCAGGCAGGGGCGCCTTCTGTTCAGAGAAGCCGTGCACCAAAGAAGAAAACCAGCTGCAGCAAACCAGCAGCACCTCTACCTGCACGGCCACAAGATGTGCTGCTGGGTGATGCCCGCGCTGGCTCTGCCCTCTGCAGCAGCCCAGCGTGCAGGTGTGCAATCCAGCACCGGGCTCCTGCTCGGCTTTTGGGTAGGGCAGAGGGAAGGACCAAGAAGCTTCCTGGTGTCCCAAGAAGCAAGTCAGCAAAACACATCCAATGGGGGTGACCAGCACCGACTGAGGTCCAAGGAAGGACCTTCCTTCTCCACCTTTGAAGAGATATTGCCATGACACCAAATCAATTTCGTGCCATAAAGCCAGCAGACACGAGGTCTGCAGGGATCTGTAGCCGCAAATGCATTTCCTAGTGCCTTTACATGGCTGTAGGTGAGTGATCACCCTTGCCTTGCTCTCCAGGGCTCCCCTGCTTCTTCAAATCTGCCGTGAAATAGCAACTCATCGCTCACAGGGCTGAGGATGCTGAGAACCAGAGCACAGCACCTTGAGCATGCCAGGCACATCCTCCTGCACCCCAGGTGGGCCAGGCCAGCAGGCAGATAATAACCCAGCATCCCAGTTCCCAGAGCTCTGCACGTGAAGCCGTGTCTGCCCAGCAGAGTAAGCACCTCGAGCAGAAAAAGGCACTGTTTCCCTTTTCTGTGCTGGTGCCAGGGAGAACTTAGTATTCAAAAACTGTTTTCAGATGTTTCACTTCACAGCTGGTGAATGAACGCGGAGGACTCAATAAACCTCTTTGTAAGACATTATCTCTCATTAATCTCTCAAGTGAGGCTGGCACCTGGAATTGCATCAATCTTTACCTGCACATAGTAGGAAATGGGAATGGGCCATCATCAGAAAGTGTGTTATAATGAGAGAGTCCCAAACACCAAGTAAAGAAGAAATCCTCGTAACATCTTCCTCCTCTTCTCCTCCTGGCAAGAGGACATCAACTTTTGGAGGAGATGGATCCTTGGTGGAAGAGATTTTAGCAGGAGATGAGGCAGCACAAGGGCCTTCAGCAGTCTGCAGGTGTTGTGGGGGAACTGCCTTTCCATCGGACATCTCAGGAAATGTCCACAGACTTTAAATGGTGCTGCCTGCTCAGGAGCAAACTGCTTCACAAGAACTTCCAGCTTACAGATCCCTGCCTGATCCCAACCAGCTGCTTTGGACACGATGTGGTTTCTGTCTCATCCTTCTCCCAGCAGGAAGCTGGACTGGCTGTGTCAGAGCACCGTGAACCTCCAGCACGTACCATCACACTCCTACAAGTGGGACACAGCCACCAAAGCCACCCCCCTGACGCAGGACAGCTCTGAAAAATGTTTGGAAAGGAGAAGGATGATTTAGCAAGTCTTGAACAGCTTGATGTAGAAATAGCATCCAGAGTGTTCTCCCTGGCAGGGGATTTTGAAATTTATTTGGGAATCCTTTGCTTTAGTGCAGCAGATGGTAGGGAGGCATGGTGGCCTGGAATATTAATGCTTCCTCCAGCATCCATGTCCTCAGAGCAACTGGCAGCTCCATGTTTTTGCTGAGCATCATGCAGCCTCGTCTTCTGTCTCAGAGCTGTGCTCTTCCCACATCAGCTAGGAATTAGATTTTGTGGCTCTGTCCGCAGTGGCCCCTTCAGGGATGGGGCATTTTGCATCAGGAAAGCTTCAGGGCAAAGGCTGGGGCTGGGAAGCAGGGATGTGGTTATGGCAGGGATACAACCCACTTTGCCCAAATGGGAAAGTAAGGAAAAAATAAAAATGCAGTGAAGCAAATCTGTTCTGTGACTGTAACCACCACACGCTGCTGGAAAGGGTATTCAGCCTGGATTTTAAGAGTTGTCTTTTATTGATGCCTAATGTTCCATAACCAGTGTCCAACGAGGAGCAATTAAGCATTCCCTTAGATAAAATGTATGTCTTCGGGCGATAACCCGGCAAAGGATCTTCTATTAGGATGTCAAGATATGACTTTGTACCATGGAACTGAGTGTGTCATAAAAATCCCTCTGCTGCCATGCCATGGCTGCTTTCTCCCCGTTCCTGGCAGGTCTCAGCAGCTCCCTGCATGTTGGAGCTGGGGAGCATTGCATGGCTCCACTTCCCAGCTGCCAGCTGGTTGGTAACCAGTGCTGAGCTCAGCCTGCCGTGGTCCTTCAGACACCTCCACCTGACAGGCTGTGAGCCCTTCAGAAAGGATAAAATTATACAGCTCCAAAGTTTAATAACACAAGCCCCAGCCATCACACAGATGAATTTAATGGTGACCACGTAGAGACCTGCTGGCTGAGCTGTAATGTTTGACGAGAATGCTGAATAATCCACCAGTCTTTCTCAGACGCAGGGAGGCCTATAAAATCCAGCAGGATGGAGACCAGCATGTCAGCCCTCTCCAGGTCTGTGCAGGGAGGAGCTGTGCCAGCTGATGCTGCCATGAGTCTTACCCCTCCCAAGCATGATGCTGTCAACAGGCCAGGTGTTTTCTGCTGGGAAGGCAATGCCATCAGTCTGGTGGCTCGAGCCATCCCTGCTTTGGGCTGCAGGGACTTCTGAGCATTTCTTCCCTGGCTGGATCTGTCTGGCACACTCTTCTCTCTTCTACCTCACACCTCTGTCTGGCACTTCCCAGGGGCTCTGCCTGATGGAGTTCTTCCTTTATTTTTCTTACCAGTAGGAAATGACAGCTGTACTATTAAGTGCAGAGAACATGAGTGCTGTGGGGTTCGGGGTTTAAAAGGCGGCGTGTGCTCACGGCAGCTGTGCCTGTGCCATCCTAACACTCACTCCCCGATTCTTTTGTGTTAACAAGAGCAGCACCGGGCTCAGGGCACATGGACTTGCAAGGGAAGGGGTGTGCTTCAATGGCTGGCTCTGCTCTTCTTCCATGGGTTCAAGTGGGATCCTGGGAACATTGCCAATGCCCACAGTCAGCTAGAATCTGGAACCTTGAGGAGAGATCAGCAGCGGTGCTGCGAATGCCCTGGCTGCAGCAGCACTCCTTGCTTCCAAAACCCAGCCTTTCCAAAAGACATACCCTGGGGATTTGCTTTTATCAGGATCAAGCTTACAACAGGTTTCTGCTTCTTTTTCTTTTTCCCAGACATCCCACTGAACACCACCCAGTGGCCCTTATCACATTTCCAGTCTGTCCCTGGAAGAAATCCTGCCGTCTCCTGCTTAAGCCTTGCCATAATGACCATTTAATCCCTCTCTTCCTGGGCTGAGCAGCTTGCCATACCCATCTCCTTCAGCCCCAGACACAGCCCAGGAGCACAACAGCCCCAGGAGGGGTGGGATGAACCCAGTACAGTTTTCAGGAGCACGGGAACAAGCTTGGCATTTAATCTGCTGTAGCCCCAAGTAGGATTTAGCAAAGGATCTACCTGTAATTGTCAGTGCCTAAAGGGCTATTAAATATGTCCTTTAACTGGTTTCTGAAGGACTTGTACTATTTTAATAAGCATCTCAAGAAAGAAAAGCTCTCTGTGAAGCATTAGCTTTGAGATCCGAAAGCAATCTCACTAACATACACTATCAAGTTTGATTGACAAGGCCAATACCCATAAACCATGCTGATTGACACTAATTAGCCTGCCAGCCTTTAATTGTTTCTGATCGTGTTCTACATCACTCTGATTAAAAAATTAGTCCCATGCAAAAAAATCAATGCAGCAGGGGGTGGTTTGAGATCTCAGCTGGGCCCTGAGACTTCACTCTGCCTTTGTTCACAGAGCATGGACACGTCTTTTCAAAGGGACATCACAGAGTAAGGGCAGGCAGGCAGGAAAGAAGCCTTTCAGCCTAACTCTTAGAACAAACCCCTACTGCTCAGAGTAGGTTTTTTTTGGAGGATCTCAAATCCTGGAAGAAGGGGAGAGCAGCTGGCCAGGCAAGGTGAGGCCAAGCCAGCAGTCTGAGCTGCAGTGTCATGGGCAGCAGGAGCAGGGGTGCAGGCAGGACTGAGCTGAGGAGCTGATGGGATGCCAGCCAGGCTGTCCCTTGTCCCCTGGGTCACACACAGCCGTGGTTCTCCACAGCCCCTGCTCTGAGACTGGGCCTGGGTCTCTTGCCACAGAAAGGCAGGAACACACTTGGCAGAGAAGCCTTCTTTTCACAGAGTCCCCTCCGATCCCTGTGGATCCCATGTCCCCGCAGCTGCCCCTCATGCCCGTGAGGGTGCACACCCGCTGTGCCATCTTCTGATCCTTAGAAAGCCTGACCTGGAGCCTGCAACCTCCTGTCAGGCTTGGAACACTAACCATGGCCAGGACCAAGTCATGTTGTTCTCTTCTGTCTCTTCTTCCATTTCATGTGACTGCATTCGCAAGTACGTCCTACACTGCTCCCTCTCTGCTGCTCACAGCGTGGATGATGGGGGTGCAGGCTCCAGCCCCTGTTCTCCCTCCTGCTGCTGCCCACCTCACCGCCTGGCATTTCAGGAGTGTGGCAGCTGCAAGACCCAGGGAATGCCTCCCCTGTCCTACTGCTCTCGCTCCCCTCGGATAACTTTGAGGAAGCCTCTGTTTTTCACGTGCCCCAGAGGCGCGTGGCAGCGGGATGATGTCCTGTGGGCTGCACAGCTGGGGACAGGGGATTTGTCCTGGGGACAGCCCAGCATGGGGCAAATGCTGCTCCATCCCACATTCACATGCAGGCTGGGAGTGTCCTCCCTTTTCCCTCTGCTTTCCTTCTCTGCCACTCTTGCTTTTGCCCAGCCTGGATGCAGTGAGGGGGCTGATGAGCAGCAAGACAGAAGAGTGGAGGCAGCAGTGGGCCAGGAGATGGACACTGATGCTGAAGAGCAGCCTTGACCAGGAAAGAGGGGATGAAAACGTCCCATTGCATGAGTCTCTGAGGGAACCACTCCATGGTTCTTTGCAAAGCCAAGGACATCCCAGGGGTTCATCACCTCTCCCCTGACCTCCTTTTGATGCCTACAAGCCAGAGCTGAGGAGCTATGTGAAAAACACTGTTCCCATGGCAGCCAGTAGCAGCTCCCAAACCAATAAAAGCCAAGATAGGATCACACTCTATTAGTTTGATAATATCATTTATAGTTGACTTTAGAGCTGCATCCCATCTAATTAAAAGGGAGCCGCTTACGAAAAGCGCAAGAGCAGAAAAAGGCGGAGAAGATCCTTGCCCTGAGCTCCATGCCTGTGCAGATGTCTTGTCGGTGAATGGCTTTTTATTTCCCGTTTCACATTGGAGCTAATTTCATCCATCACCAGAACCAATGTGACTCATGCCCCCAGCAAGAGACAGATGCAATAAGCAAGCACCGAGAGGGAGGGGAAAGCACCGCTCTCTAGAGCCAGTGTCATCCGGAGCTCCTCTTTTCCTTAATTACGCTCCTCTGTCTCCTGGGTTTTTCAGCGGCTCGTGTTTCTGCAAAGCCAGGGAAAAGCAGGCAGCAAAACCACAGAACCCAGCCCAAATCCTCCTCCTCTTCCTCACTGCAAGCAGGCAAGCGGAGGGAAGCAGGAATGGCACAGGGCTGGCTCAGCACTCTGCTTAAAAGTGTTCAGCTGGAGGCATAGGAGAGGGCATGGATTGCCCAGAGAGACACATCTTCTTGGCAAACTACCAATTTTTGTGGAAAACAAAATCCTGCATTTTTTCTTACAGCCATAATGTCAGAATTCCCCAGAATGCCCTCAAATTAGGAGAGGAAAAAGAGCACTTGTGTATGCAAAGAAGTAAGGGCTGACTGTGTCCTATTTTCCACCTGTGGGCTGCATTTTTGAGGCAGTTCTCAGCCGCTGGAGCAGTCTGGATGCTTTGTTTGCTCCCTGAACTATGATGAACAGAGACCAGATCAGTGTGTGGGCTGGTAAATAACCACCTTCTCCCCCAGGCCGTGGTTGGTCTCCTCTGCTGCAGCTGACAAGGAGCTAAAACACATCTGGGAGCTACCTGGAACTCACCTTACCTGGGAAGATAGATGAGGATCTCCTGAACTTCACAGCAGGGCTCTGCACAGCTTTCTCAGTGTGGAGCAGTCCAGCTGCCCTACTACAAAGTCACCCTGGGCACGAGCATTGCTTCTTTCACAGCCAACAGATTGCCAGAGCTGGAGAGGCGCTGGAAAACATTTGGAGGATGTAGGTCATGCTGATGGAGGAAACACAGAGAGAGAGGCCCCTGGCATTTCATGGCCCTGCAGAGCTGCTGCAGCCGCAGTGGCCATGGCCTTGCCTTCCTTGCGAGGGGAAGGAGGGACAGCAGGATCTGGAGCCTGCTCGGGTCCCACCACCTGCCCCTGTTGCTGGGGGATGTTTGTAAGACCGGGGACATCACAAACTCCTGAGCTCTTTAGGTGCTCTTGAAAGATTTGCCCTCTGTCTCTGGGCAAAGGCACTGAAGGAACTTCCAGCCTGAAGGATCCGGAGCCAGTGCAGCTGGCTGAGATCCCTCTCACATCCTAGAGCATCCCCAAGGAATTCCTGATGCTGTGCAGCACCAGCGAGGAGCTCCTGTCCATGCTCCCACCTGCCAGCCAAGGAAAACCCCTCTGGCCAGCAGTATTCACAGCACAAGCTGCTTTCCCAGCCTGCCCCTGAGGGTTTGCAAAGAACCTGGCAGTGCTAATCACGGCTATCCAAGAATTCCAAGGGAACGTGAGCTGTTGCTTTCCTTCAAGACATGCTTGCTGGAGCACTTCCCAAGGAGAAGGCTGTGCAGAATGCTGAGGGCAGAGGGGCAGCTTGCTCAGGGCCCAGGGACACGCAGGAGAGAGGAGAGAGCAAAAGCCCTCAAAGCCCTCATCTGGTGTCCACTCTGTGCAGGGACCCACGCAGGCCACAGTCCCTGCAGACTGGCCACAAGTCTTGTTCGCCCCCAGGCTGTTTCCCAGGGAAGGGGGATTTCCTCTGAGCAGGGCTTCCCCCAGGTAAGTTATGGAGTGCAGCATCCTGCTGTCTGTCCTTCAAGAAGATCACCAGCGTCTCACGGCATCATCGCCCGGCTGCTCCTGCTGCACCTACGCTTACAGGTGAGATTTTCTGGGCCATCAAAGCATGCAGGGCTGGCCAGGAGTCCTCATTTGGAGAGCGGAGACCTGCTTGCCTTTCAGAGCGTGATAATAGAGCTGTGAAATTTCATCTGCTTTATTCCGCAGGCAGCACACTGGTGTTCCCACAGACTGCCAAGCTGTCTGTTCTCACACCGCATTAGCTGTGCTCATTGCAGGCTCTCACCTCTCCTTGTGAGCACCAGCATCTCCCTGATGGATGCAGGATCCGCTCCTCAAAAGTCAAGCTGCAAGCCTGCAGTGCTCACACAAAATGCAGTTTTTCTAGGTGCTAAATCTTAATCTTGCAGGCTTTGCATCTGCCTGAAATTCATGTCCCAGTGAGCCTTTCCCTGTCAGAAAGATGCTACTGGCAGCCTCTGGCTTGTCTCCCACTGGGAGCTTGGGGACCAGCTCCCAGCAGAGCTGCACAGCCCTCGGCTCAGAGACACCGCCATGGGACCCTTCCCCACCACCTGGGCTGGTGCTTCTCACCCTAAAGGCATAACTTCGATGTTGCACTAAAGTTCTTCTCCATTTGACATTCCATCTCATCCACGGAGGATCTCTTATTGAGACCCGGGGCCACCTTTGCATTTCATTTGAGGCCATCGCCAGACCTCATCTTACAGTTTCCAAAGGCAGCCATTTATTCCCTCTGCGAAACATTGCCTTCCTTGGCTTTCAGCACAGTGCTGCCGCTGTCCTGCTGGGAAGCAGAGCCACATTGCTTCCCAGGAAAGCTGTCTCTGCCCAGCTGCTGGACTGGCTGTCACTCACACCTTGGACAGGCTGCAATCACTAGGGGGGTTGCATTCTCCAGGCCTGCTGCTTTTGCACGCCGCCTCTGCTGGCTCCACCCTGACCCTTTCAGGGGACACACCGAGATCCTGACTCATACCAGGGAACAAACCCTGTGGATTATTTCGGCTCTGTCACTACCAGTTGCTTTCCCTGGAGCCTGGTGGCAGCTCTGCCGATGGGGCAGAGACCACACGTGGGATTTTGCAGCTTGTGGCTGGTCTCTGTTGCTACATCCCCCTGTCAAACACTGACACGAAGAGCATGGTCAATAATTAGAGCTGATGAACAGCTTAAAGCAAAAGCTCTTACTCCATGTTAACACACACCACCAGGATGCAGGGAAATTAAGCAAACCCACGAAGCAGAAGCCAAATTATCTCCAAATGGGTTTTCTTTCCAGAGGTGTCAGTCACCTTTCAAATTATTTTCCCTAGCTGGGGATGATGAGGGAAGACGTCTGGGATAAAGGCGCCTTCTGCTGCCGTCATGCAGAGTGGCTGTGTGACAGCCTCTCCACCTGACAGGCCTGAAGAATCAGATCATTTCTCTGTAAAATCAGCTTTCACAGCGATGTTCCTGGGAGCCGAGGATGACAGGCTGGGAAGAGCAAGTAGCCATGGCAGGATGAACACCAGCAATGGGCAGAGCAGCTTGAAAAGCATGAAGGAGCACCGTGGCCAGTGGTCCATGTGCTTTAATGGAAAATGAATTCCAGTCCGTACGTTTAAACAAAAAATGAATCCTGTCAAACCCTGCGTGTTGGGGTTTTTTCCATGTGGTTACAAGGTTGATTGATAAAACTGAACGTGTTGGCATTACACACAGGCACCTGTCGTGGCATCACCCATCAGCCTGATTAATACACAAGGTATGGATGTGCGCAGTTTATATTGGCTCACAGAGGGATATCACAGTACCTGGGAACGGAAAACCTTCACCCAGCGGTGGTAATTCTGCGGCACCCCACAGAGAGCAGTCTTCTGTCGCATTATTTTCTTATTGAGATGATTCAAAGTGAGCAGGAATGGGTTTCTTTAAATAATAAGCAGGCAGGGCTGGGAGCTGCTCTGCAAAGCTCCAGATTTATTTCCCCCTCGAGCTGCAGCCTGCAGGATCCATTGCTCAGCCAGCAGGGTGCTGCAGAAGGACAGAGAGCAGGTCAGGTTGTGCTGCAGGGTGATGCTCTTCCCCTAAAGTCTCCCTCCAGCCTGGAGGGCTCTGATATAGCCTCTGAAGTGCAAATCAAAGCAACAGCATCAGAGGAGACAACAGTGGGGGAGAAAGGAGCCTTCAAAGGCCTCTAGGCAAAGAGAATCTATTTTTCATCACTTCCTCCTGCCCATTGCACTGGGCTCTCCCTGCCCAGGGCATGAAGTGAGTGAGGGCAGTGTCTGCTGCCACGGGAGCCAGCAGAGCAGGAGAGCGAGAGATGTTTCCCAGGGCCAAGAACATGTGAGGAGTTAAGCCTACAAAAATAAGAGATCCCTGAGCTTCCCTGGAGAGCGAAGGCGTTGGGCAGCTGGGGTGCTCCTGCCTCCTCCAGCTGTACCTGGGGGCAGAGGCTCCTGCCCACGGTGGGATGATCCCTGCAGCCGATGCCCAGAGCACCACCCAGCCCTTACAAAGCAGAGGCAGCAGAGATTTTCACCAGTCACATCGGGAGGGGTTTTCCCTTGGGAGTTACTCCTGACAGGCAGCTTGCTTCCTTCTGATGCTCATGTGCTGCTGCTCTTCTTCCTCCTGCCACCCTAGCTGTGGTCTGCACCTGTTCAGAATTTGCTCACATTTATGGGCTGCTTCTGAGATCGGTCACCCCCTGCTGTAAAATTCCTCTGAAAATCCCACTCAGGACCAAACTCAGGTGTGAGACCAAAAGCATCCAAGCCAGAAGTCAACGTGCTCCTGAGCCAACCTGTCTCAAGGAGCCTTCACCCTCATGAAAAGGGGTGAACAAAATGATTGCATCTCCAAAACTATTGCAAAAGAACACAGCTGCTTTGCCTTTTCAGTATTTATGACCCTTTTTATTTGTGAATGCTCAAAAATATCAGCTTATGCTCACGTTGGTGGAAAGGAAATGCATCACATCTGTTTAAGAGCAGAAAATAAGGAAGGAATCTTCCTGCCATATGGAAAAGCTCCTTTTATTATCTGTGTAATAATTGCACAGACTTCCAGTCTGCAGATAATTTGCAGAGGACAAGGTGCTCTCAGTAAGGATAAAAACTCATCAAAAATAAACCTCTTTTGCCGGAAAAATATTTAATTTGGATTTGGGTCAGGGTTTCAAGCTCATGCTAAGTGCCTTCGCTAATCGTCCCCCACAGCACACGGTCCCACCTTTCTGATGAGCACAGTACATGAGCTGTGAATGTCTGGATCTCCAGGGTTCAAAGGAATTCACAGTTTTCAACATCAAAATGTTTCCTGACAATTTTTCAGCTGAAACACACAGGTTCTTTGTAAAAGCTTGATCTCTTGGAGAGCAAGGGCATTTTGCTAAGCCGCATGATTTCTTTCTGGATGTCTACCATGCATCCATGGGCCCACACCTCAAAACACACCTGGGGATGATAATTGGCGGTGTGTTCATGGAGAAGGCAGCTTCAAGCGCTCCAGAAGATGGAGACCATGCAGTCTGGCCATGTCCACCTTGGGCTAAATGCATCTGGAAGCTGGTCTGTGCGCCAGGACCTTGCTGGGCCAGCCTGGACAATCCCATACCCACTGTCCTGCACGTGGACAGTGCTGGAGCGTGTGGCCCCCAAAAACCCCAGGCTGACAGAAGGTCCCTTGGGTGCAGCGCTGGTGTCTCCTAGCTCAGAGAGACAAGCCAATGGAAAATTCCCCCCTGAAGCCAGGAAGGACCTGCGCTGTGTCAGCTGGAATGCAATAGCAACAGGCAGGGTCACTTCTTCACCGCTTTGTTTCATATATAGATTTTTTTAACGAATAAGCAGGCATTCATACAGCACCCTGGTACCAGAACATGCAGCATCCTCGCACCAGAGCATGTACCAGGGAAGGGGTCCTGCTGTGGGAAGGCTGTTCCCCATGTGTGCTGCTGGCCTGGCATCCTCCACTGCTCAGCTTCCACCCACCAACACCATCCCTGATTTCCCCAAGGCCCTCACCAGCCAGAGGCTGTTTCCTTCCTCTTCTGCTCCCAAATCAGTGTGAAGCAGAAAGCAGCAGGAAAGATTTCCATTTGAACGCTTCGAGGCTGATTACACTGGAAAAGCAACTGGGAATAGGGCAAACATAATCACAGGTAGTGGTATGAGCATCATTAAATCAGGCACTGAAAAAGCAGCCTCTTCCAAACAACTTCATTTCCTCTAATCCATGCCTTTTGCCAGGCTGGTGAGGTATTTATAGCACCTTGTTTGGTATTAAAATCCCTGCTTGGTGCAAGCAGACGCTGTCCATGGAGCAGCACTGGGATTTGGCACCTGATTGCTCACAGATTAATGGCAACCTGCCACAGGTGTCACCCCTCCAGCCCTGACAGACAGGGCTTAGCCCTCGCTGCTCTGCAGAGGGACAGCACCTCCGAGCTTCTCCCCAGAGCTGTTAGTTTGTTTATGCGTTCCCAACTAAATGACAGGGAAGGGAAATTCTGGGGAGGCAGTAAGCTTTCAGGAGAACAAAGCAAAGACTTTCTTCACCATGGCAAGGAAAAGCCCTTACATACTGAAGTTGTCAAAAAGATGGCCTGAATTATTTAGGGGGAGCTCTGTGATGCCTTCACAGAGTGCAGCAAACTGCTGTATCTACAAGGTGTGCAGGAAGCAGCTGCTCTGGTGTCTGACACTGAACGTCAGGAGAGGGCCCAGACTGGAAGGGTTGTTTTTACAGCATTAATTATGGATGCTGCTCCAAGCATCCCCCGGCAGGTACCCTCTGCTTGGAGCTTGGCTGCTCTGTGAGCTATACTACAACATCAGCTTGCTCCTGGGAAAGTGAAACCCCATGAGCAGGTGGAAGGGTGCAGGGGCAGCAGGAGGAGTCCTTGGATAAAGCTGGTGGACTCGGTAGTTACATGCATTCATTTTTCAGATGTGTCCTTTCGCAGGGATGCACCGGCATGGCCAGGTTACAGGAACGCCTCTGCTCCTGGGTTTGGGTGGGTTCAGTTCACTTGAGTATTTAAGACCTCTCTTTTCTTTTCTAAATGTATGCTAAGCCCTCAGCAGATAGGATCTCTCCTACTTCAGCATTTTCATGTAAGCTTAATTCTTGATTTTACTAGAAACTGGTGTTCTCTTAGAGTTGCCATGGTTACTGAGGCATGCGTTTCTGATTTCACACGCTAATGACTGTCCCAACCTCTTGTTTGTGGAATAAACTATGTAACCCTGAAAGCAACATCATATGAAATATTAAAGCACTTATGGTTCAGAAAGCAGACAGCATGAATCAGCAATAGGAATTAATTGCATTATCAAGCCTGGATTAAAATAATCCAAGCCTCTAGGCCAACCAAGAGATCAGGACAGCCCCCAAGCCAGACTTTTTGGGGATGCTCCAAGTCTGAGAGGCAGTGTGGTGTCATGGGGAGTGTCAGCCCATCCCTGCACACCAAGATTACCCAGGCAGTGGTTCCAGCTTTGCTGCTCCATGAAATGATGGAGAGATTTGGCAGCCTGGCACCAGAGGGACAGGCACAGAAGCTGTGCCATGGAGCAGCCTACCCTGAGGGGCAACATCACTATGTGAGGCACCACCCCCACTTCCAATGCTTTTTTCCTGCCCCAAGGAAAGAGGAGAAGTAGATGTTCTGGACAGCACTGGATAGCACCCAGAGTGGCGTGGGAACGGGTGAAGCAATGGCCATGCAGCAAAGCCCCGCCCTGCAGCCTGGCTCTCGAGTGTCCTTGTTGCTTCTGTACCTCTGGCTCCCACCTGGAAGGCTGACCATGCCCTCTTACGACCCCACAGCTGCTGTCCCTGCCTGTTCCCACACCACAGCCATCCCCTGGCGACTGCCAGGAGTTCTCATACATCCCTATGCTAGCCCTGCTAGCCCCAACCCTGATAGTGGCTCTGTCCTTACAGAGCTCACAGGGCAGCAAGGTGCCCCTGTTAAGGGCATTTTCATCACCTGAAGACACATGGGGCAGGTGAGCAGCCGGTGACAGGCAAGAACCGCCTTTCCTTATGCCGGTGCTGATACAACTCGTTACACACTTGACTGGTTTGAGACTAAATTATAATAAATGCATAATAAAATATTTAAATTTCCAGCAATGGGGTGGAAGTGCGGCATTGCTTCCCCTGCCGGCTCCAAGCCCTGCTAACAGCTGCCCTTTCCCCCTGGCACTGGGGGCCCATTGCCTTGTCCTGCAGCACCCTCACGTCCCCGGCAGCTCCCAGGGATCACATTCCCCCAGGCATGGCAGCTCACACTGGGAACCCACGGTGGTGTGCTGACCTTGGCTGGCTGGCAGTTAAAATAGATTTGGATCGTCAAAATTAAAACAAACAGCAACTAAAGCCAAGGCAGGCTGGGAGAGCAGCAGCAGTGTCCTGCCCTTGACACTCATGCTGGGTCTGTTTGCACGTGCCACCCAGGGAGCTGGGCCAGCACTGCCTGCTCCGTTTGCCAGACGAGCCCCCACATCCCACGGCAGGACAGAGCCTGCCAGCCTCGGGACAAAACCTTGAGCCAGAGACCAAATTCAAGTAACACTTCCAAAGCTGGGCCTGTCCTCTGGCACACCCTTCCACTGCTCGGGAGCACAGCCGTGCTTTGCCCGGGAGCAGTTTCCAGCCTCAGTCCTACGGATTCAGGGTTATTTTTAACCCACTCTCGGCTCTGGCAGACACCAGCTTTGGCAGGAGATCTTTGCCGTGTCACAGTGCCAGGCTAAGCTGGGATACATCCCTCTGGGACGGACTGCTGGAGGGTGGGATAGTCAGCGGCGAAGCTCTCTTCAGCTGGGGCTGCACTTGTGCTGTGTCAGGCGGGCGCAGGGCAGGGTCCCTCTGGGAGAGCCCCAGGTCTGAGCCAGGCCATTCCTCTCGCCACCTTGGCCACTGTGGGCTGGGCAGCACACAGGGAAAGCAGCAGGAAGGTTCCCTCCAAAGCCTTCCTCACACAGTGACAGGCTGGAGGCCAAAGGGACGCTGCACCACGGACACCGGACCATGGGGACTTTGGCACACCAGGGCAAGGGAAGTCCCCTGTCCCCAAGGATGTTGGTTGTGCTGGAGCACCCAATCCTGGTCTCGGGCCAAGGCAGCAGGGAAATCAGGCGTCCTTCTGCTGTGGCTGAGACCCTGGTGGGTGCAATGAGGTGCAGTAGGGAGGAGGTTCATCCTGGGGCCGTTCTCTGCTGCTCCTGCAGTGGGGAATCCCCAGGGCAATCTGCAGAGGCTTCGTATTTCTGTCAAGGAGCTCTCTGTAGCCAGGCCAGCAGCTCGTCACCCTCCACTGTGTGCTCACCTCGGGCTAGCTGCCATCAGTTCCCAATCCATGCCTCCCTCCGTGGGCTGTCACACTGTGAGGGGCACACAATGAACCCATGGCTAACCAGTCACTGGGGCACAAGGGCCCCCTGTTACACTTAGGGCGTTACAGCTGCCAGGTCCCTGCAGCCACGAGGTTTCCAGCTTGCTTTTCCCTGGTACTGAGTCCCTCTGACAAATAGGATTGCAATAGGTTGAGATGAGGAGGAGAGGATAGGATGGGAATCGCAGACAGGCAGACAGACAGACGGACAAGCAATAGATACACAGTGCACTGAGTGCTGTTTTCCATAGGAAGCCAGGATAAAATCATCTCTGCCAAGCTGTGATCACACTGCTCTGCGTCCCAAATCCTGACTCCAAGGTAATTAGCCCTTCAACCACCTTTACACCACAGAGTGACTGAAGGAGCTCAATCTGTTTAGCTTATTAAAGAGCTGGATAAAGAAGAAACACGTTCACAGTCTTTAAGCACCTGTCCATGGAGACAATGCATGATATTTAAATAGGTCCTTACAGTAGATGATGAAGACAGTACAGTGTCCAGCACTGAAAACACAGCAAATTTCAAGCAGAAAATGCAATGACCACTTTGCTTGTAGGAGCAGCTGACTGTCCAGGAGATTACCAAGACCTGATGGGCTCAGCACCACTCGTAGTCAGGTCACCCACAAATTGTTGGCATCCTCTGGATGAGAAGGGAAACGCCCTCACTCAGACTTATGCAGGTGCCCAAATGAGAACACTTACACAAATCCTGCTAGCCCCAAACCTGCATGTGAGCATGGAAGGGCTGCCCTGAGCACGGAATGATGGATGGACAGACCTTGGGAGAAAGCAAGCACTGGAGTGTCGCTGTTGAGCCCGGGACGATGAGAAAGGACACGACCAAAGTCCGGAGAAAATGGCTAATTTAATTAATTATAAATCGGTTTTTAAAAGTTGAGTCGCCAGCATGGCAGAAGATTATTGGACCTCTGACCAACCACCCATCAGGGTGATTGGTCAGTCCACTCAACACCCATTTCAAAATATTTCTTTCAGGATATCATAACAGTCCTTTGGAAAACAGCAAGTGCAAAGATAGAGAAATAGTTTACAAAAACCCTTAACAGTATTTTGCATAGTTTCTGTAAGAAACATAAAGTTCTCACAGAATGCAGCAGAAAGGTGAAAAATCCCTCTGCTAAAGCTTTTCAGTGTCCACACTGGAGCACAGAGCAAGAGCAGGAGGACAACCTGTGATTGAAGACAATAGATATAAGAACCAAAACCAGAGGAGGCTGAGCAGGAGTCCTTTAGAAAAGGCCCAGGAGAGAGTGTATTCCAGGCAGGGTTTCACCGTGTGCTCCGTAACGGGTGTATTCCCTACAAACACACTGAAATAATGGCTTTCCTCATCCCTGCTGTGAGCACCGGTGTACGCTTTGAGTTGTCCCATCACTGTCACTTCCAGTTCTTCAGCTTCCCTCTGAACTGCAGCTTTACCTTATCTCTGTAAGTACAATAGAGGAAAGAAATTGTGAAAGGAGGAAAGCAATTAATAATGTTAATTTTTTTTTTTTTGTTAAGCTGTTGAAAAGACAAAACTGACATAATTCCTTAGCACAGCATGTGCTCAGAAAAGACACAGAGCAAGGATGTGGAAATATGTGATGGCCACATCACCCTCAAGTGATAGCATGGAGCTGGCCATGTCTCACAGCTCCTGGCTCCTGGCTCCTATCTTTGTGGAAACCCAGAGATCCACAATAGCAAAGGACTCTGAAGGAGATGTAAAGCAGCATATAGAATCATAGAAAGTCTTGGGTTGGGAGGGTCCTTAAAGATCACCTAGTTCCAACTCCCCTGCCACGGGCAGGGACACTTTCCACTATCCCAGGTTGCTCAAAGCCCCGTCCAACCTGGCCTTGAACATTTTCAGGGATGGGGCATTCACAGCTTCCCTGAACAACTTGTGCCAGGGCCTCACCACCTCCACAGGGAAGAATTCCTTCCTAACATCTGATCTGAATCTCTCCTCTCTTGGAGGTGATGCATTTCCTGAGACAGCCCAAGATGCACCAGGCACTCGGTGCTCCCGCCGGCTACAGCCGTGGGGCTTTGCAGATCATGGGGAGTTTGCAGGTCTCTGAGCTGGTCCCACAGGGCCCTGGGGATGGCAGTGAGCACCAAAAGCATTCAGACACTTTTTCTGTTCCATACCCTGGGAGCCTGCACTCCTGGCTACCTGCCTGGAGCATCAACTCAGTCCAGAGATTCCTCAGTAATTCTTGGAGGTGTTTACTTTACTGTTTCATATTATGTATTTGCATACATCCAATTTACAATTCCCATCATTGAGCTGCCTCAGTAATTGGGCAGCTGGTCTCAGAAATGCTGATTTACTGCACTGCTGATGACATAATATGTGTTTGTGCTTGCGAGAGGCAGCCGCGAAATCCCTCTCTCCTGAGCTGGATTCCACTATTGATTTTTTCTATTGGATTAATATTACCATGACCTGCTGTTTTAGTCAGCACATTTAATACACTGGCAAGGATGTGCCGGTGCAGCTCTTCCATTACAAACTGCATTTCCCACATGGCACACGTGCATCGCCCCTGTCTTGGCTCTCTTGCAAGGGAATAATAATCCCTGACCATTGGGAACAGGAACAAGACTGCAGAGAGTGCAAACAGTGAATGTCAACTTGAAATGTTTATGGTTGGGTTGGGTTTTGCTCTGCCAACACCTGCCTGGGCTGGGAATGAATTCCTGCTGCCTCTGCAAAACTCATGGAACGGTTTGGGTTGAAAGGCACCTTAAAGATCATCTTGTTCCAACCCTCCTGCCATGGTCAGGGACACCTTCCACTAGGTCAGGCTGCCCAGAGCTGCATCCAACCTGGCCTTGAACACTTCCAGGCATGGGTCATCTCCCCTTGCCCATCACCAGACCTGGCTTGGTAGCCAAGCAAAGGGTTTTGCATCCCTGCTGAGCTCTGTGCACCCAGTGTCACCAGCACCGGCAGCAGCAGAGATGCCCGAGCTGCCCGTCCCACATCAGCATGGCTCACTCAAGGAGGACGATGTGCAGGACAAATGAAAATGGCAACAAAGTGTTCCCATCGCAGAGCAAGAGCGCT
This sequence comes from Rhagologus leucostigma, assembly GCA_013397725.1. Lineage (NCBI taxonomy): Eukaryota > Metazoa > Chordata > Aves > Passeriformes > Rhagologus > Rhagologus leucostigma. The sequence goes on from VZTD01002670.1 coordinate 782,895, forward strand.
CCAAGCCAGCTTCCCACACGGCCAACTGCCTCCTGTGCTTTTACGTTTGGTTTCTGTCCAACCTGAAATAAGAGCAGTCTTTGAAGGGAGGCATTTGTCACTGCCCAAAAGGACTTGCAAGCAAGGTCAGCCTGGACTGCTGCTGCACCATGGCTTGATGCTGCCTTGCTCTGGAGAAGGGCATGAACATGCTGTCCCCAACCCTCCATCCACATTCCCCCTCGGCCTCCGGATGCACTGCAAAGGAATCAGCTGCAGTACAGACTCAACACGAACAAAAAGAGCAAGAAAGCAATTTTGCTTATAGGCATCCTTATTCTTACAACCTGACTGATTATTTTTTTCCTGTAGCTGGTAATTCCTGTATTTTCTTATTTCCTAAAGGAAAGCTTTCTCTCCGAAAGCAGAAATGACAAGTGCTGGTGTTGGGTTCATGCAGTGCGTCAGAGGCTCGCACATCCCTGTGCAGCCTGGCACAGCGGAGAGCTCCTACCTGGGGGACACGGTGTCACTTTGCATCACCCGCTGGCTCGGGACATCCAGCGGCACAGGGCAAGGAGCTTTGCAAATTTCTGTGCAGTCCTTACGCGCTGTGACTTACGAGACCCTCTTTTTCCAGCACTGCACAACACAATTGATTCACACATTCCCCTTCACGCGCGTTTTTGGGTAGCAGAAAACAGGCACCAGAAGGATAAATGCAAGTGAGCGAACGATGAGAACGTCAGAAAAATGAAAGGCACTGAAAGAAAATACTTGCAAACAGCAAACTGAGGCTTCCTGGAGGGGACTGGGGAGCAGATCCCCACGCCAGTGAGTCCCAATCCCCAACTCCACCCAGCAGGTGGGCTCGAGCATATTAAAATGCCAGTCTCCCCACTTTGCCCATGCTAATTTTCTCCTGTCTCTTAGTAACTGGTTGGTACAGGTTATGTTAATATGGATTTAAATTCTCTAAAGAGTATAAAATTAAAGGAAATTATGAATCAATTTACATTTCATCTGATTCGTAAACCTACACACTCTACAAAATGAGTTGATTTGAAATAATTAAGGTTAAGAATGTCCTCATCACCTCTTCACTCCTTCTAGATGCACTGCATCTTCTGTCTGCTCTTGCTCTCTTTAGCATTTCAAATTACACGTCCTCCTTTGTTTTTTTCCAAGATATTGCAAATTTACCAGGCAATTAAATAGTGATATGCAATAATAATAACAACGGCAAAACCAATAACGACAGCGCTAGGCTGTGTTTGCAGCAGGAGGAGTAGAATGCCGAAGGGAGGGAGATGAATGGGGAATTCCTGCATAGATGTAGTCCTGGCAGAGCAACCCCACCACGTGCAGTTTGTCAAGCTGTGGGAATCAGGTTATTTATCAGCGCTTTCACGTGTGACAGCAGGGCATAGCAGCGGGACTCCTTCTCTGCAGGTAGGCTCTGCCTGCAGCTTCAAACCCTCCCCAGTCAGCAGCCCCTGACTTTAGCAAACATCTTCCCCAGAGATGTTTGTGGTGGAGGCCCCATCTTAGAAACACTCAAGATCAGGCTGGGCAGAGTTCTCAGCAACCTGCTGTAGTTGAAGATGTCTCTTCTGATTGCAAGGGGATTGGCCTAGATGGCTTTTAGAGGTCCTTTCCAACCCAAGCCACCCTAGCATTCTATGATCTGCCTTTCCCTAGCAGACATCCATGCTCTGCTCTAAGAATCCCTTCTGCAGAGCTGGGAGGACAGTCACTCCAACCCTCCTAAGGATTTCTCATTAAGGTAATTTTTTTCCCAGCAGGTTTTACTGTCAAGATGATACATTTAAATCAGCTCCACCACAGCTGACTCACATGTGAATAGCCCCCAGTGAGAAGCAGAACCCACTCACCACGCAGAAATTCTAAGGGAAAATAAAGAAGGGACTTTTCCATTGCCTCAGACCTGCCGGGCCATCTGTATGGTAAGGTGACCCAGCTGAGTCTGAGGCCCCACAGAACAAATGTGTGGCAATTTTCTTTACCTGTTGAAGGTAAAAGAGGGAGAATGGCAGTTCTTGTGGGTGCATTTTTCGGCAGTGGGATGACTTGCTCCAGTATGTGCTTGCTTCCATTGCTGCTTTTTATTGGCAATTATAGATTTGTCAGTGATTACAGTAATTCTCCTCACTGGGAAATAAACATCAGCTACATGCAGCTCTGTGGTGGCAGCAGTATTTCACTTCAACATACAAGTCCTTTCTGTCCAGATTGTTCCAGCCATAAAGCAGAAGGAAAATGTCGTGCACCTCCAATACTGCTTCCAAAGGTCTCCAGGGAGCAATGATGTGTCTTCCTCCACCTAACCTCAGAAAAGCAATACGGCAGGGATTTGCAGGCAGGAAATTCCACAGTTTCCCGCTTGGAGTCAGGATGCAGCAGGCAGAAGGGTTCCCAAGAAGGAGGGCCCGTTGCCACGAGCAGGCAGTGCCTGATGCCAGCTGAAGGGCTCTGCACCATTTCCAAGGGAGCAGAAGGGCTCTGCAGGCACTGAGGTGTGATGTTAAATAGAAGTGAATCGTGTCTCTCCTTGGCTTGGCTTGCTGAACCCTTCAGTGCTTTGCAAGGGGCAGGGTGCTTGATTTGATGGGAGTGACGCAGAAGCTCAGCTTTCTCCTCTGTGCGTTGATCCAGCCTCATCCACTGCAAGCCAGAGCATTTGCTCCACGGTGGATGACCCTGTGGCTGGTGGCCAGCTCCCTGCCATCTCCAGGAAGACGTGGATTTGTGTCTTCCTCCTCAGAAACAGGCCCACAGGCATGCCAGTCTGCACACACGTGGCAGGACGAGGCAGCCACGTCCTGGCCTACTTCAGGAGGAACAAGGCCAGGAGATGAAGGGGACTCATCCCTCCTCTGCTTGGTGCTGGCAAGGCTGCACCTGAAACAGAGCCAGTTTGGGTCCCTGCCCCCAGGTCAGAAGAGATCTGGAGAAACAAAAGGCAACTAAAACGGTCAGGGCCAGATCCAGTGCTGGTGATAGCCCTGTCCTGAGCCAGGGGCTGGGCTAGGGACCAAACCAGCATTGGTGATTCTGCAGTTCAACATGCAAAGCCTTCCCTGTAAGGGAAGGACTGTGATGTCTTTGGGGAGACAAGCACGTTGCTTCTTGTCATGCTGCAGAAACAAGCTGAAGATACCGAACCCTTGTGAGCAGGAGTCTGAATTTCAGCCCTGCCAAACAGACTCAGCCACATTTGAATGGCAAGACAAATGTCCAGAGGCAATGTCAGGCCCTGGGAAATGCAGAGCAATTACAGCAACCCTGCCGAGGAGGCACGACTGTGGCTGGGGAGAGCGGCTACGCTTTTCTCTTCCAGCCTTCCAGTTCGTATTGTGCCTTGGGAACTACTCCTGATACTCCTCCTCTTCCTCCCCGTGGTGTGGACCGGCAGCCTGGATCTCACTTGTTGACACAGCTGTAAATCACTCTTGACAAGTTTAACAATGACTCAAGGGCAGCACAGAATCAGCAAAGAATGGATGTTGTTCCTGCCAAAAACGAGTGTGTGGCCAGGTGCTTCCCCCCACGGCCAGCTGCGCCCGCCTCCGTGGGGCTGGGAACACGTGCCCACTGCAGCCAGGAAGGTCACACACCCCACTTAGAGACAAAATGCCAAATCACAGCTGACATTTAACTCAGACTCCTCTTACTGAGTGCGCTGCAACAGGCACTGGAGCCTGCTCCAGGCGGGCTGTGCCAACCGAGGCACAGGGAGCCCCCGGCACTTCTGCAGGTGGGCTCTCCTCCATGGATGTTGGAGGCTGGGAGTGCTGCTATCTCCAGGACCTAATGGCCATAGGCAGCACAGCTCCTGGTTGAACCTCCCCTGCAGCCCCTTCACAGTGAGAGATCATCCCCTGGATGCTGCTGGCTGGCAGGGGCTTCCAACCAGGCATCCTGCAGAACAGCCCGTCTCCTGTTTCATGCTGCCAGCAAAGCAAGGGGCTGAGGTTTCTCCTGGCAAAGGGGCTGGAAGTGGAGCCACAGCTCACTGTGCCAGTAAGTAATTCCCATGCAGGGCTGCAGGCCACTTCTCTCCTAAATAAAGCCATGGGGCACAGTCACGGCACCAGCTCCACAGCCCATCAGCCAGGATGGCACATGCCCTTCTGCTCCCTGCTCCCGTCCTCACTGGCACATGCAGAGAGCACAGTGAGCACAGTGAGCACCCCAGAGTGGGTCCTGGGGATCTACAACCAGGAGGGTCTCTGACATCCCCTTCCAGCAGCACCAAGCTTATCCTTGTCTACCAGGATGCCTGGCTCTTATTGCTGTGGCCTGAAGCCACCCATCCCCACTGGCCCCAGGGCAGGGCTTTTCAGGCACTGCATGAGGTTGTGGAGAGCTCCTGTCACCAAAATGTTCTGCCTTGATTTGCATGTTCTGCTCTGCAGACCCCTGGGGCTTGGGTGCTCTGTGTGCTCCCAGCAGGACTGCGTCAGCTGGAGAGGCAGGCAGGGCTGGGAGAGTCTGACGGGCTGTTTGCACCGATAGCAGGAGATACGATGGGAGTGAATATCAAGCTGTCATCTCCGTCATCTTGTGGCCAAGGTAACGGTGGGAAGTGGGTTCGCCTTGTTGAATCCCTCTTCAGATGAAAAATAGCGAGCATCAAGCTGCTCTTGTTCACAGATTCCTCCTGTTCGGTTTCTAATATAACGATCCAATTTGCTCGACACAGCTGCAGTTTTTGGGCTCCTTCCAGCTTCCGTGTCTGATACAGAAATCCTGCCTGCTGCACAGAAACGAGCTGTCCATCCGCACACTGGATCCGTCCCTGTCCCCTTGCAGTGCTCCCCGAACACGCCGTCCCCCGTGCCCCAGGAACTGGCGCACACAGGAATCCTCCCTGTACTTCTAAGGATTTATTGCCCATGGCAAAGAGTTTGAAGAGTGCACACCAGAGAGGGGATGACCAAATTGACATTGTGCAGTCACAGCATCCCCTTTTTTACCCACAGCTCTTTCCCAAAGCACTGGGACCTCTCCCTTTAACAGAGGTAGTTTGCTCCCTGAATTATTTTGCTGCAAGATTAAGGTGTGTGGCAAGGAAGCAGAGCTGTCCAAATGGTGTGGCTCTGGGACCTGCTTGCCCAGGTGCAGAGGCAGCAGAGACACCTATTTCTCATCTGGATAGGGGAAGCAAACACTCCCTGGCCTGCTCCACTTCTCTGAATCACCCTAATCCTGCAGGAGAGGAGGCTAACACGGAAGGGCAGAGAGGTCAGAGCTTATTCTTCTTGATCGTAGCTTTTTCTTACCCTGAGCAGCAGAGCGGGTCAGCAGAGCCCCCTCCCATGCCGTACAGCCTGTGGGTAGGATTCCTTTTCCATCCCCTGCTCAGAGCCATAGTCTGACACGGCTTCCAGGGGGAAGCCAGCATGCCTGCATATCCAACCACCTTCCTCTGCTCCAACAACAACCCTCCGAAACACACCCTTGCCCTGGGCAATGGCTTGCCAAGCTTCCCAGGTGCTGCAGGAGCTGTGCAGCTGTGAAAGCCGCGGGAGGGTTGCCAGACCCTCGCCCTGCCCATGGGGCTCAGCACCCACAGCCGGGCACTTGCTGCATCAGCTCTGGGGGCTGCTCTGACAGACAGACCCCTCTGACTGTCCCCATCTTGCTGAGCAGCCCTGGGAGAGGATTTATTCCCCCTCAGCATCCTCCCACAGAAGGACAGCAACCTCTGCATCTCGTCCTGTGCGTGCCAAGCACCAGGAGCGGAGCTCAGGGAGCTCTGACCTGTGCAAAGGGGGCGTGCAGGGGGCAAAGCAAACCCTGCACCTGTGTTGCCAGGGCCAGGCAGGCACAGGGCCCTGCCGCTGCCCAGGGTGGCTGATGCCATCCAAGGGTCACTCCTGCTGTGCTGGTGAGAGCAGAGCCGTGCAGGAGAGTGGGGCAGGAATCGGAGCGGGCACGGGCACAGCACAGAGCTGGGCAGGCACTGTGCTCATGCAGCTCCAAGTCAGCTTCTTGAAAATGTTGTCCTACTTATTTAATCTTTGGGAAAGATGCCTGATGGGTTTTATAAAGCGTCTGAGTGCGGTTTATGCTCTTGGGTTGCAGGAAATTAAATGCCTTTCGGTTGTCTCTGAGGGTAGTAAAGAAAGAGTTCGGGAGCCTTATTAGGCTTCATTTCCATTTCTCTCCATGTTGAAGGAATACTAAATAACTCCATCTTGCTGGATTTGAAGTATCTGTCATTTGCTTATCTGCAGGACAAGCCACATTATAGAGTATTACAAGTTCAAAATGGAAAAATAATCTTACTCATTTTCTCATTTACTTTATTTTTCACTTTTTTTCCCGGTACCTATAATCTTGCAATTGTAAACAGCCTGGGTGGCTGAGCTACTGCTTCTCTCCAGTTTCGCTGCCCTGAATCCAGTCCCTGAGACTCTCCGTAGAAATCCAGACATGAAATGGCTCCCACAAGTTCTTCTGCTAGGCTCACATTTCTCAATCAGAAGTCTCCAGGAAAAAGTGCATCATATTTCATCTTCATCCTGGGCTCAGAAGAGTTTTTTCCCATGTGTTTTGGATCTTTTTCTCTGAATGGAGCAGCCTGAGGAGGGCCAAGCACAAAGCAAGTGCAGGATGAGGCCTCCCAGTAACTGAACCTGCCTTTACATTGGCCCCTTAGCTCCTGCACTGAGCTGTTGCACCCAGGAAGGCTGCGAGGCCTCTGGACTGCAGGAATTGGACACAGAGGGAATAACCGACCCCCAGTGAGGAAAGGCAGATTTCCCTTGGGTTGCTACCTGACTCTATACCCCTGCTTGTACCACGACTTCTCAGGGCTACTGAGCAGGCAGTAGGAGTTAGTGAGAGGTGGATGGAACTCAGGTCAAGGAACAGGGCTCATGGAAAGCAGGAGGGGGCTGTTTCTCATTTTCCTGAAAGCAGCACAAAAAGCCACTTGCTGGCTTGCTGCAAGAGATGGAATTGATGCTTTTTTGACATTTTTGTTTCCATGGGACATTTCTCTTTTATATTCTGTGTATTAAAATATATTTTAAATGATTGTTATGTTGCAGGGAAATGGCACAGCTATTTTAGTAATGATCTGATTTATAGATTCATAAGCTTTAGGGCCAGAAGGGACTATTATGATCTGCAGAGCCGTGGCCAGAGTCACTTGCCTGATGATTCCCTGCCTCAAGCCCAGCGTTTCTGGCCAAGTGACAATCCATCTTCACAGAGAGAAACCGTGTCAGAACCAGAAAGCACCAAATGATGGAGAATTCACATCACCTGCAGACCCCCACACCTGTGTGGGGTGCTTGGCAGTTCTCCCCAGCTGTCCCCAAAGCTCCACTGTGGCCATCTCCCAGCTCACTCTCCTTTAACACAGAGCTCTGTTCATACCAGGAAAAAAAATTCTGCTTCAACTGTTTCTTTACAAATGTCTGGAGCAGTTTCAGAGGCAGGCTGGGCAGAGCCTTGGCTGTGGCACTGACTCAGGTGGCTGCTACCACTGGGGCAGGAGCACGCCCAGGCACCCCCCTCCTCACCCTGTCCATCATCTGCCTTGTCCCTCCGGGCCAGAGTCTGTCACATCCAGGGCAGCACAGCCAGACATCACAGACTCTGCCACAGTCCCTCATTTATTTTCCTTTCCTCTGAGCAGAAATGCCTAGAGGTGGGACCTGGGGTCTTGCAGATATCGGCGCTGCAGCCCCCAGGGTGTGAGGACCAGTGAATTGCTCTGATGTGAGGTGTCCATCTGTTATCTCCAATCCTCTGTGGAGTTTTAGAAGTGAAGTGGGCAAAGACTGACTCATTTCCCACACCCTGGGGCCGCAAGGGAGCCTCCAGCCCCAGGTCCCTCGGACTCACTGCGAAGCAGCTGCAGGGCGTTGTGGCACCATGAGCTGTTTCACCTGCACGCACAGCGGGGGACTAGGAATTAAGTGGACTCCAATTTTATCGTCAGGGTTCATTAGGTTAATTAATACTGTGGACGCACTCCGTTAATCAGCTTTGCAATGGGAGAGTGGTTTCAGCAGGAGTCGAGGAGCTGCTCAGAAGCCGCTCTGCTAATGGTGCTAAATCCAATTTCATGCAACGGCACAGCGCAGGGAGATGATTAATGGGTTTCATGTCTCCCCATCTGTGGGGACCGTCCCCAGCTCCCCTGAAGTCAGAGGGAGCGGGTCGTTGCTGGCTATCGGTGTGGCAGAGCCCCCTCTGCTCCTTGAAACAATCTCAGGACCTGGGCAAGGGAGAGGACAAGTTTTTCAGTGCTGGTGTCAGCATCCCAATGCCAGGCAGGGCCAGCCCAGCTGCTCAGGTGAGCCCACCCAGGCACCTGGCAGTGCCAGGCCCCCATTCCCACCGAGGTTCCAGCCAGCAGGGAGAGGCTGATTCTGACAGCAGAAAGCACTCCAGTGCTGCACTGAGGCAGGGCAAGGGTTTCAGGCACTGATAACAAATTTGCCATACAAATATATTGCTGGATTCAATGATCTAATGCCATTTGGAAAGGATTTGCATTTTCATATGTCTGACAGGAAGATTAGAGACACCATCTTCAAAAAACCTCTCAGGGGCTATTCCCTCCTCTCTCCCCGGAACACAAAAAGTGACTTTGAAATATGAAACAGCATTGACTGCAAATAAGTTGAAATAAAAGTACTCATTGTGTGACTCAAAGGATTTCTTGGTGGGGAAAGCTATCACCTGAACAAGTAGGAGGATGTGACCAGTGCTGGCTTGCAGCCTGGGCTGCCCGCAGAGCAGTGACACAGCTGTCCCTGGGACAAGGCTTGGCCCCAGGCTCCTGAGCTCAAGCAGGAGGCGGGAGGGTGATGGTAAATAAATGTATTTTCCCACACGGCATGAGAAGTAGGAGAGAGGAGGTGGGCATCAGTGCATGCTGCAGCGAGGCAGGTTGATTGAAAGGCCATAAAGGTGCTGGTGAAGGGCTGGCGCTGGGGACAGCAACCCTCAAAACTTCACCACAGCAAATAAGGGGCATGCTTACCGGGATTCAGTGGAGTGGGAGATAAGGGAGAAAATTCATCCCCATCCTCTGATTTCTGCGGGGACTCTGTGCACATCCGATAATTCTGATTCTGCTCTTTGACAAGATTATGTCTTTGGCTGGTAAAGGTAAGAGCACAGATGCAGTGAAATACTCCGGCTTTGCTGGCATTTGAGTCGGGACAGCCCGGCAGTCTGATTTTAAAAGTTATCAGGAAAAGACACATTATGTGAATTAAAATCTGGCTGACAGGCTCACTTTTAGAAGGCAGCTGAGCCAGAAGCCCTCAGCTGACAGCATTGATGGGCCTGAAGGGTCAGGGCTTGGCATTTCTGGCAGTAACATCACTGCTGGCAGCATTTATTCCTTGACCAGGACAGCCTGAGGGGACAGGGCTGAGCGGACAGGGCTGAGCTTTGCAGCCTGTGCCAAACACAGGGGCCCGAGAACAGGGACAGAGGCTTTTTGGGTGCTCCTCTTCCCCGGGCTCAGCCAACGTCGCTCTCATCTTCTCCATGTGCAGCCTGTGCTCCTGGGCTGGCCAGCGTGGTGGCATCAGTGGGGTCCCTCCAGGATGTTCCTGTCCTTGTGCCAGTGGGTCTAAGCAGCTGCAAACCGCCTTTTTCCCCCCATCATCACAGAAACTCGGGCAATGCTGCTATTTTAGAGGCACAAACACATCCGTGTGCACTTTTCTTACAGACAGTAATTTCAGCATCTGTTCAGGCTGCAGGAGCACCTTGTAGCGCTGGAATCGTGTGCTCCAGTATTTGTTAGAGAGCAGGATTATTTTCCATTGATTTCAGGCTAATCACACAAAGAAAAGCAACATCTGCTGAGTGAATGGGCTCCCAAGGAGAATTAACCGCTCTCACACACGAAAGAATGGGAAAGAGTTGAACCAGCAAGATTCTCTTTAGCAAGAAGAACATTTATTTTTAGCGCCTCGTGTGGCCCAATCCCTCCCTCCCTCTTTTCTGCCAGCACCAGTTGGAGGCTGGAAAATACCACTGGCATTGGCTTTTCTCCTTCCTCCCCATCATCCCCATCTTCACATCTTGACCCCCTCACTGACTGAGCCACTGAGGAAAAAATGCAATTTCTAGCAGGTCATCCATCTGTGGTGCACATAAACTTATTTGCCAGTAAAATGAGCGCAACAGAGATGATTTGAATCCATGCCAGGGTTCCCCATAACACACAAGTCAGCTGCACAAAGGTGGAGCGGGGAGCCCGGGTAATAAGATGGAAGCAGTAGAGAAAAGTATCCTAACAAGAGTGTGGTAATTAGGATTGGGCTGTTTGTTTCCCTTCCCATGAAGAGGCAAGCCATAAATCAGGGAGGCATCTGCCGTGCAGGATCCAAGGGCTCTCAAAGCAGTAGGAAAAAGCCATCCATCACTGTTAGCAGAAAGAGGATTCGAGTTTAAATTACAGATACTCGAACTATGCATTTGCAATTGTTTGGAAACGAAGTTTTCTTTAATTTCTCCCCTGACTCTGAGAGGGGGCTGAGCCAGCTGCAGCAGGGTTCAGCTGATGCCTAATCAGGCCCCAAAAGGAGCAGAAAGGGAAAATTAAGTGGGGACCCCAGGGCTCTGGGGTGTAGCTGCTGCCCTCCCCCTGAGCACCTGCACCCACTCTCTCACCCTCCTTGCCTTCTCCCCTTCGCAGGCATTTTCCTACAGTATGTTTCCAAAATAACCTGGTCCTTGAAACCGAGATAAGGCAAGAGAGGGACAATCTCAAGAGCTTTCTTCCTGCTGAACACTCCCACTGGCACGTGTCCCATCCCACTGACCTCTCTGTGCTTCCGCCAGCACCACAGCCGCCTGCAGGGAAGCAGTTCCCGCGTGCCCAAGGAATGCAGGCTCGTTCCCCCACCAGGTTCTGTGAAACCCCTGGCACCTGCTCACAGCCCACGGCAAATCCCTGGCCCCCTATTTTTGGACAGATGACATTCCTTGGGTGCTGTCTTCAGCTAAGACTGTGAAAATGGTTCCCATTGGATCCCAGCTCCCAGCTCTGCTTGTGAGGCTTGGTCATCCCCCTGTGCCCACCCCTCAGCCTGCTGCCACATCCCCGTTTCCCACTCTTACCCCATCGGCATGCCCAGCACGTTCCTACATCTCTTCCCATACCTCCTTCCATCCGTGTGTCCACCTGTCCCGGCAGCAGCAAGCACCTGAGCCCCCAGGCACCCACCTGAGCTGCTCATCCCTCCTTTCCCCAGTGTCCAGACACAGTGGAATTATGTAAATTCCGTGCTGATGGAAGCCAGGACTATTAACTGTGCTGCTTAATTCTGCCCTGGTATTTACAGTCCTTGGGATTTGGAGCTGATATATATTATTGTTTCATCTGAATATATCTCCAGGCAAGAAAGTTGAGCTGCAAGCACAGAAATGTTCATTGCCCAGATATGAGAGGTCCCTTAGGAGAATATATCAGAGCTACAGCGTTAGCATGTAAAATATGTGGGAGTGAGAGTGAAGTATTGCCTCTGCTGGCCAGCACCTATCAACAGGCTGTGGGAAGGGCTGCGGGAGAAAGGCAGAGCTGGGGGAGGTTTCCCAGGTGGGGGTGGGGATTGGCACATGTCCCCAGGGGTGCATGTGAGCGCCAAGGTAGGGGTTTGCTGCGGACTTTGCCCCAGCAGGGCTGGGCACGGGGAGTGTTCCTGGCAATGCCGCACCCATCGGCACGCACCTGCCTGGACCACACAGGCACCGCTGTGCTTTGTGCCCCTGTGGGATTTTCAGGTCCCCTTGCCCTGGGAAAGGTGTGCAACCACTCCCACCGAGCCAGAGAGACCCTCCTCCAGCCCGGTGGGCTCGACAGCGGTATCCCAGCCCTTGCCTCATCACCCTCATAAGTCACCACCTGTCAGTCCCTGGATAAATGCAGGCTCGTGACAGAATTAATCATTCTGGCAGTTTACAAGGCAGTTAAAGGAAGGGGCCATGTGCCTGATTATACAGCAAATAAGCCTTGGCGAATTACAAACGTATCGAAGGTAGTTCCAATTAACTGCAGTGATCCACGGGAGAGAGTACCCAGGATAATGCCTCCTCCTCCGGCTTCTGTCCTGCACTCGGGAACTGAGCAATAACACGTGTGAAGATCACAACCTGCATCCCCACATGAACAATGCCAAGTACTGTATTTATTTATCAGCCAAAAGCGGGGGATTGCTACCAGAAGCCTGAACAGCTAGACACTGCAATTACCGTATTATTTGAATTTGGCTACATGCTTGCCACACAAATGAAGATGATGTTCTTCCTGCTCCTTAGGTTAGGAGCTGAGAAAAACCATATTGCTTCTTGTCTCTGCTGCAACACAAAAGCCATGGCCAACATCACATCCTCTGGACTGGGATCTTAAAGACAAGGTTAGCCTGGAGTCCCTGGTGCCTTGAGCACTTCCTGCAGAGGTGGGAGGTCTTGCTGTACAATTCCCCCACACAGAGACAAAAACAACCTCAAGACCTTTCTTTCTGCAGTGATTCCACCTTCAGAACAGCATCGTGACAAACTGAGAATGAATTTCAGGTGATGCTGCAACTCTGGAGTGGTTACATGAGGCTCCCTGCCAGCCCATGGGACCAGCCTCTCACTACAATGAGCACCTGTTAATACAGTTATTGATTAGTTCACTGACAATTAGTACAGCTGATCAAGCTGAGAATGGTCAAGAGCGATGTTTATGCAGAGTGAGTTTCTCGTAGCACCATTTAGGGGTGTTTAATGGGCCAGTGAGATAAGAGCAAGAGGAGCATTGTATGGGATAGCTCCTGTATGGCTGTGAGATGTTCCAGGGGATGTGGACATTGCTCCAGCCTGCTGTGGGAATACTCCTGCTCCGTACGTGGAGCCCTGGTGGGAGGTTCCCAGGGATGGGCTCCCACTGCCACCAGCTCCCTGCCGTGGCAATGCGGCTCTGGGTGCCCCAAACCTTCCAGGCTCTCACGGCTGCCTTGCAGCCTCTGGTGGGGCTGGCTGAGGCTGGCAGGGAGCAATGTTCATTTTAGTCGGCACCTGCTCTGCTCCAGGGAGTGTATTTATTTCAGAAGCACCATGTGTTTGTTCTTCTGAAACAAAAATGTTTCAAGACCTGGGGTTTGTGGAGAACTTCCAAAACCTTGGGATAATTTCAAATTGAAAGGAAACCGCGGTACAAAGATACAAAATGTCTATGAAGACAAAATCCGAGGTTTCAGGTGGGTTTAATTGGCAGTCTGCCTGCACCCCACTAGATATCAAAGATGTGTCTGTGTTCTTAAAAACAGCTCTGAAGCTGTTTCCAGGCCCACCTCTAAAATAAATAAATGCATACATAAGTGTGTGCCTGATGAGAATGAGCTCTGCCAGCTCATCAGAATAAAATGTCAGCAAATGCCAGCAAGTTCCTGACCTTAATTCCAACAGACTTGCCTTCCTCCCCTTTCTGAAGTTATTTGCTTCCTTCTCAGACCTTGCTATTTAGATGTCCATCACCAGGTTTTATTGGGCAGGAGAAGCATCTGCTGGCAGCGCTGACCCTCACACCTTGCTTGGTGCTTCTGTCACCTGGGGCCGTGCAGGTGACTGGGGGGACAAGGTGACTCTCGGCCTGAGCCCACCATGGGCTCACAGGCAGCAAGATGCCCTTTGGGATGCCCTGATGCCACACAGGCGGCTCTAGTGCACTCTCCACCTGCAGGGCCATGACCCTAAAAGAATTTGCTGCTGTAGGATTTTGTGGAAGGACATCAAAGCAACGGGGAGCACCGACCTATGAGCTGTATCCTACCTTTCCTGTGTGGATGCCCGCCTAAGGGCCAATTTGCTTTACAAATTATTGTGCAGAGCTGCAAAGTCTGCCATCTGCTCACTCCTTCTCACAGCCATGCCCTGTGATGTCTCCCATTCTCACCTGCATCCAGCACAGTAAAAAATATTTGCATTCCTGGCCAAAAGCCCTTTTATTATTGCTCTGGGAGGAGGAGCTTCCTGAGCACAAGCAGTGCACGGGGTATTTTCCCCAAACCCACTGTGCTGTGCTGCATAAGCAGCGTGAGCAATGACAGTACATGAAATCCCTTGTTTTGAGAGCACAAGCAGCAAGAGAAGGGGGGTGCCAGCCTCCTGAGGCTGGGGTACGTGCTCACCATTGCCGCCTTTGAGAGCAGCTGTCTCTCCTCCCACAATGCTGCGGCACAGGAGTTGTGGGGAAAGTTTTGGGGAAGACTGCGGCTTCCCCATGCTGGCACCAGCAGCGCTTGAGGTACAAAGTGCTCTGCAAACATGATGTTTTAGATTAGATAAAGGACTGAAGGTGGTTCCTGCTACAGACTATGGATGTTACAGTAACATATAAGGCTTTCTGGTGGAAAAAGTGTGATATTTTCACTGTGTTTTTTTCTGTAAGGGTGAGACTAGGTGGTGCAGGCTGACACTCACAGGCCAAGTTGCATTTATAACATATTTGCACAATATGATCTCTTTTCTAGCCCTGAAACCTGCCAAGACTTTGGGATGCTTTTGGGCAAACTTAAACCACCCTGACAAACTCTTTCGGGTCCTTTGCTGTTGGGGTATGTGGCTCACTGCAGACCAGTGCACAGGCGTGTTCCCAAGCGGGATGACAGTCATCTCTCCTCGCTGCACCCCACGACACTCCAGCTGCTGCTGCTGGGGGGGCTCCACAGCTAGGGACGGCCCCTCAGCGGGCACAATGACAAACCAGTGACACGGTTTTTATCTTCCTATCGCATAAGCACTGCTAGAACATCCTCTCGACTTCACAGGATGCCAAAGGCACTCTGTGAATGGCAGGTGGGGCTGGTTTCCCTTGGGCTGTGGTGCAGAGCAAGGGCGGAACAACCTACGCACGCACACACACCCCCCGAAAGCCGGGGGGAGGCGGACGAAGGCGATCGCGGACCCTCCGTCCAGTTTGGGTTTTCCGTGCCGCATTTCTCGGCCTTCCCAGGAGATGGCAGGCCAGCCTTACAAATCCACATCCCGCGGATCCCGGGAGAGGCGGGACCGGGAGCGGGACCGAGCCGCAGGCCCCGCCCGCTGCCCGCGGGGCTGCTGGGAGGGGTCACTGGCGAGTCCTTCGGGATGCCCCAGCGGTGGCTCGGGGTCGCAGAGCCGTGTCCCCTGCCATCCGAAGCCCGGCCCTGGTGGGGTCCCCTCGGGCTCGGGGGACACCTCAGCACCCGAGGGCGAGCCCCGGTCCCGCCACCGGGCGGGGACGGACGGGGCTGCGACAACGAGCGAACCGGTTACACAACTTCGGCGGGTTATTCCAGGGCTCCTAATTATTGATTTTGAATGGGAGGAGACAGGTTCCGGACTTGTAGGGCAAACACGAGTGTGAGAGTTGATTTCCCTCCCTGTCCTTCCCGGATCTCTTGTACCTTGTGGTGCTGGTGAGCTCGGCTCGACACCCTGGGCTCGGCAGCCCGGAAAGGCTCTCCCAGGAAGAGGCGGTGGTTTGGCAGGGAGGTGCGAGGGCAGGGAGCTGTAAGGTCATTGGTCCCAGGGANNNNTCTGATTTTTGTAACACAACAAGAAGGCGGAATCACGTGGAGTGCCACAGGAATCCTAAGCTGCCTGTGTGAATGGCTGGAGCACTGCCTGGTGCATCAGGCAGGTGGGTTTGGGACAAACCGGTTGCAGCAGAGCTGCTATCCTCCAGGCTGCTGTTTCCCGTGCCCGTGATGTAAAAGACCCACGAGTAACTGCAGAGGGAGGCTTGTCCCTTAGTTCAACCCCAATATTTTAAGAGCTGGCTCCAGGCTGGCTCCAGGCACTGCAGCAGACAGGGAGAACAGCCACTACACTGAGGGAGAAGACAGAGGAGCGGGCTATGGACTGCCCAGGGCGTCTGCTAGGAACCCCAGTGCTGCCAGGCAAACCCACCAGGACTGCCTGGAAGGAGCTGGTTTGTTCCCCAGGCTCTGAAGGCTTTCCATCAAACACCCATGCCTGCACCTGGGGGAACACCTCCCCGAGGTGCCATTCACTGGAGAGATGCTTGCAAGCCCTCCCACACGGGATTCAGTTCTTCCCCAAATCCACGGGGCTTTGCTGGCTGTGGAAATTCTGCAGTCTGCAAGAATGTGTGTCTTCAATCAAATTTAGCACAGGAACGGGGCTCCAGAGAGGCTGTAAGGATCTCTGTCCCTGGGGATACCTGCAATACGCCTAGACAGAGCCCCGAGCTGCTGCTCTCATCTCGAAGCTGAAACTTACCCTGCTTGGAGCAGGTGTTGGTTGACAGACTCTCAGGGGACTTTTCTGGTGTCTGTATCACTCCCAGCACCTGGGACTTCCATGCTGTCAGCCAGACCTTCACTAGAGATAAACAGAAACCTTCAGCAAGAACCATGGAGTAGATCCAGGCTCAAGACTGTCCCATCGCCAGCTTCGGCCTGTCCCAGGCTGAAGTTAATTCGAGCAGGTGTTCAGTTCTCTTCACTGTTTTCCCCCAGGGAACTCTGCAGGTGCCGTCACAACTGCAACATACAGCACTGATCCCCTGCCCTCTCTCAAAGCCAAGAGTAAAAGTTTTCAAGAGCCCAGGGCTCGCCTTCAGTGGAAATCATCCCTTGATTCATTTATCCTGGTGCTGACAGCTCTGTGAAATCCCACCCTGGGCCTGGCACAGGGAAACTGGCAGCACAGCAGCTGTTCCAGTACACCTCTCATGGGCACGATGGAGCACGGGGATGTCTCAGCTTGTCATGTAATTGTCTGTGCCCAGACTGTTAGCTCTGCCCCTGGGGATGGTGGGAAGCCCACTCTGTTTTGAGTGGAACAATACATTTTTCAGATGTGGTTGAAGTGTAACAAACTCAAAGGAAGTTTCACCACATTGATTCAGGCTGAAAAAATCAATGGCCCTGGATCTGTTCTGCCCAGGGAAGGATCAAGAGTCAGTGCTGCTCTTTGCACTGCAGTTGTTTGGAACCCTGAGGGAAGTGGGCTCTGGCTGTAGGAACACGCAAGCTGAGCAAGGCAAGGGCTTTGGGAATTGTGGGTCTCCTGTGGAGAGGAGCGCCTCTGAGGCCAGTGTTGGCTCTTCAGGCACGCTGCAGGGAGATGAGCTCTACAACAACTGTGGATATCCAAACACAGAAGGATGGAGCCCTACCTGAGAGTGTACCGTGCATGTGGGGGTAAGGGATGCAACAGCCTGGCCTTGAGGTCAGATCTATGTGAGTGGCTCCCTGAACACTTGGAAAGCAGCTCTGGGCTGCTCTCGGGGGTTGGGAAGCACATCCGCAGCTTTCGGGACTTTTGTAAGGCAGGGCCGGGGGTCTGGTCGCAAGAACTGGCCTTTCTTTAAGCGCGAGAGGGAGATTTTCCACTTCCAGCTTGCTTGGTTCCCACCGTGTCCGGTGGTGGGACAAAGATTTGCGTGCAGGGTTCCTTGGCCGGGCTCCCCAGCCCGGAGGGATGCGGGTCCCGCTCCCAGCAGCGCCTTGCCCTGCGCTCCCCGAGGGGCTGCCGGCGCTGCCCACCCTCCCCCAAACCGATCCCGAGGCATTGTTTTCCATTTACCCCTTTCTCGGTTTTGTTTTTTCTGAAGTTTGGCGGCGGGGCGCAAGCCCGGCCCCGCGCACTAGGTGTCAGCGCCGGCCGCCCCGCGGTGCTGGCGGGGCCGCTGCTCGNCCGCGGGGCCGCCATGCCCGCCAAGTCCAAGTACAACCTGGTGGACGACCGGCACGACCTGCGCATCCCCCTGCACAACGAGGACGCCTTCCAGCACGGCATCTGCTTCGAGGCCAAGGTGGGCGGCGGGCGCGGGGGTGCCGCGGGGGTCGCTGCCCGGCGCTGCGCCCCGACACTTCGGGATGCCCGGTTTTCCAGCTCTCTTTTCGCGTAGCGTGGGGTTTTTCTGCCTTCCCCGGAGCTCTTCCCCTTGGCGTTGCCTGGTCTCCCCCAAACTCAGCTGCAGAGTTGGGCGAGGCTTCCCACCTGTCCCGTAGGGATGCCCGGACTGGTGGGAAGGGTCAGGCTGGAGTGGGGTCGCCCTCGCGCTTCACCCCAGCATCCCTTCCTGGCCCTGCATCCCTCCAGGGCTCTGCGTGGTGTTGCCTGGGGACGCTGGCCCCAAGAGCGGGGTCTGTGTGCATCTTCCCAGTAGAGAGCAGAGGGCTCGGGCTTTGCTCTGCGGCTCCGGGGCTGTGGGTAGTGCCGGAGCGCCGGTGGGATGGGAGACGGGTGTTTGGGGTCTGCAGGGTGCCCTGGTGCTCCTCTAACGTGAGCAGCCGGATGAGCTGTGTGCCATTTGCGGTGCAAGCGGTCAGGGACACGCACCCGAAATAAAAGCTTGCTGTTTCTCTTTACTTGTATAAACCATCCTTGCTAGTGGATTTGGCACAAAGTGCTCTTTTCTTTTTGTCTTTTCTTTTCTGTTGGGACTTTTCATTCTCTCGCTCCACGTCGGCTGTGGCTTCCCGCAGGCTGGCGCTTGCCATCTCGCAGCAGGCTGGGAAAAGCCAAGCTACCGAGCAAGGAACGCTGGCCAGCGGTAAATTGGGAAGGAGCTGGCCAGAAGATTTGGAAAGGATAAACATAGAATCCTGCCTCGTTTGCTTCTCCTGGGGGATACGGTTATCGTGCTGCCAGAGATACTCAAGTGAAGTTGACTTAGGAGAAAAGCCTGGTGTAAAACCGTTCTGAGCGGCAGGAAGGCAGGCGTCTGTCACACATCCTTGTCTTCGGAGAACATGTGCTGTCAGGGGAATAAAATTTGGCATCTAATTGTGTGCAGTGCCCTCGAGGCAAGGCTGCGGCTCATCGGAGGGTGTCAAAGTGTTATTTTCCCCCTTTTCTCGGGGCCGGGAGGGTTCCTCTGCAGAGGCCATCACCTGCCCGATGGCAGGCACTGTGCTGCAGAGAGCAAAACAGCCGAGGAGTTGTTTATGGGGCAAACTTAAACCTGCTTTGCAACTATTTGCTGGGAAAGGCTGGTTCAAGCTCAGCTTCGCAGCCTTTCGCTCCTGGGTGATTGGAGCTGGCTGCTGTTTTACTGCCAGCACCTGCTCACCCCTCACCTGTGGGGAGGCTGCAAAGCACCTCGCCTTCTAAATCCCACGTGCTTCTTCCATACCAGGTTTGAGTGACCCGGCTTGGGGGCTGTGGAGTGGGACAGGGCGTCAGCAGCCGCTGGGTCTGCTCAGGCTCATCTCTGCTCCACGCTGCCGGTCTGGCTGCGTTAATGCAGTGCTGCATATTAGCCTTTGTTAGCTCCTCTTTCTCTTATTTGGTATCCGGTGGCACGCGCTAATGCCAAGCACAATCCGTACGAAACCCAGCTTCCGAATTCGTGGGTTTCTCCAGCAGCCCTCGATGCCAGATACCGAATGCAGATGGCTGAGGCAATTACTCTATCCTTTTATTAGATTGCTGGAGATTAATTAAATGCTTACACTCCTTTACTTCCTTTTATCCCCAAGAATCCCAGGCGTTTACACCCGCACAGCTCTGGTTGCAGACAGGCACCCGGCGCGAGTCACAAAAATGCGGAACTCTGGTTTAGAGCAGAACTTTGGGGGAAGATTAAACCAGAAAAATGCTCGTCTGGGGTGTCGGGACTCACATCACATGGCTGTCTCCTAAAATCCTCCTGGGATAGCTGATAGTGCGGGCGGCGGGGATCCCGGTGTTACAGCTCAGCAGCTGGATCAGTGCTCTTTGCTCCAGCAGCCTGAGATTCCTGACGAGCCTGCTTGGGGCTCGCTGCAGGGGGGTAGTGTGGGCCTGACTCAGTATGTGCTGATTTATTGCTTCAATTTTTAATTGTATTTTTTACACTCAGACCTGCTGCTGTCTTTAAGTGGCACGTGTGGTGGATGTAGTGCATGTTTTGGTCCATCAGTAGCAGCTGGCGTCCGTGCTCTTGTGCCCCTTGTCTCTCTCCTGAGGGAGTCTTGGCATCCCGGGTGACTGGGTGGCCACGGGCAGTCAGAATTTGAACCTTTTGTCAAGTAGAGGGTGATGGACTTGATGTGAGGCAAGCGGTGCTGTCACTTGAGATGCCATCAGGAGGCTCGTGCCTCTTGTCCCCACTGGAGCCACTTGCAGCCGTATGCGCTGGCACAGGGTCACCGAGTCGCAGCAAAGTGTCCCCTAAGGATTATGTTAATCCATTTTCTGGAGATAAATCCAAGAGTTGGAAAATCCCACTCCATCTTCTTAGGAACAGTAATACATTTCACAGTTTTGGATCTGTTTTCACTGGCTACTTCTCTTGGCACCAAACCCCGCTGTATCCCAGAGATGCCTTGGTCAGGCTGCATGGAACTGGAGGAGCTGGCTCTGAGGGGAGGCAGGACGTTTGTTTTCTTCTGTGTCTTGCAGTCTGAATTGTTGAGTAAAATCAAAAGCCTGGCCTCTTGGGTTAGCTGAAACATTTGGATGAAAGAACTGGGAGCTGCAGCATGGTGCAGGGGAATGGACAGAAATTCCCACTTGTGCAGTGGTTTTCTGGTTAAATAAATGGGGATGTAGAGAGGAAAGGCACCTCTTGTTCTCCTCCACCTCCATGAAGAGAGGGATGTGAGCTTCCTTATCTTCCCAAAGTCTTGGTGCTGCAGGACAAAACCCAAGGGCCACCTTGTGCAACACCAGCAGTTCTGCGCATTCAGGAATTGTGACTCAGGCTACTCCAGCACCTCCAGAGAGAGCACCAGGCCGAGGGAATGGAGTGGGATGGCACAGCCTGGCACCGGAGTGCCAGACCCTCGTCTGTGGGAGTGCAGGGGAGCTGCGTGCTGCTGGATTTGCTCGGGGAAGTCATTACTGTCCCTGTCCTGGGCTGGGCTGCGGTTTCCTCCTGCCCCAGAGGTCTTGTGGTCCAGAGTAAGGTCCCACCTACCAAATGCCCATTATCTGGAAGCAGCTGTTGATCTTTCAGTCCCGTTAATCCCTTCGCAATGCCTTAATGTACGTGGTTCCCAAAGAAGGGGCAGATAGGTGTGAGGACCCTCTCTGCTGCTCCCCCGTGTGCAGGCAAGGGGAGAAGTGGCTGCCTGAACACATCTCAATCCTTGGTGTACCCAGTGCCTGTGGTCCAGGACTGCCGTGGGCCTGGACATCCCATGTGCTGAAACCTGCTGTTCCTGATACCAGACCTGCTTGCAGATAAATGTGGGACTAAAGGTTCGGGAGAGTTGCTGCTCTTCTGTGCAGCAGGTGGGGTTTTTGGGTTTGGCTGGTGGGGTGTTTTTTTTCCCTTAAGTGGTCTTGGCAACCAGGCACTTTCTCTCGTTTTTGTCAGCGCTTTTCTCTGCTTCTGTGCGTGGGAAACTCGAGTTGAACTGAGCATCTGCTGCTCTCTATGTTTGGAGATGGGACATGAAGGAGACTTAAGTCTGATCCATTATGTCCCTTCCTCTGAACCTCTCCAGCCCACCTGCCTGCCACCCTCCAGAGGCTGCGAGCACCGGCAGGCACTGCCAGCTGCTCCGAAGAGAAATCCTTCATCAGGAAAACGATTATAGCCCCAGGTGAACACTAAGCAGGGAGTACATGTGTGTTTCCACTCCCGTGTATATTTTTATGTACGTAGGGGCTGCAAATAACAGCGTTGGAAGTGAGCTGAATTGCAGGCAGCCCTGATCGGGGTGTTCAGTCCACCTCCACTGCTTCAGGCTCCCTTCCCAGCAAGGGTCCTTTTCCTGGAGGGCTGGAAGCAGGAGACAGGTTGTGTGAAGCTCTGCACCAGTTTGGCTGGCTGGGAGAGAGTTGGCAGCTCTGTTTGGGGGCTGTTTGTACTGGCAGCTCTGGTGTGCTCTGTCGGGGCTGCTCAGCCCAGAGCAAAGCTGCAGTGTGCCTGAGCCCGGGATTGCTCGCTCCGGGCTATAAATAACCTTCCCAAGTCTACAAAGGTTCTCGTCTGAAACAGTGGCATATTTCTGCCATGCCTGTTAAGTCAGTTCATAGGCTGCTTAGTGAAGCTGTTAGCAAAGAAAGCAGTCTGGATTTGGCAAAGCCGTGTGTGCCCAGACTGTGGGTCCCAGACGGGCGGCGCGTGGGCTCTGCAGATGCCAGAAGGTCCCGAGGGAGCAGCAGCGGGGGTGGGATGCTCCCAGCCCTGCGTTCTGCAGTGCTCTGCTCTTGCACATCCCTGTCGAGGCTGTAGCTGGGTGTAGGTGCAGGAAGCTCGGGCCCTGCGTGGGGGCAGCTGAGGGCGGCGTGCCTGGGTGGGGAGCGGAAACACGGCGAGCGGACAGTCCTGCTTCATTGGCATGGAAAAGCTTCATCCCTCCTCGGCACCTGCTGGCTCTGTGCCCTGCTGTCCCCGCTGCACAGCCACCTGCAGCAAAGGTGTCTCCCCTGTTCACGTGAGCGCTGTTTTGGCTGGTGGCAGGGGAGGGTGGGTGTGGTGCTCACGGCTCTGGTGAGTGTCCTGGAGCCCCCAGAGCTCCGTGTTTTTGGCAGCTGAGCCCTGGTGCAGCTCCTAAGCAGGGCAGGCGCTGCTGAGACCAGCAGACACGTAAGCACTGATGTCCTTAAGGGTTCTGCCTGGCCAGTGCTGCCTGGTGTGAGGGTCCCTGGTGTGTTAATGCCCAGTGTCCGGGTGCACGGCTCTGGATGGGTCTGACCCGCTGCCTCAGACCACCTGGCTGCCAGGGCTGGATGTGCTGTCCTCGGGGTGCAGAGCCCTGCTAAGGGAGGAACTGGGCAGGGCTGAGGTGCCCAGCTCAGCAGAGCACCCGTCTGCTGGACTCAGAATAGAAAGCCAGGGCCTTTTTCCGTTCGAGTCGGCTGGCATCGTGAACTTTCCATCCCTTTTGGCGTCTGAGCCTGCACCACCACAGTCTGAGCAAACTTCCCCCTTTCCACACAGCCAGGCTGGGTGTTCCTGAGGTGCAGGGCAGAGCCGGGGCCGTGCCAGCCCAGACGCCCGTGCTGAGGCCACGCATGGGCAACTGGAGAGCAGCAACAGTGGGACAGCAAAAGTCCTGGGAATGGATTTCTCCTTGCTTTCCCTGACACCAGCAGCCTGGGGAGAAACCCTTATCAGCCAGACCGCAGACAGACTGGGTGTTCCCCGGGAGCTGGGGAAAAGAAGAGGTTTCAGACTGGTGCCCGAGCACTTTGTCCCTCGCTTCGTGGCACAGCCATGTGTGGCAGGGTCAATGTCCCGGTACCTGCTGCAGCCTCACACCGCCCTGGACTCTGTAGAAATCTGGGGACGCTTGTGCCCCGTATCTGATGGCTCCCATCTGGCTGCTGGTACTCTGGTAACCCCTCCCTAACCTGGGGGCAGGACCCCTTGCCCGGATGAGGCTCTCCTGGCCCTGAAGATGGCCTGGGGCTGGTGCCAGCATGTCCCCCCGCCCTGCTGCCTGCCTGCAGCTCCCAGATAGAACCTGTGGCTCCTCATCTGTGGCAGGGTCTCTGGCTCAGGGTGGCTCTGGAAGCTGGAAACCGGCAGCCGGCCAATCCAGGCTCCCCTGTAAGCTGGGGATGATTCAGCCCTGACCTTTGCACGCAGTATTGGGCTGTCGGAGCAGCAGGAAGGCGGCAGCTCCTCCCCAGGAAGGCTTTGGCTGCCCACCTCTGCCCACCACCGATCTCATCAACACCCCTTCCAAGGTGTCCCCCGGCAGTGATGCGGTTGGCCTTCAGTTTTCCGAAAATATCTGCCACCTGCTGTCACAGAAAAAGCAGCTTCTCAAGAAAATTCGTTTCTGACAGAGCAGAAAACGAGCAGTACTAAACAGCCTCGAGGAAAAATGAGAAACTGAGTGACTTGTGCAAACAGTCCTTTGGCAAAGTGCTCCCCTTTGTTTTCTGTTCAAAAAACAAATTTATTTTTTTTCCCTGCCATTTCCCAGAACTGGGCAGATCTTTTGTAAGCCATGGGCAGAGGGTGTGTGGTGTAGGCCATGTGCAGAGGCCCCTTCCCACTGTGCCTGGGATGGAGAGGAGAGCCTGTTTGCGTGGGGAGGGGACAGCAAGCAGAGTTCCTTTGCCTGCTGAGGAGTCCGATGGGTGCCGGCCACCTGTGCCATGGCAGGGGGAGGGACTGTCCCTTCTGGGAGCCCTGGAAGGATGGGTGGAAGGCTGGATCCCACACATAGGGATGAGGAGCAGCGGGGCATATGAAGGACCGAAAGCACCCTACAAAAGAGGTGCTTTGTGCTGGCATCACAGCCTCGAGCAGCTCTGCCCGTTGGCAGTGTGAGGGCTGCCTTTGTGGGGCTGCCAGGGCGCCTGCTACACGAGGGACCCCCTTGGCTGCCCATTCACCGAGCGGGCGGCCTTTCTTCTCCTAATTGGGCTGGGGAGGAGGAGGCTGCCCACAACTGCCCTCCCCACCTCCGGAGCTTGGAGATTGGTGACCCCCTAAGCCCACTTGGCTCTTGAGTGCGGGTGGGGGACTCCAGTTCTGTCCCCCCATCCCTTGGCAGGGTGGTGGGGCCATGGATCTGGAGGTGATTATTTGGAAAAGCCACATCCTGCATGTGTACATGTGTTTTCCCCCTTGGTTCGTGGGGGTTTGGGGAGGGTGAGCTCTTTCATGGGTTTCTTTTCTTTGTCAGCTCTTTTGCACAGCTTTATTTTCTTCCCTTTTGTCTTGGGCACCTTCCTTTCTCCTTCCTGCCTGCCTTTCCTGTGGGGTCAGCTGGCTGGCACGGATGCTGGCCTGAGCCCTGGGAGCCAGGACAATGGCCCTTACAGGGACCACCACCGTGTGCCTGGCACCTCGCTGGGGGCACGTGTGTGTTACAGGAAGGCAAAAATCTGTGCCTGGGAGTCCCCATGCTTGAGGGTCTCCGGAGCTCCTGCCCTGGGAGAGAGGGAGCTCAGTGGTGGGGTGGGGGGAGTGGGAACTATTGCACTGTGGAGGCTCTGGCTGCTTTGCGTATCCTCGGCTTTACCTCACCTGCTTGTTCCCACACCTATTCCCATAATTAAAATCGGTGCTGTGAGTAGGAGGGCTGGAGGAGAGTGGAGCAGGAGCAGCCCTCGGTGTGCTCATTGCCTGCAAATCGCTACTAAATAGGGATGGTTTCTCAGACCATCCCCTCGTCTCACCTGGGAAGTGGTTTAGCTGAAAGACCAACCCCCAAGTCCTCATTTTTGGGGGATACTCACCTCACTGTGTAGGGTTACTCTTCTGCAGTGCACTTGTCACATGTGATTTCTGCCCTGAAGGCAAAAATAATCTGTGGAGACTTTGTCCATCTGCTGAGTTGTGTGAAATGCGTAAAAAATACCTGCCTCCAGAGTGGAGGGAGAGGGGGGTGTTTTTGGAGCTGTGAGCACGGTAATTGTGCAAAGTGAGCCCACGCTGGGGCTGGAGGTGCCGTGGGCTCTGGTGGGAGCACGCACGAGCTGTGGGATACAGCAGGATGCCCTGGAGCCCGGGTTTGGGAGCAAAGGTGAATCCTGCAGGGTTTGTGACCTGTGCCCCTTGGTTTGGGTAGCTGTGAACATGAGCTGGAGGGGGGCACAGATAGGACAGCATCCAGACATCCCTACTGCTGGTGCCGTTTGTCAGGCCTATCCAAGGAGGTGGTACCTGGCCCAAGGGGTGTCTGATTTCTTCTCCATCACGTGCTTACAGGGCGCCCCAGCCCTGCCAGGCTCACACACGGAATTGTGGCCATGAGGTTGTGGTGGGCAGCCGGGAGCTTGGCATTGCTGGAATCCTTGTGGCCGTGGGAGCCAGTGGTGGATGCAGCTGTGTCCTGCCCAGCTGGCACTGCTTGCCCTGTCCTTGGGCATGGCTGTGTTCTGCACCTGCCTGGGCAAGGAAAGCTCGGGGGAAGGAAAGTGATTACCAGGCAGTGACCTCATGCAGCTGGGAATAGCTGAAAGAAGATAGGCTTCCTCTGGCTGCAAAAGTCTGTCCTTCTCGTCATGTAAGATAGGAATCCTGCTTCTCCAGGTGGTCCCTGGCAGAAATGTGGGAAGGCTTGGTGGGGAAGTACAACAGGGATGTTTGCCTGACAGAGCAGGATGGGGAAAGGCTTCTTCCTCAGGTCCTGCATGGTGACTGCAAGTTCAGGGCTCCAGCTCCTCTGCCCTCCTCTTCAGCTCCTGCTTTTTACTGGTGGATTCCAGACTTTACCCCAGAAACGGGGATGTATTGATGTCTGAGATGCCTCTCTCGGATGACCTGCCCCTTTGAAGGGGTGGCAGACTGTGTGTAGGGGATGTGACAGGGAACTCACGCAGAGCTGTGCGCTCTCGGCGGGGCAGCGAGGGGCTGGGGCTGGGCAGCTGGTGCCGCGTGTGCCGCGGGTCGTGGGCTGTAATTCCCGGTTACGTAAGGCTGCCCTGCACCGTGACAGCCTGCACGGCACATGACGGACATGCCAGCTGTTTGGGGGTTATTTTTATATCCTCTCTCTTCACATCTCCTCTCTTCACCGACTGCCCGGTGCTGGTCACTGGACACCTGCCTCTGTGTCCCCCCCAGGCAGGAGCTGCGCATCTGGGATTGGCCTCGCCGAGCTGCTGGGCTTGTTGGGTTGGGGTGTGGGGGGTTAGCAAGAAGGGCTCTCAGAAACACAGGGCTCTCTGAGTTTCTGCTCACACACAAAGCCCAGGCGTGGTCATGCATCCCCTGCACTGTGCCCTCCCTCCTTAGAGGTGGCAATCCCAGTGGAGAGGAGCTGGGAGTCCTGCAGCAATGCTGGCAGAGAAATGACCGCTCTCGGCAGCCTCTGCCTGCGCGGTGACGCCTGAGCACACGTTCAGACACTTAGGCACCCATGTCAGTGCTGCTGCTGGAAACCGGTGACCTGGGCTTTCATGGTGTCAGCAGAGGCTGTGGCCATACTCACGGGAACACGTAGCCCTGCTGGGTTTAGTGCCTGTGCTGTGCTGCCCTGCCGAGGGTTACGTCAGCCCTTGTGTCGAGATGAAGCGTGGGAGCACAGAGGGCCAGTAAATAGGCTCAAAACGCTTTTCTTCTAACTACACGTTTTTAGTGCTCAGCATTGACTCTTCATCGCTTGTCTGTTTTCTGATCCTTCTTCAGAATCTGCCCTCTTCCATTTTATTTTTAAAAAGGTTTTTGTTCGGCGCCTCTCCGTGCTGGGTCGCAGTGGCGCTGCCTTTGGTCCCCTTTGAATAGCAAAGCGGCTCCTTTATTCTGGAGGCTTGGCCTGGAGGCTCAGCATCCCTGCAAAAACAGCCACGGGTTTGGCAGGGCTGTGATTTAATAATGCAGGGCCTGTCACAGGACTGGTTGGTCCAGCTATTTTAGGGATATTCCAATATCCAGGTCTGTAATAGATGACTCACTGCAGCCGAGGGGATATTTGCCTATACCTGTGTGCTTTGATCGTGTCCTAGATGAGTGAGTCCTGCTGGCCTGCTGGCTGAAGTTATTTCATTGCTAGAAAAAGGGTTTTTGACTACTTGCAATATTGTGGTGAGGGAACAACTTCGTGGTGGGAGGCGTGCAGGGATTCAGGTGCAGCAGGCAAAATGCTGCTCGTTCCCCAGAAGTGACCCTGGGTTCCCGCTGTGGATACCACTGAGGCCGTGGTGGGACCGTAGGGTTTCCAGTGCTGTAGGAACTCGACTAATCTCCTTTCTTTCCCTACAGTACATCGGGAGCCTGGATGTGCCGCGGCCGAACAGCCGGGTGGAGATCGTGACGGCCATGCGGCGCATCAGGGTGAGTGTGGCCAGGGTGCTCCTTCCCCTTCCGCGTCGGGGTGCCTGGGGTTCTCCTCCATCTGCACGTGCAGCTTTGCCTTGCATAAATCCTGTCCTCCAGTGTACTCATAACTCTGTGGTTTTCACTGTCCGTCTCTCCGCCGACATTTCCATGTCACCCGGGCACGGTGCCTGCAGGCTCTGTGTGGCGCAGTCCTGTTTGCAGCACGGCTGTCCCCGTGGTACCCGGGCATCCTGTGTGCCGTGGCTGCAGCCCGAGCAGTAGCAGGGCTGTGTCAGTGCTCCCAGCGCTGCATCCCGTGCAGGAGCACGGAAGGTGGATGTGGGATGTCAGGCTGCTGGCACCAGGTGGTAACTGTAGCATGTCCCTGATTCCGAGGGTTTCCTCATTTCTCAGTCCCAATAACAAAGTAACAACAAGCTACTTGTGCAAGAGGTACTTTAGGGTTTTATTGCTTGTGTAAGAGTTTCAGCAGTGTGAAAATTCGGGCGCTGCCTGGATGTGACAGCAGCTTAGTGCTAAATGGCAATGTGCAAATTAAGGTGCAGAGTAACGAGCTCTGGAGCTGGCCAGCGGTGAGCTTGTTTAATGGTGAGTAGGTCAGGGGGTGTCATCTGGTAATGAAGTCATCTGGCTTCCCAAAATACTTACAGTCAGGATATGGGACACTCTTGCTGTATAATGCTTGGCCAACAGCCTCGAGAGGAGCTCTTCTTCTGCTCCCCCAGCCTCTCACCAGCACAACTGGAAGGTGTTCAGAGGGGGCTGGGAGGGGAGCAAACCATGCATCCCATAACTTGCTGCCCCCAGGCTGGAAACAGCAGGAGCTTGTCTGCTCTTCAACAAGGGACAGCCCTTTGGGCTGGGCTGGACCTTGGTGTGGTGTCTGTGGCCATGTGGCCGCAGGCACGGGTAATTTGGTCTGTGCTTGGGCCACAGCAAGGAGTCTGCCCTGTCCTCCAGGGATGGCTCTCTCCTGGGAATAACACTCTTCACTGGAAGGAGCTGAAGGCACTTGCAGGGGCGTTGGGTAATGGATGAGCTGTCTTTCTGCTGGTCTCATGGAATCCCATATGCTCCAAATGTGCACCTGTCCCTGAGCAGCTATACCAGAGCTCTGCTTCTCTCAGACTTCGTGCAGACTCTTGCTATAATCTCATTTTCTCTTTCACCAAAGGAGGAGAGGAGTATCATATCCCAAGGTAAGGAGTATCACAGCCGAAGGACACAGATTTCAAGGCTCTTCTGTTTCAAGCTTTCAGGGTGTAAATAGTTTGTGGGCTTTCCTCGACAGCTTTCCTATCTTCTGTCCTGTCCTCTCCGTGGAGGTTAATGTTGTAACCGGGGCACAAGCTGGGAAGTCCTTTATGGCATTAGTTTTGTGTCCAGACAAGGTTTGGGACAGAGCAACTGTTATGTCACCGAGAGCTCTTATATACAGCAGTTTCCTTCGCTGCCTTTCAAGATAAGACTTTTGAAACAATGCAGCTCCAGCCCCAAAATCACAGAACTCCACCTCACTATGGGAGGACTGGAACAAATCTGAGGGCTTAAGTAAGCCCTCGGGGGAGAAGAAGAACACCAGAACGTCCTTGTTGACCAATACAAATAAACTCAAGCACAGTCTAGAAAATTCATAGGTACAGCTCTGAATGGCAGGGAGAGGACACAGAGTAGGGTAAAATAATGGTTTCTCGTGGTGAATGATGTGTTTGAAGCGTGTGCTCAGGCTTTCTTCACCTATTGTCAGACAGGAGAGATGCAAGTCATTGAAAGGCCATGACTTTGCAGATCAGATCTGCCAGAGAGACTTTGAATGTCTGTTTATGTGTCCGGGGGTGCTGTTTGTGAGGAGGGTGCCAGAATGGTTGGTTTGATGGCTGTTTACGTGCAAAGCCGCCTCGGTTTCTTGTGCTTTGCCCTGGCTGTGTGCCTGGCAGCAGGACACAGCATTGCTGAGGGCGTTTCTGGCTGGCCTGGGTGCCAGGGGCTCATTTCAGTTTGGCTGGAGCTGAAGGAATGCATGTCCTCCTTAAAGAGCACAGCTACCCTTCTGCCTTACGGAATCAAATAATCCCATAATGTTGGCATGGGGAAACCAGAGGAAGAGAAAGTTTATTTAGGCACAGAAAGCAAGCACTGGGAGATCGTCACGTGCAAGCAACAGCAGTTCTGTGTGTAGGGTGTGAAGCAGCTGCTGACCCTGAGGTTTGTGTGGTTTTTAATGCAGTCCCTGGTTTAGGGGGAAAGTGCTCTGTCTTATTTTGTTCCAAGTTAGTCAGTGCTGGTGAAGGAGGGGAACCCTCTCCATCCCCTCTGCTGCTTCAACTCCCCTTTCTCAGTGCTGCCTTCGCCATAGCTGCTCTCCGGGCTTTGCCTGTAAATGATTAAAAAAATGATTCTGCAAAGAAGTGAGGATGCTCTCTGCCTGAGAGTGGGGATCCCAGTGGGGAGAATGCCCTGGAAGCCCCCCATGACTGCAGGCGCTGGGCTGGGAGCAGGGAGGGACTGGGGCGCCAGCAGCAGCACCTCCTGTAGCATTGCCTCCCTTCTACTCCCCCACGCTCGGGGCCTGGCGGATCCTGGCTTCCTGTTTAGATGGAGACCTGACCCTTTGGGGGCACAGAGGAGGACACTGCATAGCTGACATTGCTGGGATGCCTGCTGCAGGCAGGCTCGGTGCTGCCACGCTCCACTCTGCAGAGCAGAGCAACGGCAGCCGTGGGCAGGACGGCTCCACCTCAGCAAGAGGTGTAGGCTAAGCCCAAATCCAGTTCCTTTTATGGATCAGGGGTGAGAGGAGCTGTGAGCAGGGGGTTGGTGTTGCAGGCCAGGGATGCCATCCCCTTCCTCCCCACTGCTGAAGGGCTGGCGATGCCATGGCCATCCTCATGGTCCTGGCCAGAGGGAGTTTCTGCCCAGAAGCGGGAGAATGTGGAGAATTCCTGGGATTCTCGAAGCTCAGGGTGAGGAGGGAAGGGGAGGTGCTCAGCTGACTGTCTCTGCTTTTCCTTCCTGCATGGACTGGGCTTGCTGGGGATACAGCCCTCTCTGCACTGCCCCTGGTGCAAATCCCTGGCCCTGAAACCACTCAGTGGAACAGGACATTAGCCATGCTAAAGATGCACTTGGAGAGCAATTTTGTGAGCATTTGCTGCAGCTTTCCTCCAAAACCTGCATCTCTCCTGCAGAGCACTGATGGCCACATAGGTAATAAATACAACAGACCAGGGCTTGTTTTCTGGGCAGTGGGACTTCTGTTAGCACAACTGGCTCCCTTCTCCTCCTCATCCCAAAACAGCGTGACCCAGTCCATGTTGCTTAATGCCCTGAACTGCTGGAGTAGGCTGGCTTTCAAAATGCTCCTTGGCTCCTCTGGATGCAGTATATAAGGAACTGATCCGTTGGTCCAGGAAGTTACCTGTGGGCACCTGAACATCAAAAAGCTCCAGACTAAGAGTGGTGTATCTTCCCAACCCTAAGGATTATAAGCTGTTGAAGATTTCAGTTGAAAGTGCCTGGGGAGGTGGCAAGATACCTTTTTCTTCCCCTCCTTTCCCAGTGAGCTCATGGGCCCTAAATGACAATGACAACTGTATATCTTTTATGTTGTCATGATGTAAATACAGGCAAATGGTCTCCTTTCTGTGCCCCTG
The DNA here is from genome assembly GCA_013397725.1 of Rhagologus leucostigma. Taxonomy (NCBI): domain Eukaryota; kingdom Metazoa; phylum Chordata; class Aves; order Passeriformes; genus Rhagologus; species Rhagologus leucostigma. The sequence continues at coordinate 814,215 of VZTD01002670.1, forward strand.
GCATGTCTCCAGTGCAGCCAGTGCTGCCTGGCTGGGGCTTGGTGCTGTGGTTCTAGAAAATTTGGAATCAGCCCTTTTGGATTGCTGAGTGCAGCTTTAATCCAGGTTTTCTTTGGAGCCAGAAAGGATGAAATCCTATATAGGCGCTTCTTAAAAGCTGCCTCTGTGGAAGTCTTCTGCAAGGCTCTTTCTGGGAAGTGTCCAGCTGAGTTTTGCAGGCTCAAAACAGGGAGGCATTCCAAGCACTTGAAAATCTGGCTCCTCTACACCTCCTACTCTGTCAGGTACATCTGATTTTGTGGGACTTCAGCTGCTTTGCATAGCTGAGCTCAATTTCAGCGAATTGGCAAAATTGCTGAATTTCAACAAGCTTGTGTAAAGCAAGATTTCGCATCCTCTGCAGGCCACAGGTGCAGTTGGACTGGTGTGAAAATTGATGTGTGTGGCCAATTATTTGTGTGGAGCTCCTGATGTAACTCTGAGCTCATTTAGTTGGAATATTTCTCAGATATCCCTGCTGCTGCCATGGTGAGTTTTTAAAAGCATGATGCCATTTACAGCGGTGCCTTCCTTTTTTTTTTCTTCTTTTCTCTCACCATACATGGCTGTCCCTGCTGTAGAACAGAGCAGGATTTGGGAGCAAGCTGGCCCTGTGTGCCTGGGGCGGCCCAGCACAGTGGGAAGCGGGCTGGCCAGGAGATGCTCAGGCTTTGGCCACCTGAAGAGCACAGCCTGCTTCGTGCCAAGTCACGGTGCTCAGCGCAAGGCGAATTATTGACAAGCTAATGACTTGATGTGGTTATCCAAGGTGAATAAGATTATGTTGTATTAGATCTGTGAGGAACTGAAAGGATGTCTGTAATAATTTCAATTGCTCTTTCAGTGCTCTCACAGTCACAGTAAAGGGGTGAAGCCTTCTGGGCAAGCTCGTGTTTCTCCTGGCATCACCGGTGCCACTTAATGTCATAATAAAATAATGGCTAGTCTGGTATTGCTAAGCATGAAATAGGCCAGGATCTCATCCTGTGGTTAGCATTTAATCAATAAACTGGTTAAATTAGTACCCAGATTGATTGAAGCAGCCTTTTCTCCAAGACTGCCTCTGGAGGAGGGATGGTTTCCAGGAGCGCTGGCCAAAGCGTGGTGACCCTGGCTTTATTGCCTGCCTTAATATCATGGGCAGGATGGGACAAGTGTTTTCCAGTGGGCTGTGGGCTCCAGTGGAGTCCTTTCCAGTGGAGCAGTAAGTAGTGTAAGTTATAATGCACACATAGTAAAATGCGAGTTTAGGGAGGTAAATGACTCTGTGCGGCAGAAGACAGGCATCTGGACTGTTAAAGAGGCGTGAAGTGTGAGCCATTAATGCTGGAAAGCAAGGTCTGAGCCCTGGAGGAAGGCAGTGAGGGATGGGGCTTTGGGCACTGCCTGCCAGAGAGACTTTGGGAAGGCACTGAGAGCAGTGAGACATGAGCAAGTGCTGCCTGTGCCGGCTGTCTCCTGAGCGTGCTGGCTCATGCAGTGGCAGGAATGACTGGGCTCAGCCAGACGCGTGACCTGGTGGGTGCTGAGGAGATGAGGAACAGGCATGCTCCTCGTCCCCTGGTAGCTGGCTTCATAAATAAGTCGTGATAAGCACATTACCTTTCAGCTTCCAGGAATGCCCTATCTAAGAGTTCTCTGCCAAACTTGGGACAGCAGCGTGTCCCTCGTGGCCAGGCTGCAAAACGTGGTGGGGTGGACAGTTTGGGGCAGGAAAGAGCAGGGGGTTCCCAGCTGGATGGAGAGCTTAGATGTGGAGCCAGTGAGGATGAAAGAAACCATAACCCAGGTGGGGGAGTGCGGTTTGGGAAAGCTCCTGAGCCAGGAGGTGCATGCCATGTGTGGTCTTCCCCATACCTCCTGTCTCCCTGAGGACCTCAGCACTTCTACTCTGGGCAAGTGTCCTGCGGGCAGGGGATGCCCAGGGCTCTGGCAGGAACACATCAACGGGCGCTGGGCATGCCAGCACAGGCAGCAGTGTTCCTGGTGGGTGATGCTGGCCTGCAGCCAGCCCAGTGCCTTTGAGGGGGCTGGAAGCCAAGTAGGCACCAAGCCCAGGGCAGGACTGGAGCTGCCGGCAAAAAGCTGGGAGGCAGCAGCGCCTTCTGTCCTCTCCAGCCCCGTCACACATCCTTGCCCTCCGTTTGCTTGGGTTGGACTTCCCTGGGTTGGACTCTGTTCCTTCTCCAGGAGCCTACGGTGTCTCTCTGTGATTCATCTCCCTCCCTGGCTGGGGGCTTTCCCCATCATGCTCACACTGAGTCACTTCACTGCCTTGTCGATGCCACTGTCTGAGCCATCAGCAAAGACCTGCGGGGAGCTCAAGGGAGAGGATGGGGAATAAATTCTGCGGAGGGGGCAGACCTTTGCTATCACTCCTTCCCAGCCAGGGGATGCTCTGCTGGCTCCCACCCCCTCTCTTAAGTTCATGGCCAGCGTGTCAAGTCATTTCACAAGTGTCCATCCCCTGTGTGCCCTTGTGCTTCCTCCTCTTCCTCCTGCTTCCCACTTGCTCTTCAAGCCTGTTCGAGGATTGCGCTGGTGGGTTGCACTATCTGTGGGGCACAGCATGCTGCACAGGTAACCCTGGCTTTCCCTGGCTCCTTCCCGTGAGGCTCCTGTGTTGCACAGATGGTTTTGGTAGGGCAGCAGGCTCAGTGCCAGGGCTCAGCTGCAGCAGCAGCAGGGGAATGTGGTGCTGCAAACCCTGCTCTCTGCAGGAGCACAGACACACATGGAGTCTGTGGGACTGCAGATGCCACAGGAGCTGCTGGAGCTGCCGACATGGCTCTCCGGCTCTGGCTTTCCCTCCTGCCTAGAAAGGAGTGAGTGATTTGTTGCACACTCTGCTTCCCAGGCATGAATGAATTTAGCCTGGCTGTCAAGGTGAGGAGGTCTGCAGCTTGTTCTGGGAAATTTGGGGTCATGTTAGCACTGGTGATTGCTGTTTGTGAGGGTTTGAAGAGTTCCTACAGAAGCCATCATCCTTTGATAGACCTCTGCTTCTTCTGCAAGGTGACAGAGCTGCTTTTGTGGGCCTGAGCCTCAGACTTGCATAAACCTCTGCAGAAGGCATTGTAATTGAGGTAAAGGGCTGCGTTCAGTGTCACCTGTGTTCAGCTGTAACACACCCAGCTCAGTGCACACCAGCCCCACCACTGTCACCAAGAGGGGACAGTCTCTTCTGCTGCTAGAAGATTGCTAGTGAAGATAACCATCTGCACTTCCCTTTGCATTTTAGAGTAAATTTCTGACTGTGCCTAAGAATAAGCTCCTGGCTGCCTGAGAGGTTGTTGATAAGAAAAAATAGGTTTGAGAGAGGTGTTCTGAGGTTTGGCTGATTTCAGGCTCTGTGACTCATCCTGGCATCTCTCAGCAGTATCTGGTCAGTGTAGTGGACAACTGGACCTTCTCCCTGAGCTTGTGTCTCCTCACACCCATGGCATTGCTTTTATTTGGAGGTTTTTTCCCTTCTTATTTATGGAGTATGGAGCATGATGGAGTAACTTGTTTTTTAATAAATCAGTGCTTTTATCAGTTTTCTGCCATCATGGCAACACGGAGTGGGACCAAATGCTCCCTGGTGCTGGGAGCTGATGCTGTTCATGGGCCTGAGCAGGAGAGATGCAGGCAGCCTTATTCTGGGCAGCCACATCTTCCTGCCAGGCTTGAGTGTGTCCAGAGACAGTACCTCACTCTTGCTCCATGGTTAAAGGGAGAAATAACCTAGGAAAAGGAGACCAAAGAGTTAATAAAACTCACAAGCAGGGGTCAAGCAATATTTAGTGTCTATTTTATGGGTGAGAAACTAAGACACAGAGAGACTATGACTTGTCAGACTCCTTCTGAGGGAGACATCCCTGTGCAGGGAACTGGGCTGAATTAAAGTCAAACCAAACTGAAGTCAACTTTAAATGCTACTCTTATGTATGATCCTTTGTGCTGTTGTGCTTCCCTGCTGGTCCTCAAAGGCCAAGGACCCTTTAGTTTAATCTGTTGTGGTGTTCTCTGCTGCATCACCTCGGAAGAGAGACAAAAGCCCGGGACTGCAGCCTTCCGAAAAAAATGCCACGTGCCCCAGTTTCTTCCCTGCTAAAATTAATTCTTGGTCGTTTTGGCTTGGTGCAGCAGGGAGATGTTCCAAGGGATGCTGTGCACCAAGTAGCCGCTGGAGAGGCGCAGAGTCAGAGCCTGCCTCGCCGCCTGCAGCAAGGTGAGAGGGATTTTGGCTCTGCGGCTTCGAGAGCTCTGAGGATGTTAGGGCGTGTTCCTGCCCTGTGCGGGAGCAGAGGAAAGGAGCGCATCTGTTTAAAGGGAGAGGTTGCAAAATCTATTGTGTGAGCTGGTCTGTGGAATGGGAGTTTAATTAGGGAGTGGGAGGAAAGGATGTATCTATTGTAGGGCGGCAGAAGGAGCACTGCCCAGAACAAGGGAAGGGAGCCAAGCACTCTCCCCATCCCAGCAGAGAAGGCCATAGCCTACAGAGCATGCTGAAAGCCCTGGAGGTTCCCTGCCTCCTCCTGCCTGTACCTTGTCACCTCACAGGAAGGCTGCCAGGGCCACACAGGGCTGCTGCTTCTCCGCATGGCACTGTGGCCATGGACATGGCTCCTGGCTGCTCTGGTATCCCTGTAGATGATAGTTGGTGGGTGAAGTGATCTGCTTCAACTGGGATTTTTGGAAGGCATGGACTTTCCCATCTGGAGTAAAGTCTAGCCAGGGCAAAGACTCTAGAAAAAGAATTTTCAGCGAAGACAGTGTTTCCTTCTCAGGCCAGGCTTCCCTGATGGAGGACAAGGATCCCAGTGATTCTTAATCTGTCGCTTGCTTTCAGCAGTGGGAGTGTAACCTGATAGGGAAAAATCCCCAACCAAACCAGTTCCCCCTGTCATGGGCTTGCATATGGAAACTGCTGATCTGTTCCAGCAGAAGCTGCAAAAACCAGCCTGAGGTGTGTATCTGCCACAGGAAACTTCAGCAGAGATGGTTAAATTTCAGCTTAATTCTTTAACAGGAAACAGCCCGACCTGTGATGTTTTACAGTGTTGTTGTTGGATTGCAGTAGCGATATGCATCAGAGAGAGCCATCTCTTTCTTCTTCTCTCCAAGGCCTCCAGTTTTGTTTAAGCATTTTGCTCCAATGGCATTTTTTTATTCCCTCTCAGCATGATGGATGGGACTGGTCTGGACTCCTTCAAACACTCCCTGATCCTTGGGAACCTGGGGGATGTGTGTGTATCTCCAGCACAAAGAGCACATCTGTGCTGACCTCTACTTACGTGCTAAATCCACATTATCTAAAAGGAGAGAAATCCAGCATAATTGGCCAAAGCTGTTGGTGAGTGTGACTCGGGGTGCACGTCCCCTTGAGCTTTCTGTGAAAAAAGACCTGTCTTTCTGTGGTTTGAATGGATCCAACTTCAACTCCCAGCTAGCTGATTTTGTGCATTTGCCTAAAGTCAAAGCCTTTGATGTGAGGAAGCTCTTCCCAAGTCCCTGAGCTGTGGACAAGTGCCCACCGAGCCTGCTCTTTGGATAAGCTAAATAAGAGGGTTTGTTTTAACCTCTGGGATGTAGGAGTCTGGGAAAGCTGCCTCATGTTCTTGTTCATTTTTTTCTGAGCTGTTTTCTGTTTCTTCTTTGAAGTGTAAGATAAAGCAGAACATGTTCTGTAGGAATGGGGTGTATTGGTGGTGATTTCAGTAGTGCTGTGGTTTGAGGTAGCGTCACCTTTCTGTTTTGCTGCACATTGCCCAGGACCACACGGTGTTCATAGTGTCCTTTGAACTGGGATGACACCTTGCAGTGCCTCCAGGGTCCTTTTAGGATACATTTCTGCCTCTTGGCAGATGCAGTTTCTGTTCCTTTTTCCTGTGAGAGGCTGCTTGGCCAATGCTGTATAAAATCATCCTGAAATGACTAGATGCCAGATTCCTGTACACTTGGCCTGGATAGCAAATACTCTTTTTTTTTCAGCCCTGCATAAAAATGAGCATTGCTGTGCTCTCCTCGCTGGGGTTTCCTGGAAGCACAGTGGTGTTCTGTCATCTGTCCCTCATTGCTTCATCTAGGGCTCTGCTGCTGAGGTGGATTTCAACCCCTTTTTTCTAACTTCACCTAAAATCTTGGTACTTTTATTACGTGGAAATTTTTTCTATAGTTCTGTCTAAATCTTGCTAAAGGACATTATTCTTGTTACCTTTAACATGTAGAATTTAGTGAATGGGTTCTAATACCTGCATTAGTTATTGTTGAAATAGGAACTGTGAAGCAAGAGTGATATGAATAATTACCTCTTTTGTGCAGTTACAACCCAGAAACGTTGTTGAGCACCACCAGCATCTAATGAGCCCCACAGGGCTGGCTTGTTTCTGATGCACCAAGCATTTAATGCTGCTGCTCATTCATTCTTTATTAATTGTCTGAATTTCATAATTGCTGATTTAGTTACAGTATTACCAGCCTGCCTTCCTTGGTGTGTCACTGCTTCTCTGCCTGGCTATTCTTGTTTGCCTTCTCAACTGGTCTTTCTCAAGCTTTTTATGCAACAGTGGGAGAGCAGCTCTGCTGTGAGCAGTAAAAAAACCCACCAAAATAAATCCTGTATTTCACAACTTGGGGCATAAATACCACCATGCTGTGATTTGGCTCGCTTGCTGAGCTGACACCTTTCTGAAGTGCTTATCTTCTTAGGTATCTTCTTAGGGTGCCCCTTGCTTTGTCACCTGCCCTCAGGGTGGGTTTGGGGTGACTTTGTGCTCTTCTGCAGTATCAGCCCTGCCTTCGACCCATCCATGTGGGCAGGCATTACCTCAGCTGCCTTGAGGCGGGGTCTGTCTTTGAAAGGATGCATTTGAGGGAGAAAGCTAATCTTGAACACAGAAATTTTGTTTTCCTTCTCAGGTGGAGGAAGGTGCTGGGCTGGACATTGCCTGCACTGCTCAGTCCTGGGGGCCCCCAGGGCATTGGGACTTGCTGGTGCCAGAAAGGGGCAGGAGTTTATTTGGGATCACTGTAAAGGGGCATGACTAAACTGCTGCGAATGGCAATGCCGCTCTTTGAGCCAAGCTTGTTCTAGCACGTGGGCTCAAACCCGCTCTGGGCTGGATGAACAGAGGCCATTTCCAGGCTCTTGTAATTTCTTACCTTCTTCAAAGGGCAGTTGCACCAAACAGCTTGTGCTGCCTCTGCCTGCGTAGGTCAAACCAATGCACGTCTAATTAAAAATACCACAAATTCCAGTCAGATGTGGGCTTTCCAAGGAATGCACTTCTGCTTATTCTAGCAACAGGTGGTAAATATTAAAACATGTACAGCTCATTTGTTGTGTTCTCCCTCCCGGGCTGTGAAAAGCAGTGCGAGAGCGGTGCCCACAGATGCACACAGAGCCCGTCCTTGTTTTCCTTAACTGAAGGAAGCAGCTCTAAGCCCGGCTGGTATTTTTATAACCAGTTTGACCAGTATCCCACACGCACCCACGCGCTGGTTAATTCGCACCCGGGCTTGGTCACTGGCAATGGCAGCATGTGAAGGCAGGGGGGAGCTTGCCACCTCCCACGCGGGTGCAGTCCATGCTGTTATCACTTCCTTGGATTTCTGAAAGGAGTTCGGAGATGTTTTCAAGGCTGGGGGATAGCGTGTTGCGTGATGTCCACCGACCTTCATGCCTGACTGAGAGGTGCAACTTTTCCCAGCCCACAAGCACCGCTCCCACTCAGAGCCGTCACTGCATGTGCCCAGGCTGGAGGAGAAATGATATGGCTGGGGTGGGTTGGGGTCCCCAGCTTTCTTTTGTAAGCTTGGTATTAGTCAAGCCCCCATGGAGTGAACATTTACACTTGGACAGGGACCTTGGTGGCTTTGGTGAGCTGCTGGTGGAACTGAGGGATGCAGCTGGGAAGTGTGCTGCTGCTCCAGTACCTGCACCCCTCATGACACGGTGCTGCTGCATCCCCCATGGGCTTCCATGGCACACAGCAAGCTGCTGATGTGTCTCAGGCCTCCTTTGAAGCTCTGATTTAAAGGTGTTTAAAAAAAAAACACACAGAGAGGTATGGAATGCCTGAGGATTTCTTGTAAGGGAGATAAATCATCTTGCAAATGGAAGTCTTCAAAAGAGGGGGTTAGCATAAGCTGTTGCCTGTTAACTTTCTCCATTTAACCCTGTGACTGATATGATTTAATTCTTACCAATTCTGATTTCTCTGAGCTTCCTGTGGAACTGCTTCTGCTGCAGATGGCTCGTGAGTGTGTCCCAGTTTGCCACCTCAACTTGTGAAACTCGGAGGTAGTGAGGGGAGGTTGGAGGAAGCGGATGGAGGCAGCTCTCTGGGAGGAAATAGCAAACCGAGCAGAAGGCATTTATTGTGAAGTATTCAATGTTATTGGAAAACATATTTTGTGTGATAGATGGGTATGCTGCAATCCTGGGATGGTTTTGAAGCAGCAACCTTAACTTTGCTCTGCTGCTCTCACAACATGGGTATTTTTAGCCTGATTCCCATTTATACCCATCGGTACTCGCAACCATCACAGACGGTTACCAGAATTAAAGCTGAAGTTGGATGGGAAAATAGGCACTGACCTTGTCAGTGCAAACCAAAATCATATCTATTTCAGACAAACACATGTACCTCAGAGCCGCATTTCCCATATGTGCAAATGCAAACTCCAAGGAACTGTGGAAGAGTTTTAAAAAGCATCATTAAGCCCAAGAACAAGCATCCAGTACTTCATTATTCCTCCTCTCTTCCAAATTACTGTGCCCTTAAATTTAAGTCCAGCTCTTGCCAAAACCACCAGCAATGGGGTGTAGGCGGGAGGACAGGAGAAATTTAATCCTGAGTAGTTTAAACCCAAACTATCAGGATGGCAGAGGTGTCCAGCATGTTTGGCCATGCCATGCTGGCAGTCTGCTGATGGAGCTGGTGGGAACCTTCATCCTGGCCCCAGATATCTCCATGTTTCTGTGCCCCACAGTGGGATCCATCCCTGCTGCAAGTGTGAGTGCCACGGGCTGGTTTTGTCCTCAGTTTTGGTGGCAGGAGTGGGGAGCCCAGGCAAAATGACCACACTGAGGAGAACCCCAAATTTCCCTGCTTTTCTTGTCTTTTTGTATCCCAGCTCCTGGAGGGAGCAGTGAGGTGCTGCTGGCATCCCATGACAAGTGCCCTGCTCATGTGTGGAGCATGGGCATGGTCATGGCCAGATTTACAGATGCACAGAGGAATTGGGGTGCAATGGGATCCCATGACCACAGTGAAGGGTATGAGGAGTCCTCAGACACAGGCAGCAGCACAGCACTTTGGTAGGGTGGCTTAAAGCAGCCTTTTAAAAATGGATTTTAGTCCATTTATTGCTGATCACATTAGTAGGCTAAGCAGGTATTTCAGTGTGCTCCCCTCCAGCAAGCCTGATTCCCCTGAGGGCATAAAGTGCAGCCCAGAGCAGTGGACTGTCAGACATTCTGAAGCCTTATTCAGAAATGCCTCTTGGATGAAGCTCTCTGCCCTCTTGGGAGGTGCCCTGCTTTCCAGCCGTTTCATCCCCTGACATCTGCTGCTGCTGGCCCAGCAGGGCTGGAGGAGACATGGACCAGTGCAGGCTGGCAGGTGCCTTTCTGTTTTGGGGGCAGCAGCCTGCAGCAGAAGGGAGTGAGGGATGCTCCATGGCTGGGGACCCTGCTGGCAGGACCCTGGCTCTCTGCTGCCTTCCCCTTCTGACCCCGGGCTCTGGGGGGAGGCCGTGCTGCCTCTACTCCCTGCCCAGCTGTCTGCTGGACACCGCACAGTATCATGGCTTGGACGGTTGCGGACTCTTCTGATCTGCAAGGTCAGGTTATATCTGTTTGCTACTGTGCCAAAGCTGTATTTTAAATCATTCCCTCCTCTCCAGCGCTCTTTTCTTTCAGACTGAAAGGCACACTTCTCCTCCGGTTAATCAAAAGGAAAAAAGAAGGCATGAGGTGTTCTGGCTGCAGTCTGCTCCTGGTGCTTTGGCAGGACCCCGGCGCCGAGCTCTCGGTGTTGGTTACCCCACAAAGGGCTAGCGGGAAGCCAGTGCTGCCTTCCTGCTCCTCCTGCTTTTCTGTGCCCATCCCCAGGGTGGCTTGGCACCCCTGGCCGGGAAAAAAGGGCCTTTCCCTCACAGGTTCCTGTTCCCGCACAGCCCACAGGTGGCTTCTGAGTCATTCCAGGGCACTGGGGTTGGTGCTGTTTCTTTGTGTGGTTCAGTAAAGCAAAATCCTCGTGCCCCGTACAGAGCTGTGTTTGCTATTCCTTCCAATTACGGCTATTAGGATCCCAGCAAGGTTTCTCAGGCTTCCCTCCTGGGAAGCTCCTGGACATTTCTGAGGTTTGCTGTCATTCCCCATGTTTTCAGCAGCAGGAATTGTGAGGTATGTGCTTCGCCCCCAGTCGTTAATTCTGGCGCCATGGAGCCTGTGCCGATTGAACTCGATCCCGGCTGTCATTTTGTAATAAGTTAATTCTTCATCAAGAGCACAGCACCGCTCCTCCCCCCACCGAGTGCTGGGAAAGCCGGCGCTGGTCTGGCACGTCTGTCATTAGCCCGGGCTGACCCGGGGTTAAAGTCTAACTCCGGAGGTATTTTATGAGCTGTTGTGCCAGCCAGCTGCGAGGAGGAGCCGCTGCAGGGGCATCGCCACGGGCAGAGCAGCTCAGAGCTGAGGGTGCTCCCGGCAGCGTCCTGCCCAGCCACCCCTCTGCGTTCAACACAGGTGGCTCTGGGCGCCCGGCTTTGCTCACAGCTTCATGTCCCTTCTGGATAAACACGTAGAAATACAGCTTGCTTGGCAAAAATTACATCCTCTTCTATGCTTTTTCTTACAGCAGATTTTCGTCTCCTGCCTCCCAAGCTAGCAGAGCAGCAGTGAGTTTTGTGGCAATTGCTTTTTCCCTGTTAACTGAATTCTCAGGGTGCTGCTCTTTCCCCAAGGTACAAGCTTATAACCTTTTTTTCTTTTTTTTTTTTTTTTGAGGAAGGCAATAGAGGGTGGAAGGGGACAGGGGCAGCTCGATGCCCTTGGAGCAACTTCCTTTAAAAAATACTCTGTTTATTTGTATTCTGCTGGCACAGTGTGACCGTAAAGCATTCCTGGTACCTTCCCTTACTTATGGACAGTGCTAGTAGGCAGACTTAAATCTATACCTGAGGCAGTTTAGATGGGCTGGAATGAAATGAAGGCATTTTTATTCAGGTTAACATTTTTTGGATGCTTGTGAATGTGTGGGGATGATGGATCTAGAAAGACATCATCTCTCCTCCTCAGTGTCTGATCTGCCTGACCTTGTGTGCAGCGCGTGGTTCCAAGTTTTCTCACACTTCTGCTGTGTGGAAACACCCCGACAGGGATGGATAACATCTTTCTAGGGATGCTGAGTTTTCCCTGCTTTTCACACATACCCATCGCTCTCGGATTCATACATAATTTTACTCCACACTGACAAGGTTACATGCGCTCTCTATTAAGCAACATATGTTACTCCGTTCTCCAGAAAGGGCAATTTTAGTACTCTGCCAGTAGGAATGCGTTGCGCAATGATGCATACACCAGCTGGCTTCTTTTCCTTCCAAAGTTATTTAAATACTGAACTCTGCACAAAAGACAGATGTTGAAAATAGACTCCCACTAACCCGAGGTTGATGGTAAGGCTCCCATGCTCTGACGGAGTAGATGCTTCTCTTCATTTGAAAACATGAATATGATTTTTTGTGGGCAGGGTAAAATTAAGGGACAATCTTTATTCACTTAGCTGGTTGGATTTTATGAGTGATCTTATAGTTCTTTTGCATTACTGAGATCGTCTTTGCTTTTGTTCTCGAATAGCTGTGGGGCTTTTTAACTGATGTATCTCAGATGTCCATTTTCAGTCTTTGCTCAAAAATTTTGATGTAGCTCTTAGAGCTTCAGTTGGAGACCAACTGCAGAGCTGTGCAAGTCCAGGAACAGATGATTTTGCTGTGTCTTTTCTCTTTGTATTTCCCTGAAATTAATGCTTCTCTTTCTTCTGGCATTTCCACATTGCTGTAAACAAGAATTAATATAATTAACCCAAGCCTGCAGTATTATTACAGATATTTAAAGATCCAGAAACATGCCCAAGATGGGCAAAACGGGTAGAAGACTAAGAAAGCTCTTCTGTTACGGCATTTAATTGGTTATAAGTAGTACAGTGAAATGCTACATGGTGTGAAACCAAAGGGGATCATGGGAATGCTGTGCAAATCCTCTTTCCTTTCTTGATTTCAGGCTGGATAATTATTTCTGTATCAGTTCTTTATTAAGCCGTAGGCTAGGATTCAGCTCTCCAACTGGAGCCATGGGTAGCTGAGCTTATCATGTGTGAAATGTGTTTTTTCTCCTGAAGCAGTCACCAAATCACAATGCAGTGCCCAGCGAGTGTGGGGTGAATTGCTGTCACCCAGCTCCTTGCACCCTAATACAGAGACACTCCTATTGCACATCTTTGGAAATTTAGGATATATTCCCAGCAAGGAACGGGTGGCAGTGGCCCAGTGTCTCTGGAAACATGTGGGTTTTCTTTTCCTGTGGGTCAGCCACTTGTTGTGGATACAGCAGCAGTGGCTGTGGCTGTGCAGACCATCTCAAGAGTCCCTGTGGTGGTGTTTCCAACCCTGCCCTCATCACCTCTGCTCTCCTCCCAGCAGCAGGAAAAGCTAAAATCCTAATGCTTTGCAACCCTCTTAAGCTTTCTCTCTTTGTTTTGCAGCAGAAGGAGGAATGTTGATGAACATGGGCAGACACAGCAGATCTCTGTGCCTGGGCAGAGTTGTCATCAAGAATAACTGCAAGCCAGGGAGATCCTGATCAGTTGTACAGAGAGGTTCTTCCATGGCCCCATTAAGTAAAGGGTTTTGGTTTCATCCCTTACAGTCTCTGTGGCTCAGATCTGACTTAGAGGAACTGCACAAAGCTGACACTCCCTTAAACCAAATTAGGAAGCCCCTCAAAATCAGCAATGGCATCTCCTGGCCTGTGGGACCCCTCGTGCTTTCCCTGCACAGCCCCGGGATGTGAGAGGCAGCTCGGCTGAACTGCTGTCTTATTGAATCGTCTTCCTTGCTAATTTGTTATTAAATGACGGTTAGTGTTTCATTAGAGCCCCAGCAGGCATGAGTTCATTAGCGTTTTATTGGCTGAGCTGCGCTTCCGAGCATGGGAAGCGTATCCCGGAGAGCCGCTGGGCTCGCTGGACTGATTGCTCTAATGAGCTCTGGATGGGGTGGGATGGGCAACAGCTCTCTGAGCGCATGGCTCAAGCTTGCAAAGGAGCTTGGCTCTCCAGTCGTTGTCAGGATAAAGGCCTGGATTTATGGAAGGGCTTAACAAATCTGTCTGGTCGGTCCTTCCGAGAATTCGACTTCTTTGCTTCCATTGGTTTTTGCTGGAGTTTTGCCGTGACCCATCAGCACAAGGGGGCTTTGGCTTCAGCGTGGCAGAGGCACAGCAGCTCTTCCCACAGCATTCCCCTCTGGCAGGCTCAGGGCGAGCCTGGGCAGAATCCCTTGCCTGCAGCCATGGATTGTGGAAGCGTCTCTGAGGAGCTCTGCGTGATTCTGTCCCTGAAATGTGCCAGGGCTGGGTAGCGTCTTTGCTGAAACCTCCTGGCCTGTCTGCATTGCTGTCCTGGGGCTGTTACTCACTCAAAAAGCAGGCTAAAAATAGTCTATCTCACCCTGAGATATTTTTCTCTCTTCCAAGACCACATTAGTTAGCACTTGGGGTAGCCCGGAATAGAAACCACCACAGCACCAGGAGCTCGGAAATGCAACTGGATGTGTATAATCAGTGATTGTTAGGACCAATAAATCAGGCATCAGCACCCAAGGTGCCATGCAGTCACCCTGGATGCTGCAGATAGCATCCAGCTCAGCCTGCAGCTCCTGGAAAATCGCATGCAGAGCCTCAGAAAGGACTGGGTTAATTACTCTAAGGTAGTCAGACTCACCTTTTCAGGGCTAAATCAAGACATTTCTTTAGTGTTAGGTACCAGGCACTGGTCTAGTGTCTTGACAAGACACAAAAAAGGGGCTCTTGAATGCAGTTTCATCTCTGCTGGTAACGATGGGGTTGGTACTTGGAAACCCCCACTGGTGGGTGAGGTGAAGGACTCTGATGAGACCCTTCTCCATGAGGATTAAGCCGTGCAAGCAGCATGTGGGGATGTGCTGGAGGCTTTGAGGCTGACCAAAGCCATGGTGGGAGCCTGAGCTCTGCTTTCTGCAGCCCATCACCATGGCTTCAGTCCCAGTGTGGGTGGGCTTGCTTGGTCTGTGGTCGGGCAATGGCAGAGCTGCATTCAGCTGCACTGTTTTCCAAGCCTTCTGAATCTCCCATCCCCTTTGGGGACTTTAAAATGGCTTTGAGGAATTGTGCTTTCAGGTCTTTTATCATTTGATCACAGGTCAGGGCCAGCAGCTTTTCCTGCCTGCTGGCTCTGGCTGCCAGAGTTAATAGATCACGCGGTGCTGGAAATGTCACAGCGGGGCTGGCGTGGGCCGGAGGCAGGGCACTGCTCCCTCTGCAGAGACACTGCCGAAATAATGAGAGGATAAATCAAATCCCTCTTCCTCGGGCAGGCGAGGCTCAGGATGCAGGGCTTTTTCTGGGCACAGAGGGTCTGTCCCCATGGCTGTGCACAGCTCCCTGCGAGCGGGACCAGCACATGGGCTGCCTGATGTGGCTGCACCTGATGTGGCAAACCAGTTATGGGACTCCTTGAAAGTCCCACAGCAGAATCAGCCCAAGTGGCTTATTTAGCCTATTCGTCTGCCAGCCTTCTCCCCACTTGTAAGACTCTAAATGCCAAGGTGGGTGGATTTGGGGGGAATCTCATTCTCTCCCCGGGCCAGACCAGAGCTTTGTGTGTAGTCACTGATCTTTGGAAGTTCCCATTGGGATTTTTTCCTGTCCAGTGACTTCTAATTGAAGTGGGTAATTGCATGATCCCATCTTCCCTGGAGAGGTTCACAGAGTCCTCAGCAATCATCTTCAGTTTTATACTGAGCCCAAAAATACCCAACTCTAAATGCCATTTCACTTTCCAGAGCTCAGCAATGGCCACAAGCCAGCGGGGCAGATGCAGCCAGGCTGTGGATCCCTGGGGGCTGGCAGGGCTGAGGGGTGCTGGTCGCTCTCTGGGGAGGTACAGCCCTTCAGAGGGGCAGAACAAGTGCCTTTGAAACACAAGCTACCATTCCCAGCAGCATCCTGAACTGGGCCAAGGATTATCCACATCCGAGGGCTGGATTCAGTGTGTGCTCCTCCAGGTGCTGGGCATGGGGACACTGCAGGGCAAAAAGACCCCTTGTCCTGTCCTAGCATGGATGCACAGGTTGATGTGAGCATGTGGGATCAGGAAAACCTGTCCCTGTCCCTCTTGTCCCTTCCTACTGGAGCCTCTTCAGCCCTCCCTGGGGCTGTCCTGGCACAGGAAGGCTAATTCAGGTGTTTTCTTCCATCTCCCGCAGTATGAGTTCAAAGCCAAGAATATCAAGAAGAAGAAAGTGAATCTCATCGTGTCGGTGGACGGCGTGAAGGTCATTCTGAAGAAGAAGAAGAAGGTAGGCAGCACTGGCCCCTGGGGCAGCAGTGCCTCAGCAGCAGAACCCCTTCCCTCCTGGTGCAGGGACCTGCAGCATCCTTGAGTTTCTGGGAAGCTCTGGTGGGCTGGGAGAGGAAGGGATGGGCTGGGGTCAGCCTCATGTGAGTCATGTTCCTGCAAGGTGGCTGAGCCAGTCCTGGCGCAGTGCAGAAGGGGCTCAGGGCCCCTGTGGGAGGTGATGTGGGATGTGGCTGGTCCCCAGCAGGACCTGACCCTTGGCAAGGGGTTGCAGGGGAGCAGCAGAGCTGTGAGAAGAGCTTCCCAAGTATGCCCCTGGATTGTCTCTGCCCTGTCCTTGTTCTCAAGGACAGCATCTGACGTACTCATTTTCAGCTTCTTTCATTGCAGAAAAAAGAATGGGCCTGGGACGAGAACAAAATGCTCGTCATGCATGATCCCATCTACAGGTGAGGCTGCTGGGTGAGGGGACAGAGGCTTGCCTGGCTCTGCCATGCCACTTAGCCACACCACGGCAGCACCGTGCTGGGGACTGGAGAGCCACCACCATCCTGTGGAGGGCAGCTCATGGTGCTTTCCGAAGTCCCCAGCTCTCCTCCTCCATCTTGTTCCCAAAAGCCAAGAGCAGGGGAAATGTGTCCCAGGGAGGCCAAACTGGAGTGAGAGAGGCCCCCAGCCATGCTGGGGAGAGGGTGGCAGGCACCTGGGCAAGGCATCCAGCTCTGTGAGCAGGCCAGGAGTGGGGTTTGCTCTTCTCCATCCCTTGAGGGCTCCTGGGCCACTGACTCTGTCCCTGAGGGTTGAGCAGAGAAGTCCTGTGCTGCCTTTGCAAAATGTTTGCTGCTGCTGAATCAGCAGGCAAATTTTCCCAGCTGAGGTAAAACCACTGCCAAAAAAATTTCAGATGGGCTTTAGCAGGGATGTGCTGCAGAGGTTGGGCATCTGCCAGCACCCCATGCCACGGGAAGCATTGGTTGTGGCCTTGGCAGTGTCCTGGGCATGTGGGTAATGTGTATGCTTATATCCTCCCTTCCGTTCTGTCCTTGCAGGATATTCTACGTATCTCATGACTCCCAGGACCTAAAGATCTTCAGCTACATCGCCAGGGATGGGTCTAGCAATGTCTTCAGGTGCAATGTCTTCAAGTCCAAGAAGAAGGTAAAGATGCCGGGGTGCGCGTCTTGTCCTGGTGTGCTCTCGGTGGAGCAGCTGGGGCAGGATCCCGTGGCACTGCACTGGAGCTGGCAGCCCGGGGCACCCCAGCGATCTGAGACCCTG
The DNA here is from genome assembly GCA_013397725.1 of Rhagologus leucostigma. Lineage (NCBI taxonomy): Eukaryota > Metazoa > Chordata > Aves > Passeriformes > Rhagologus > Rhagologus leucostigma. The sequence goes on from VZTD01002670.1 coordinate 831,137, forward strand.
TGGCAGCACAGAGACCCCTGAGAGCTGTGCCAGGCTGGGGGGTCACCATGCAGAGGCAGCCCAGCTGAGGTTACATCCCCCTTCTCCTCTCCTGTCCGTGTCTGCCGCAGAGCCAAGCCATGCGCATCGTGCGGACGGTGGGGCAGGCGTTCGAGGTGTGCCACAAGCTGAGCCTGCAGCACACCCAGCAGAACGCAGACGGGCAGGAGGACGGAGACAGTGAGAGGAACGGAGATGACCTGGACGTCCCAGGTATTCTGCAAAGGCGGAGGTGTGGGGGTGGCGTGGGGCTCCTGGAGCCTGGCAGATGGGGTTTACAGAGGCACTATCTTCCCATACCTCACTCCTTGCTGGCTGACACCTCTGGGCAATGGATTTGCAGAGCAATCTGGCCTGCTGTGCTTCAGGCTCAAGCTGGGATCTTGCCCAGCAAGGAACCTTCTCTAGGTGTTAGCCACGATCCTCTCAGACATCCCCCTTGCTGGGAGCCCATTAGCAGTGCCCGGGACTCTGCTCTGTGCTTGGCTGCACACACTGCAAACGTTCCCTCGCTGCTTCCGCACAAGAGGCCCCAAGCACAGACCTTGCTCGTGTCCTGAGGCATGGCTGGGTCTGGGGCCAGCTCTCTGCAATTCCCTGAATGGACATAGCTGTGTTCGTGGTCTCCCATCAAGCTGTCAGGGCTGCAGGCAGGCTGCACACCCTGCTCCTTCACAGCCCTGTGGGTAGAGGGTGCAGGGATGCCTGGCTGGGGGGCTGCTGGTCCAGCCCCACCACTCCGATCTCTGCAGGGTCCCGGGGAGCAGCCCTGCTCCTTGGTGCCGGTGCCTGTGCTGGAGGGGAGGCAGATGTTTCACGAGAGGTTAATCAAACCCTTCCAGTGCCAGGTGGGACACTGGCAGGTCCTGCTGCCTGTTTGTATGTGGATTGCCTGCCCTGCCCTGCCATGCTGTGGGCTGGATCCCCCATATCCCAACAGGAGCAGCCTGGGCTGGGCTGCGGTTTCCTGCTTGCCTCTGTGACCAGTGCTGCCTTGATGACCTAATCATTGGGCTGCCCTGGACCGGTCATTGTTTGGTTTTCCTCCTCACAATGTCCCAGCCACGATATGCAGCTCCCTGGGGAATCCAGAGCATCTGTTTTTTGTTTTTCTTTCCCGTAATCTCTTGTTTACCTTTCTTCAGCTTTATCTGTGTTTTCTGTTCTTGGTGGCTCGTTTGTCCCACATCGGGGCTTCTGGCTGCCTTTCCCCAGATTTGGTGTGCTGGGGCTGGGTGTGTTTTTGGCCGCAAGCCTCCTCCCAAACAGCAGCAGGAAAAGCAGCCGTGTCTCTCTGTACCTGCTTCCCGCCAGGGCTGGAGGGTGGGTGGCAGGGGGGTGGCATCGCTCCCCACACCACGGGTGAAGCGCAGTGAGCTGCAGGTGCAGGCAGGCCGTGCCCTGCCCTGACCCTGCTCCCGCAGCCTGTCGCCTCTCCGGCGTGGAGAGGGCGGCCGCCTCGGCCGAGGAGACCGACATCGACGCCGTGGAGTTGCCGCTGCCCGGAGCTGACATCCTGGACTTCAGCCGCGGCGTGACCGACCTCGATGCCGTGGGCAAGGAGGTGAGTGACCACACCGAGCCCGGGGTCCCTGCCCTCCGCTCTCAGGGGGTGGCACGGTCCCGGCCCCGTGACTCTTGATGTGCATCCCGAGGGCCCGGGGGTCGGGAGGGATTGTGCAGCATTCCCCAGCTCCCGGATCAAAGCCATCTGCCGCTGCAGGGCTGCCCTTTGGCTCGGGGCCCAGGGCACTCCTGGAGAGCGCTGTGCCGAGGCTCAGCTATGTGCAGCCACACAGAAGGCGTTTGGGGCAGAGCTGATAGGGATTTTTTTCCACCAAAAACACAAAAATAAAAGACTTTTTTGGTACAGTGGAAATTCCCATGGGAAGCGTCAGCCTTTTTGGGAATTTTCTACAGAAGTATTTGGGTTGTTGTTGAAACCGAAAAAGTACTGTTTGCAAAGGTTGTCAGCACCCTCAGCGAAGTGTGCTTTAGCTTTGAATGCAGCTACTTCTTTTCTGGGTATTTTGGGGGGCTGCTCTGTGCCAAAGCTCGTGTGTGCCCGGTGACTCTCTGAGGTGAGTGCCAGGGCATCACACTTTTGACACTGGTGTTTTGCAGGGCTGCCTCCACCCTGAAGATATCCTGACAGCGTCACCCAAGATGCTGCTGCCCTCATCTGCCCAGCTGCCCGACCTGGGAACACCCCTCTCTGCCCACCACCAGATGCAGCTTCTCCAGCAGCTCCTGCAGCAGCAGCAGCAGCAGACACAAGTGGCCGTGGCACAGGTTCTCCCCTCCATTCTTTCCCGGGGGCAGTGGCGGGGCTGGGGCACACTACTGAGCCCCTTGGTGCTGCTGGAGTATCCTGCCTGGGGGCAGCGATGAAAGCAGGCAGCTCCATGGGGAGGGAGCTCCGTGAGGTGCTTGGGTCTGCTTGCCACCGGGTGTCTTGGGCCTTTGGCCACTGCCTGCTCGCCAGTGCCCTGCCCCAGTGACTGGTGTGCCCGGGCTGTGCAGCTGGCAGCTCACTCTCCATGCAGCTATTTCTCATTTAAGCAGCTCTGGCTGCTTTATCCAACTCATTGCCTGAGCTTTACTTGTTCCGTGACCCCTCACAGAGCTCTCTGCAATTCATCAACTTTCTTCCTGGCCTGCGCGATGGGCCCCGGCAGCCTTTCTGTGCTGCCCTGTGGCTTCGCTCCCCTTGCATCAGTAAATCAGTATTTGTTGATCAGTTCTGGCTGAGCTGCTGCCTCCAGAGCCCGTGTGCCTTTTGGGGTCACAGGCTGCCAAGTTGCTTTCCCCTCTGGAAGAGGGACCGGCATCCTCAGGGAATCCTTTATGTCTGTCCAAGTATAGTGCAGCTCACACTCCAAAAGGCTCCATGGTGCCTGCTGAATGTAAAATATTGCACCCCTTGCTCTTGGTCTGGCTTCATGGAAAGTTGTAAATCCCAGTCCTTTGCCTGGCCTCCTGTCACTCCCAGGCTCGCTGTGCTTCAGCTCTGCTCTGCCCAAGGCACTGCTGTGCCACCTTGCTGGCCACGTTTGGGCAGCACCTGCCTGCCAGCACACCCGGGACTGCCTCCTGGTACCCATCTGCGGGGGCAGGTGGCCCCCAGCTGGGCAGCTTCGGGGGCCCTGCAGCTGCAGCAGCAGCTCACAGCTTGGCAGGTACAGAAAGCTTCCTCTGCTTCCTCAAGGTCACTTTCTAGGCCAGGGTAAAATAGCCTTTTGTGTTTGGTGGGGATATTTTTGTTTTCAGGTTATTTTTGTTTTGGGGTTTTTTTGTTTAGTTGCAAATACGTGCTTTCCTGGTTCCAGTCCTTGCTGGAGAGCGGAGCAGTTGTAGGAGCCTTAGGTGGGTGCCAGGAAGGAGTGCCGAGCCAATGTGGTCCCCAGGTCACTGCTGTCCCCTTGTCCAGTGTACGTTTCTGAGGTTCTCCTTGCTCGAGCGCAAATCAGAGAGCTGCCCTGGGCAGGAGCTCCTGGCTGTCTGCCCTCAGGGACACGGTGCTGGGGACATAGATGTTTGCATATAGAGAGTTGTGCTCAAGTCAGTGGTGGTGTTGCCCGTGGGCTCCCTGCAGGCATTGCCTCCCCGAGCCAGGCTGAGCAGCCAGCTCGCACCCCCAGAGCCACCGCCCCTCAGCAGCACCCTGCTGTCTGTGGTACTCCGGCCCCTCCTTGCGACAGAGGCCGCTGGCTGGGCCCTGTTTCTGGGAAACCTGCCCCAAAAAGACAGCTTTTCCAGGGCCAGCTTTGCTGTATGGCTGCGCCCTCGTGCACCTGCAGCACCATCCAGTCGGTCAAGTGTGTCTCCTCTGCTGCATCCATCTGGCTTCCTCCTGGGCTGCCCTTCCCATGCACATCTGGAGCTCATGTGCACAGCTGATAGTTGGGTCAGTGCTGCCGCCTTGGCCTCGAGCTTTTCCATCAGGGAGGCCAGGGGACAATGTGCTGAGCCCTGGTGTGACACTGCCCACACGCTCTCCATCACATCTGCAGTACCCGCAGGGAGTGGCTGCTTCATCACATCATGGGGTGGGATGCTGGTGAGCCCTGGGAGATGAGCAGGGATGGCCAGAGTTGAAGCCCTCAACCCTCGAGCAGCATCTCCCCGAGCTCACCCGCTCTCTCCTGTCCCAGGTCCACCTGCTGAAGGACCAGCTGGCAGCAGAAGCAGCGGCACGGCTGGAGGCCCAGGCTCGTGTGCACCAGCTCCTGCTCCAGAACAAGGACTTGCTGCAGCACATCTCACTCCTGGTCAAACAGGTGCAGGAGCTGGAGCTGAAGCTGGCGGGGAACACGACCAGTAAGCGCTGCCGCCCCTTCCTCTCCCCTCACAGCTAGCCTGGCCTGTGGGGATGTGCATGTGGGTGTTTTTCTTGGGATTTTTTGTGCATTTCCAGTCATTTTGTTCAGAGGAATATTTGTGCCCTTCTGGCCTGGCTTGTGTGTGTGCAGCAGGGCGCTTGCATGCAGCGTGGGAAGGGGCTTGGGGAGGGCTGTATGGACAGGTAGTCACCTACTTCCATCAGCTATATGTCCGCTTTCCCCAGTGGCCGCATGCTCCAGGCCAGCTCCATACCTGCCCAAGAGCCCCTGCTTTACTTTCCTCTCCAGCAGATGTGGCCATCAGCTCCCTGCAGGAGCTGGGCTGGAAGATAGTTAACTTCTTGTCCTGCAGAACTGGCCTTTTGTTGGCCAGCAGCAGCTCCTGGCATTAGTGACACCAAATAAGCCCCTCAAAACAGTGACCCCAGACTGTCCTCCTCCGGCCAGTGTGCAGCCAGCTGTGGTGGCCAGGGGATGCCCAGGCAAGCTGGGCCTCTTAGCCGTGCCCTTCTCTTGCAGCAGGCTCCCAGGACAGTCTGCTGGAGATCACCTTCCGCTCCAACGTCCTCCCCGTCCTCTGCGACCCGACCACCCCGCAGCCCGAGGACACCCACCCGCCGCCGCTGGGCCCCAGCTCGGCTTTCCCCAGCACCATGGGCAGCCCCATAGGTAGGAACGACTGTCTGGTGAAGCTGGAGTGCTACCGCTTTCTGCCGGACTCGGGGCCGCCTGCCCCGGAGCCAGCACTGGGCAGCCTGGAGCTCATCAAGTTCCGCGAGTCGGGCATCGCCTCCGAGTACGAGTCCAACACGGACGAGAGCGAGGAGCGCGACTCCTGGTCCCAGGAGGAACCGCCGCGCCTGCTCCACGTCCAGCCCAGGCAGGACCTGGGCGACAGCCTGGAGGATGAGATTGCGGTGTAGGGGTCAGCAGGAGGCGGTGCACAGCAGCCAGGACCTGCTGGAGCTGGGAAGGACCCTGGCTGCAGCCCCACGGCCCTGGCAGGGACAGGACAGCCGGGAGGGAGGGGGGGCAGAGGAGGGAGCAGGAGGATTCCAGCAGCCAGTCGGGGGTGTGGAGGTGAGGATGGAGCCCTGCCGAGGGCGTGTGCCAGGCCTGCTATGCTCCAGCATGCGTGGGCTTGTGTTCTGAGCTGGAGCATCCCTGCTTTGCAGCAGACACTGAGCTGACAGCTCCTTGTGCTCCCCCTGGCCCCTATCTCTCTTCAAACTGTATGTCAAGGTCAGGCAGAGGCAAGGGACTTCCTGCTGGATTAGCCCCTACTGCTGCTGGGGAAGCAGTAAAGCAGAGGAAGGGTTTTGCTGGGGGGATGGGAGAGCAGGTCTAGGGCAGTGAGGACAAGAGGGACAGAGGGGGCAGTGCCGGGGTGGTGAGCAAGGACAGAGCAGGTGGTCTGGCTTTCTACGTGGTGGGCAGGGTGGGGGACAAGTACAGGGCCATGCTAGGTGAGGGTTGGTGACGGTGCACTGTCAGAGTGGGTCTGTGAGTGAGAAGTGAGGCGTTGAGGGACAGTGGGGATGAGCCTGGAAAGGAGTTGAAGGGGTGAGATGAGGTTGCACAGGCTGGCCGGGTGCAGGCAGCTGCTGGCAGGATGATGTGGCACTTCCAGGACAGGGTTTATCCCCGCCGAGGCAGGTGGAGGGCCCGCTCCTCTCCCAGGCGGTGGAGCAGAGAGAAAGGCACAGCAGTAGTGTAGAGCAGGGCATGCAACACTCAGCTGTGGAGGATCCTCCCCCTCATCATCTGATCCTTTGGCTCCTTAGCACAGCTGCCAGGTTTCAAAGCCTTGTTGGTGCTCTCAAGTCACATTTTCAAGCACTTCCCTCACCACAAACTCCCTGCTTTGCTTTATAGACAAACCCTCCCATTTCCAAGCAGTTGTTTAGCCCCAGGCCAAGGCTGGGAGCTGCAGTGCTGGCATTGGCATCTTCAGGGATGAGCACACTTCCAGTCCTCGATGGGGAGTGAACTGCTGGTGTCTGCAGGGGTGCTTCATCACACCTCTGGTTTGCACTCTCTGGAAAAGTGAATCCACTCAGGATCCCCCACCAGCCCTCAAGAAGCTCATGTCTGAGAGCCATCTGTGGGGGCCTCCAAGGGATCCAGAGCTTGTTTCTTTTCTGCAAACACTTTTATCACTTGCCCGGTGCTGAGCCTCTAGGAGGCCATGATTGAAGGGGTATGAACCAGAGTCCTGATGTCCGCCCTGCTTCATGTGGAAGCACTCGATGAGGTGGGGAATTGGCACAGTTGTCTTCCTCCCCATCCTCCCTCCTATCCTGCTTCTGCTTTGCTTTGTTGCTTCCTTGCTGCTCTCACCTTTGCCAGCTCTGTCTCTGCTCGATCTGCCTGCAACTAACCCCTGGCTGACACCAGCTCTTGCTCTCCTCCAGGGCTTAGCCTGGCTGCTGAGGAAGGTCCATCACTTCTCTGTGCCCTGGTCCCCTTGGGACTGAGAGCTGCTGAGGAGTGATGTGTGGATGAGACCCCCGGGGTCAGTACGTGCTGTGCTATGCACCCTCCACCACAAGACAGGACTGGATGGACTTAAGGAGCTAGAGGGTCTAGCGGGAAGGAAAGGACATATTTCAGTGTCCCCAGCAGTGCCCTGGTGTCCAGGGGAGCTCCTGCACCAGCCACAGGGCAGGCAGAGGAGAGGGTGCTGTTTGGTACATGGTGCTCCTGTCCTCTGGCCACCACTACCTCCATATGCCCTGTCCCACACTGTGGCTGTGGGCACAGCTGTGTGCCAGCCGCTCTGCTGGGGGCCTGACATCTCACTGCCAGCTTGCAGCAGTTGAAGGTGGAAGCAAGGGGTGGGAGGCTAGTCCAGCTAGGAGGAAGGAGTGGGCATGACAGCACGCTCAAGGCATGGCGCTTACAGGGTAGGGATGGTTGAGCTTGGACAGGGATTTCCATGTGGGCAGACAGATTGTTCAGGAGAGGGGACAGCAGGAGCTCAGCTGTACACACAGGGCAGATGGAGGGAGAGCCTGGGAGGAGCAACAGCAGGCCAGAGGTCTCTTCCAGGCTGGGCTGCCTCAGGAAGCAGGTGCGGGGAGCCATCTCCTGAGCCACCGCCCCGGTCCATCCCTGCTGCACTCACAGAGCTCGGGCTGTGTCCTGTGAGAGGCTGCCAGGACCAGCTGTGGCCTTGGGCTCCTGCCCCACACTCTGCCCGCAGGGGACAGTGGTGGGTGCCCCACAGGCCGAGGGGGTGCTGCCGGGGCCGGGTGGGATCGTGCCAGCATCATGCTGCACCGTGGGTGTACACGTGTAAATGACCCCTCCTAAGTCAGCGCTGCCTCCAAGACTCCTCTCTAGCCTCTCACTTTTGTTATGGACCTTGACAGGGGTTTTATAGCTATATTTTTTGTCCTTTCTTTTCCTACAACTGTCGTATTACTAACTGTTGACTCAATCTATCTGGGAAGCCAATCTGTCAATGTAAGTGCACTTAACCCTTGGGTGTTGTCATTAGTCAACTGGCTTTTGCTAAATAAATCTTTCTATTTCTCAAGGCTTTCTGTTGTCTCTTTCTTCTCACTGACTTTCTTTCTGTACTTCCTTCCCTCTCCACGCTGGGTGCCAGCACCAGCAGTGGCATCCTCTGGCCTTGCAGAGACCCCCTCCAGCCTAAGCCTCCTCTCCTGTGGGACCCCTGCTTGTGGTGCCAGCCACAGGATGCCCACGAGAGCAAGGTGCCCAGAATACTGCTGGGAGTGGAAGTGTTTCAGTCTTCCCCTTCAGCCGCTGCACAGCACAGGTTTGTCTCAGGGCTGACCCAACAGCTTGAGGGTGCCAGGGAGTTCCTGGCATCTGCAGAGTTCACCACGGAGATCCAGAGATGCTAATCAGCACTTCCAGGGGCTCGGGTGATTTTTGGCTGCTGGAGAGGGAAAAACAGGGAAGAGCCTCTCTTAAAGGATGGCAGAAGTGTTGTGTAGGCAAGAGCAGCGCACAGGCAGGGCTGACTGCTCCTGAAACAATTCATCCTGCCTCTGTCAGGAGTGATGGAGCAGTGCCCTCCCGTGGCAGCCGTCTGGCTGCTTGGGCTGCATGGACACCCTGGGGGCTGCAGCCTCCCGTGCCTTGAGCTCCTGCTCCCTCCCGGCCTTGGACCTGCAGTAGGACCCCTTGCAGTTGCAACCCTCTTGGGAGCTGTGCTGGATCTGGGTCTTGACCAGCCACGTACACTGGTTGGAGCACAGGCTGGCACTGGGAAGCAGTGAGTTTGTCCTGGACCATCATGCTGGCTCTGCTGCTGGCCAGCCTGTCCCTCTCAGGGGCTGGGAGTCATGTAAGGAGCCAGAAGAGAGCTCTTCAAGAGGTTGTCAAGCTGCTCACACTCCCGAGAGCTGGTGTCCCGGCTGGAGGAGAGGCTGCCCAGGCACTGCTGGGTGGCTCTCTTGGTGCAGATGAAGTAGCTGTAGGATGAACCCCAGGGCTGGTAGATGCTGCAGGTGCAGGCAGGGAGCTCGCTGTTCAGCAGGACTGTGGGACCACAGAATGCAGAGGAAAGGGCCTGCAGGGAGTCGGGAGTCCCTGTAAGAGTCCAGTCCACCATGAGGTTGGAAGCAGTGATGGGAACCCTTCCTCTCTCTGTCCCGTGGGATGTGGACGTGGCTGTCTCTGTTCCAGTATGTGCCCCTGGGATGCAGAGGCAGAGATGGGGCAGAGGATGCTGACGGGCAGCGAGGCCCCAGAACAGCACCAGGCTCACCCAGGAACGGGCTGGAGCCATCACACAGACCCACACTGGCATGGAGGCACCACGGGGGGTTTGAGCTGGCACTCCTGGGGACAGCCCCCACAGCTTGGAGGACTCTTGCTGGGAAGACATGGTGGAGAAACCAGTGTAGCTCAGAGGTGGGGTGTGATGGTAGAGCCCTTTCCCCAGCAAGCACCCGCTGCCACTCACTACACAGGCACAGCCTGGGCTGGGCTGAGGGAGCCGTGGTGGGGTGGGCAGTGCAGAGCCCAGACTGTGGGTGCCCCCAGAGAAGGCTCTGTGGCTTTACCAGGGTGTGGCTGACAAGGGACCCCCATGTGAGTCCCATCTCTTCAGGCAGCGTGACAGGTCTGAGCAGGGGGTTGGCAGCACGCTTCACCTGGCGGTGTGGATGGGACAGGCCTCTTCCCTTGCCATTCCCCTGGTCAATGCTCTCTTGCTCTCTCTCTCTTTTTCCACAACCCGCTTCCCAAGTCGCTTGGTGTCAGGTAAGAAAAGCTCTCGGTGTGTTGGCAGTGCCAACGTGGAGCCCTGGGCTCACTGCTACTGTCTTGCCCCATGCTGGTCCCCCATGCATGCACTGCCCTGTGCAGCCCTGGCATGGCCTGGCTGCCCACAGCCTCTGTGGGGCTGTAGGAACATCCTCCCAGTCCCCAAGATTGTGTTCCCACTCTGCTGGTGGGCCAGCCGTGCTGGGATCTCCTCTCCAGCCTGGCTTACAACCTCTCTGTTCCCTTTCTCCCTCCAGTGGACCAGAGCATGTTCGAGAACGCCAGCGCCAGCACGGCACCCACGCCACGGGCACAGCACGTCCCTGCCACAATGGGCACCCTGCCCCAGCCCAGCCGGCCCCCTGGCAGCCAGCACCTCCGCAACCTGGGCAAGGCCGTGGGCGCCAGGGTGAATGACCTCCTGCGCCGCAAGGAGCCGGCCAGCCTGCCCGGCGTGGGAGCCATGGAGGTGAACGCCAGCGCGGGCGCCGTGCTGGGCGCGGGACAGCCGGCTGCTGAGGATGGGTGAGTGTCCCCACGGTGTGCACCCCGGGCCCGTGGGGACAGGCTGGAGGGGCTCAGCATGAGGCTGTATGCAACTGTCCCTCTGTGCTTGCAGGGCTGTGGGGCTGGACGCCTTTCCCCGGCTGGAACCCCCGCCCCCCATCACCAAGAAGCGGACGCCGCGCGCCCTGAAGACCCCCCAGGACATGCTCATCGCCCCGCAGCCGGAGGGGACCAGCACGAGGAGCGGCACAGAGGAGCCTCCTGAACCACCCACAGCTCACCCTGACCCCACAGAGGAGCAGCTGGGGATGGGGGACCCATCTCCTCCAGAATGCCCTGGGGTCCCCAGCATGACAGGTGCCCTAGAGCCTAGTGGGGACCAGCCTACCAGTGCCTTACCCGTGCCTGACCTCATCCATAAGGGCAGCTGGGAGAGCCAGTGGCAAATGGGTGAGAGGGCCGCTGAGATGTCACCCACCACAGAGAAGCCCACCCGGAGACCGGGGCTGGAGCATGAGCCACCAGCAAGCACAGGGCGGCCGGAGCCACGTACCCCTGGCTGGGAGGTGGAGGGGACCCATCCCGACCTACTGTCCTTTGAGTAGCAGTGGGCAGCTGTGATGGGGGCACTGTGGGGGCTGGCTCTCCCAAACATGTCTCTCGCTGCCACTTGCGTTTTTTGGGGTGATTATTTTGGAGAGGGGGAAGCCTTGGGGTGGAAGGAGCTGTTGCTGCCCGGTGTGGGCTCTGGGGAGCCATGACAACCTGCTTCTCCCCAAGTTCCCAGGAGGGGCACAGCCTGTCCTGCCATGGCTTTTGCAGCCCCATCCTGGGCCTGTTCACCCCGGTCAATGCCAAGCTCCTGTCCTGCCACGGTGCCATTGCCACCCTATCCGCAGCCAGGGGCCTTGCTGAGCTGGGGATCAAGGGGTTTCATGGGGGTAGAAGTGCCAGTCTGCACCTAACCCCATTAGCTCTGCTGGAGTGAGTATCCTGTGAGGAACCCACAAGCACCACACACTTCCCTGTGTCTGCACTGGCTGCCTTGGTGTGGAGGATTTCACAGCTTATGCCATGTGCTTGCCAAGATACCCGTTCCTGGGCACCAGCAGGCTCACCCAGCCCTAGTGCCTGGTGCCAGTGAGCTGGGACAGCAGATGTGCCCGGGGATTTCTCCAGGTGCTGACCTTGTGGTGTTATTCTGCCCAGTGCTATCCCTTTGCAGCAGAGCCCCAGATGCGGGAGACCTGGTGGTCTCTTTCAGGGAGCAGGGCTGGACACCTGGTACTGCACAGCTGCTGGCCAGTGGGCTCTGGTGGGGACCTGAGCCTTTCCAGCTCCCATTTGTTTCCTGGTCTCATTCCAGCCACCATGGGCAGGACCGAACTGTCCAGACAGGCAGCCCTCTTGTGGGCCAGTGTCACTGCTCCCCTTTATTTCCTGGGACAGTCATGTCTTTGCAGGACTGGGACACACGAAGCCACGTGGACCTCTGATACTGCTGTATGAGTGTTTCCCCATGGACTACAGGAGGGGTTACCTGGCCTGGGGACACCTGTGCCAATGCAAGGAAGCAGCTGTGAGATGGAACTTTTTGCTAAGGGCTTTTATGTACACCCTCACCACAAAGGTGGTTTGGAGAAGAAAAGCTCCAAAGCTCCGATTTGGGTTGGAGGAACCCAGGAGCTCATGGATGGGCCTGCTCATAGCTCCTTCTGGGCCACACGGGGTGGTTGGGCTGAAGAAATGTCTTCTACCACTCAAAGCCACGCTGTCCCACTGAAGGAAGCATGGATCCCTTTGCCCTGGGAGCAGCCACCCACGTCCTTGCCTTTGGTGTGGCGATGCCATGGTGGGCCCTGCAGCTCTCGGCTCTGGGAAAGCCCTGCTCAAGAGTGAGGGGATGCAGAGATGCAGAGCCCATGTTCAATGCTGAGGTGTAGCACACCCTGCGACAATGTGATCACGCTGTGCATGGCCGACCCCAAGCCCGGACAGGGGGGTGTGTGTGACTGCTGCCCAGGTCTGCGCTGCACTGTAGGTGTTGATGGAAACCAGGGCTTGTAGCCCCTCTCTGAAGAACCAGCATCTTCCATCAGTGTGATCCCAAGGGAACCTTCCGCTTAAGGGAGGGTCGTCAGTCACAGCCGGTCCAGTCCCTCTATTTATGTTGTCAGGGTGTGTGCGTGATTTGGGACAAGAGATGCGGATTGCACAATAAATTTTTTTTTCTTTTTTACCCACTGATGTGTGGCAGTCCCTTGATGGGAGGGGACACCCTGCACCATCCTGGCACCATCCTGGTGGGGAGCCAGGGGGCGGAGGGGGAGTTTGGGGGTGTCCAGGTTGGTGTGCTTGGCACTGAGGGGTTGGGAGCCCTGGCTGGTGTCTGGGCTGAGGGCATGCGACCCCCGGGAATGCTGAGGGTGCTGGAGCCCGCCTGTAGCCGGGAGGAGGGGACCGGATCCCGGAGGTGCTGCGGGAAAGGGAGCCGCGGGGGTGCCAGGGCTGAGGGGACAGGACCCCGAGGCTATTGAGGGTGCTGGAGCGCCCCTGTCGCCGGGCGGAGGGGACCGGGCCCGGCGGGTGCTGAGGGGACGGGACCCCTATAGGAGCCCTGGTTGGTGTCTGGGCTGAGCGGATTCGACCCCCGGGAGTGCTGAAGGTGCTGGAGCCCGCCTGTACCGGGGCAGAGGGCACGGGACCCCGGGGGTACCGAGGGACCCCGCTCGCTGCCGGGCCGAGGGGCCGGGCTCCGCCCCGCCCTGCC
>VZTD01002670.1:844393-860713 GCA_013397725.1 Rhagologus leucostigma
ACTGGTGTCTCCAAACCTCCCTCCCAGCCAGGGAGGGGAACTCCCAGCTCCTTTGGGAATACAGGCAGCCTCACTCCCAAACCCATCCCCAGGCCAATGTGCCCCTCGGATTGGCACCCCTGGGTGGGCAGGTTTGAGGGCTCTAGCCTGGACACCCCAAAGCAGCCTCCCTGCAGTGGGTGCTCCCTGGTATCCCCTTGTGGCAGGCTCCTGGGTGCCCCACCCCTTCCCTGGGTGGGGGATCTGCAGGTGACATCCCCAGGGTGGGCAGGAGAGATGGGCAGAGCGAGTCACTGCAGGCAGGGCACCCCTGAGTCCTCCTTTGGGCAGGGTGCCAGAGCCCCAGCAGGGACTGTGCTCTCTGCGGGACAGCAGTGGGACAGTGTGTTCCTTCTGGGCTGCAGCTCCTGGGCTGCCTTCGTGGCTGGGAATGAGCTTTGGAAGGGAGGAAGCCTGTGTGTCAGAGGTGGCTGCTGGAAGCACCAAAGTTCACTCACTACTGATATTTTTTGTTGGCATGAAATGCTTTTTAATGCCACAGTGTGCCTGGACACCCAGACAGCACTGGGGTTCCCACTCGGCAAAGTTTGTCACAGGATGAGATTGACATGTCCCTAAAGAGCGGCACTGTGTCCAGTTTGCCCACTGGGATGTGCTTATCCACGTCCCAGAGACTGTCCTTTGGAGCAGGAGCACTTGGCCCTGTCACTTTAGCAGAGCCTGGGGTGTGTTGTGAGACCAGCCTGTCCTCCGAAGCCCACAGGGGTGACATGGCTGGTTTTCCCTTGCTTCTTCCTCTTTGGTTCTCTTATCTCTCTGAACATCACCCGTTACAAAACATCTGAGCTGCCTCCCGGAGCTTTTGTGGTCCGGGGCGGTGGAAGGTGCTGGCCGTGTGCTCGTTAGCGATGCCTGTCCCTGTGTCTCGTTGTAGTGACACTGTATGGCGTGTTCACCAACCACTACTCTGCCAATGGCCCGTCCCGCTGCCTGCTGCTGGAGCTGCTGGACATCAGCGTGTCCGAGCTGCTGCTGCACTCCAGCAACCAGGGCTGCTCCATGTGGATGATCCAGCACTGCGCCCGAGATGTTCTGGAAGCCCTGGCTTTCCTGCACCACAAAGGCTACGTGCACGCAGACCTAAAGCCACGCAACATCCTGTGGAGCGCAGAGGAGGAGTGCTTTAAGCTCATTGACTTTGGACTTAGCTTCAAAGAGGGGAATCAGGTTTGGAATGTGCTACTCTTGCGGCAGATGGCTCTGCGTTGAGTTGTGTGGCTCTGTGATATTTTTGACATGACCTAGTCGGAGTAGGAGCTGAGCTGGTGCTGAGGGTTTACTGGAAAAGGCTAAAAATGTTGTCTGGCCCCAGAAACAGAGCTCATGTTCCCATTCTCCTTGCATGTCTCTAGTTTCTGTTGATATCTTAGCCTTTGTGCTACAAATTTCAGTGTTAATGATGCACTGAGGAAAGTGGTGTCTCAGCTTCCTGGGAAGTTTGCTAGTTTTTATGTGGTCAGATGAGTGGGAGCACCCAGAAATGTAGAATTCCCTTTTATCATCCCTTATCATGTGTGGTAGTAGTGCAAGCTTTGCCATCAGCCTCCCCAGTCAAGTGTGTTATCTCTGGCAGTGTCCTTGTGCTTGTCTTTACTTTCACCCTATCTTCAGCAGCCTCCCTTCCTCAGGAAGTCTGGATGTTTCTTTCCCACGTGTATCAAAAGCCCATAGTCTGGTCGTGGATGGGCAGTCAATCCTGGACACAGACAATCTCTGCCTGTTCTACTCTGCTTTTCCCATTGCTGGGCTCTTGCTCTGTCTTCTTGCTGTCACTTTTGTTTCAGTGATACTGAGTTGTTTGTTTGTCCTTGCCCATTTTATTCTCTTCCATGGCTTCTGATGGAAGCAGAGAGCCTCAGGAGGTTCTGCTGTTGGCTTGATAGAGCTTCCTTTCACCCCTCCCTCTCTCAGTAGTGGCCTGTGAGGAGTCTCAGTAAAGCTTTTCCATCAGGTAACCTTGTAGCACACTTGCCTTTTATCACTTGAGTGATGGGTGGTAATTTTTTCTGTGTCTTCCTACATTGTCCTGGTTTGTCCCTATTCCACGCACTTTACTTGCTTAGCAGTTTTAAATTTATATACTTTTTTACTGGTTTACCTGTTATTGACAGTACAGCCCACTGATTGTGAATATCAGAGGGTTGTGTGGGTGACCTATCTCTGAATTCTTTGGTACAGGAGTTGTTTTTAATGTTTGGACTTCTTAACTCCTCCATGTTGTCTTCAGTTCTCCCACATTCTTGGCTGAGTTTCTGGTGGTAATCTGTTGCTGTCTGTCAGCAAAATACACGCTCCTGGTGTCCTGTGTCTAATGCAGATATTTTTATTTAATTCAGGTCTGTGTTTTGCTGCTTGCTCTGTGAGTTGCCTCATAATAGTTGATTTGGTGTTTTATTTACTTCCGTGGTTTCTTCCAATCTGCTTTCTTTGGGCTGAGTTTCCTTTGCCCTTTCTCAGAAACACACTGGTTATATGGGTGAACCTTCTGACCTTGCTTTGAATGTGCACCAGGTACCAGTGTCTCATCCCCACCCCTGCCTTGGGCCGCAGCCTACGTGCATAATTTCCTTATCTGAGTCAAAGACCATGCTACTTTTATTTATGACAGCCCTGCCAAGCTCATCCTTACATAAATTTTCCTGCCATTACTGTTTAACAGGGAATGTTTGTACACAGAGCAAGGTCTCAACCACTTACAGCTCTGAAAATGCTTTAGGTGGTAGGAGTGAAATTCCATCTCACTCTTTTTGCTGGTGCCATTGACCACAGTGTTTTCTCTATCTCTAAATGTTGGTTGGGGGGGCTGGCTGCCAAGTTGCTGCTGTTGCCATGCTGGGGGTTCTGCTCCCTACTGATATGAGGAGGGACATGGATGAGCAGTTTGTGGATAATTTTTAAGTTCATAAACCATTTTTGAGCTCTGTTGCCAGAAGATGTCTTCTGTAAACTTTATTTTCAGTCAGAGAACCACAAAATCTTGGTCTGAATATATTCTTGTGTAAGAATTCCTAATCCTATGCCTTATCGAGGAGGAAGTAGGCTTGCATATTCTTCTGTCATTCCTTGAGTTACATCAGTGTGTCTAAAATGAGCCCCTCTGTGTTAAAAAGACACAGCGTGCAGTTTGTCTTTGGACACTTAGAACACTTGGCTGAACAAACCACAGCTGACTGACCAGGTATTGCCTGGGAGCAGGAGGCTGGACTGGAGCCTTCAGAGCAGCCCCTCCAGCCAGTACTTGTGTGATTCTGTAATTCCCTATTTTCTCTGGAGCAGGCAGCGTGTGGGCATTTTCTCTCACTGTGCCAGCCACGGCAGCTGGGCAGGTATTGATTGCTGCAGCACTTGAGGCTTCAAGGGGAGATGGAAGAGGTGCATGGGAAGTGCCTTTGACGATTTCGTTGTCTGAGCATTTTAGCTGCCTGCTTCGTTCTTGTAACATTTTGTTCCAGAGAACATCAGCTCTTGAATAATGGCAGCAGCTCCTGATCCTCAGTGCTCAGACAGGGCTGTTTGTGCTCTCAGGCAGCCGACGTGGGAGCATATTGTGGGTGTTCAACCCTTATCCCGAAATTTCTAGCATCTTCTGCGTGTAGGAGAGGTTAAAGGGCCAGTCCACAGGGACATCCAGCCCCTTCCTCCCAGCAGTGCTGTCTTTCAGAGGTCAGATGTTAGTGCTGTTTTGCTGGGAGATGTTTTTCTTCCAGACAGTCCTGTTTTTTCTTCAGCACAGCAGTACAGGGAGTTGAACTGCCTGCCTCGCACGACTGCCTGTACAGTGCTTTCTGTCAATTTAGCAATAGTATTTTGGGGACCCCTTTGGAAGGCTATCAGAATTGATTTAAGGATAGAGTGGAGAACCTGAGTGTGGAAAATCAAGTTTTTCTGTGTGTTTGGTCTCCTGTAGGATGTGAAATATATTCAAACAGACGGGTATCGGGCTCCAGAGGCAGAACTGCAGAACTGCCTGGCGCAGGCAGGGCTCCAGAGTGAGACGGAGTGTACCTCTGCTGTGGATCTGTGGAGTCTGGGAATTGTTTTACTGGAAATGTTCTCAGGAATGAAACTGAAACATACAGTCCAATCTCAGGAATGGAAGGTGAGACAGTTGTTGCTTGCGCCAAATGAATCCTCCTACTTCTTGTTGATAATCTGGATTTGTGGGGTAGCACCTGGCAACTAGGTAGTGTTTCCAGGATGTTTCTCTAATCCTATTGCCTTGAGAATTAAGATTCCAGAGCCTTAAAGACTCACCTGCCCTGTGGGACTGGCATGTCTGAATGCCACCTGTGTTCAGGTTACTGAAATAGGAGTGTTCCAGGAGTCTCTGTTTGGAGCCTGTGTCTTGCCTAGGTAGGCAATCTGTGCAGGCTGTAGTTGTGGCACAGGAGGAAGAACAAAATCAATGGCTGATGGCTGTCAGCTACTTCAGCAGCACAATGACAGAGGAATTACTTGCTGGGTTTAGTTTAATGTTAGCTGTAATTTGGGGATCTTCTTGTAAGTCTGTATCCTGAGAAAACAAGAGGAAAGCTCTGTATTGTGAGCCTGGAGCCTGACTGTCCTCTGTTCTGTGTGAAATAACTTTTTGTGTTCCCCTTCCCGGAAAGAGTATCCTTTCAGCATCACAATCTCCACAGTAATAGAAAATTTTCCTGCATGTGGAAATTTCCAGCTTTTATTGGCAAATGGGAAAAAATTAATTTGATGTGAGCTTGCTAGTTTAACATGTGAGACTTGGGCACTGGGGATCTCTCACAAAACCCTGGAGTACCACAGTCCTCTGCATCCAGTCCAGAAAATGGTGGGGTACTGCAAGCTTTGCACAGCCTGGTTTTTACCTCTCTAATGACTGTTTCTTTTTCTTTCCAGACAAACAGTTCTGCCATCATTGATCGCATATTTGCCAGTGAGGGGGTGGTTAATTCAGCCATTCCAGCTTATCACCTCAGAGACCTTATCAAAAGGTACCATAGCATATTTGATAACTGTTGCTTTACGATGTGCTCTGTAGAGTCAAGCCTTGCTCTTAGCAACTTAGAGCCCACACCTCACGCTTTCTTTTTTTTTTTGTTTTGTTTTTGGGTTTTTTTGTTTGTTTGTTTTGTTTGTTTGTTTTTTGTTTCCCAATCTCCCACTGTGCTGGTAACAAGTGCAAGCATTAGCAGAGACGTTTCAGTTCCTCTGATTTTGGCACAATTCGGAGTAAGCACATAGAGGATATCAGTCATGATGTCGATCATTTGGTGTTTCAGTGCTTTGCACTTGCAGCCAAGAGATTGTATTTGGAGAAAACTGGAGACTTTGCTGCTTTTGGGGATTGTTATCATGAAAATGAGGGAGGAGGCAGAAAGTGCTGCTCTTCACTGCTGTCAAGATTCAAAGGCAACTCTCCTGAGGAGTCTGCCAAGGGGATTGTTTTCACTGTCCTGTGACTGTGCTCTGAGGCTACAGAGGGAATGAGGACACAGCTTGGCAGAAATAGTATTGGGAGCCCCTGGTAAAGCCAAATTAGGGATATTCTCAGGCAGGCTCTGGGTTATCAGCTGCTTTGAATCCCATTTGTGAAAAGATGTGGGAGCACCTTGGAGTGTGATCTCTCTCATGAGACTGCATGTATGCCTGAGATGTGGGATGAATGGCCTGAGGATGTGAAGCTGGAACATGCTGTGTTCCTTGTAGACTTGTAAGTGAGCAATTTCCATTGTTTGGTGCTGAGAGACATCGAGAAGGAAAGCCTGCTCTACCATCTACCCGACATGCTTTCAGGGGATCCTTCTGGTGTGCTTCAGCTGCAAATTGCAAGATGTGCTTCCCACTCTTCTCCTTGTACCATAACCACCCCAAAGATAGGGTGTTCCTCTATGCCAGCTTCCAGCCTGAGTGGAATTTGTCAGTGCAGGAATGTCACATGCATGAATGTAAATGTGTCTTCTCTTGCAGCATGCTTCATTGTGACCAAGGAAGACGAGCCTCTGCTGAGAAGGCTTTATGCAGCCCGTTCTTCAGCATTCCCTTTGGTAAGCTGTGCCTGTGGCCCCTGCTCAGGGCTCTCTCAGTGTGTGCTGGAAGCAGCACAGAGGGCAATTAACTGTTGTTTCTGGGTCTGGCCTCGTTGCTGCTCCTCTGTGGAACTTGCCAGCTCTCCATGGCACCACAGGAGGGAGGTCAGAGTGATGCCTGTGCTCTCAGTGCTGCCTGGTCCTCCAGCCCACAGGCTGTTGCTTTTTCCTAGCTGGACTCTGATTAAATTTTGCCCCCAAGAGTGTACTGGCAGCAGCATTCATCCGAGGGCACAGAAATAATAGGATATTTACCTAACATTCTGACTGTTGAGGTGCTTTTGAAGAGTACAGTGCTATTTATGGTGAGTGCATGGGTTTTCTTATGCCAAGTGTTTCCCAGTTCAGAAATCACAAGGAATGTGAGTGCCTTGGGCAGTGGCTGGTGGTGGCATCTGCTGCTGCCTCTGCACAGGTCAGATAGTCCCAGTGTGTTTGTGTGGTGTGAGCCTGTTTCTGCAGGGACTGGCCTGCCTCTTCTGGTGCCTGTATGGCAGGTCATGGACAGATGCCACTGTCGCTTTCATCTGGTGCTTTCACTTTGATTTTATTAAATAGTGGTGTTTCCTCAAGACCTCCCCATGTGGAATGCAGGCAGGCAGCAAAAGTTGGGCTCAGACCTCCCTGTTTAGGCTTGTGTCCCTCCCTGTTTTCTGTTCCAAATGCAACACAGAAGCATTCTCCAGAGCTTGTCCGCTTTCAAGAACACCAGTGATGAGCTGTGCATCCAGCTTTTCTGCAGCATAAATTAATGCTTCAGCTGGGCTAGCATTTCCCCTTGAATCGTAGCCCTGCTTTTCTTAAGCTCCTGGGTGTACCTTGCAGAGAAGGATATTAAGTATGGCTTCTTATAGATACTGATATTTCTGTATGTTAGGCAAAGGTAACAAACTCATTCCTGTTTTCAAACTTCACATGTGTCTCAGAAACTGGGACTGTTATAATCAAAGCTGCCTTCCGTGGCTGAACCTTGCAGCCAGTACTGCTTCGGAGCAGAGGGAATTGTATATTGGCAATGCTTTCCGGGCTGGTTTTAAACACACAGACCTCCAGCTGTACCGAGGAAGGTGCTTCTGTGGTTAGTGCTAGGAGCTTATAGAAGAGCTTCCATTTTTCTTAGTTCTCTTTGCTGCTTCTTTTCTTTGCCAGACTTGCACATATGCTTGTCTGCACAAAGAAGCATTTACTGCTGCTTTCCCAGCAAGACAGAAAATTATCTGTCATTGCCTTTCACTTGGACATGGCTTTTCTGTTTAGAGCAAAGACAGCTGAGAATGGCTTTCCTTGTCATTTACAGCCAAGTCTTGACTTTCCAGTTCATCAAGTTCTTTCCCGTGTTGTCAGTGTGGTTGGTGTCACCTGGCATTTGAAGAGGAGCATAGGAGCTGGGCAGAAAGTACCTCCTAGGGCAGAGGGGTATTGCAAGAAATGTATTTGTCCTTTGGGTACAAGAAGACCACGTGTCTCTGAGTTCTAAGGGGTAGGTTTGTCTCCCTCTCTGAAAAAAGACGTATGAAATGAAGGACAGGTTTACTTTAGTGTCTGTCTTTTCTCCCAGGTAGCAAGTGACAGGGCAAGAAGAAACAGCCTCAGGTTGCACCAGAGGAAGTTTAGATTGGTTATTAGGAAAAATTTCTTCAGCGAAAGGGTTGTCAGACATTGGAACAGGCTGCCCAGGGAAGTGGTGAAGTCCCGATTCCCACTGAAAGACATGTAGATGTGGCACCTGGGGACATTGTTTAGTGGTGGGCTTGGCCATGCTGGGTTGGAGTTCATGATTTAAAAGGTCATTTCCAGCCTAAATGATTCTATCTGTGAATAAAAGGGGCAGCATATAAGACCATGGTGACACTTAAATGTTCTTTCAGTCTTCAGTTCATCTGGTGTGTCTTGGTTGCAAATAGTTCTGTGGAAGACTAGTTCTGGAGGTTTGCTTGGAGCTGGAACATGCCTGGTTATCTGAAGGCAGCACCTTTCTTCTAAGGGCTGCCCCTGAGAGCTGTCTGGGCATCGTCTGTACTGATAAGGCCTTCCATACTCTGAGCTTTTCATAAAGGCTCTTCCATGACAGGCTGGAGGAGATTTACAGCATCTGTGCTTGCCTTGCGTCTCTTCTTGCCCTGTGAGATCAACATCTTCTGACTGTGCCTGGCCGAGATGTCAGCTCCCTCACAAGCATTGTGTGCTTAGCTTGGAAAAGTATTTCCTAGGAAATAATAGCTCACTTTGCACACATGGTCAGAAGGCTCAGGCTGGAGATATGAAGCCATTTCCCTTTTCTCTCCTCTCTGACTGTCAAGTGGCAGAGCTGTGAGGTCCTGCTATTGTGTTCAGCTGCTGTAGCTGCCAAAACAAATAAACACATTAACACTCTCCAAGTACTGCAAGTTGGGTGCCCAGATCTTAAATCCGTTAATGGCCTGTCACTAGTGTACAGGAACATGAAATCAAGCTTTTTTCCTGGAGAAGTGACACTGTCTCTGTGGCTTTGAGTTTCTGGAGGACTGGTTATCCTCATAATGTGACTCTTGTAGTTTTTCATTAGCCTTTCCTCCTTGACTGTTTCCTTCTCCCACAGTATGCCACCCTGTTCTGGGCCATCCTGGAGCTGCTTGTTTTTAGAGCCAAGTGCCCCGTGTCCAGCACCTGAAGGGTTTTATTTCTGCTCCTGTGAAGTTCTTCACAGGATCACTGCTCACCCACCTTGTGGCCATGCCCGATTCTACAGCACTGCATTGTTTAAGTAGCTTAAGTATGGTGGTCTTCAAAACAGTGGATTGCAGTTGGATTTTGAGGGGAGGAGGGTTTATATGGTGTTCAGGGAAGAACTAAAAGATATTCTAAGGAGATCTGAGGCCAGTGCCTTAGTACAGCTGAAGAATTGGAATTAGAAGCTGGCCAGCCTGTTTTCAGCTTGTCTGGGAGCAGTGACAGGAGAGGCAAGTTGCAGAGTATTTCTTTAATCTTCTCACATCTCCATATATATGGGGTAGTTTGTTCAACTAGCATAGTTCTTGAGGTCACGTCAGTTTCTGAGACTGGGCTAAGCAGACACAATTCTAGCCTTAATTTTAAAAGGAATTTCAGATGCTGGCCTCAGAATAATTGCAGAGTGCACTGAACCCTTTGGAAGAGTCAGTGCACAGGTAAAGATAAGATGGAAATGGAGAATTCAGACTAAATGCAGTTAATAGTGGAGAGAAGCAAAACTGTACTGCAAAGAGCAGTAGGTGCTTGAGTATCGTAATGCATATTGAGTCAACTTCCTGTTTGCTTGCTCCTTTGACATTGACTCCGTTTCTTTAATTCTGTGGGTGTCAAACAGCTCCCCATATTGAAGATTTGGTGATGCTCCCCACACCTGTGCTGAGGCTGCTAAATGTTCTAAGTGATGCTTCTCTGCAGTGTGAAGAAGAATATGAAGGTTGGTGTAATTCCCGTATAGCAATGTTGTCTCACAGACTGTTTTGTTTGGCTCTGGGGATGTGAGAACAAGCAGGTGAGCAATTAATAGGCACAAGAACAACAAACAAAGAGCTGCTCAGCTGAGATTTGGCAGCAAGGGGTCAACTGCACTAACAGAGAATAGACTGAGATTGAGAGAGAAAGCAGAGCTTGTAAAGAATTCTTGAAGGATCCCAGGCTAACAAAAAAAAAATTTTATTTTTAATTTCTTCTTTGGTTAGATGCCCACTGAATTAATAATGTATTTAATAATGGCTCTGAGCTTCTGCTGGATATGTACAGGACTCTGAACCCCAGTAGCACAGATCCTTAAAAATTTGCTAATGAACTTATCCAAGATCTCAGCAGAAAACTAAAATATCTCACTGGAGTTCTTAAAGTGTGGTAGATGGCAGGCATGTTGGTGGGATTTGCATTTCTGCTTGCTGTCAAATCCACGTGAGCAGCACAAGCAGGAGAGCTCTGGGGACATGAGTTTAAAGGCCGAGTTCTGCTCACACAAAGAAGGGTTTGTGACAGCTACTTTAGTTCCCTTCCTCCAAGTGCCATAGCAGGCACTCGCAAATCCCCAGTGTTTTAGCTACTGGAACCTGCTGCTGGAGCTTCACTGCCTGCAGGTCTCTGTTTCTGGGCCTCAGTTCAGGCACTTCCATCTCATTACGTGGCCATTAAGCAGTGTCAGCTTCTGCTGTGTCACCTCGTGCTTGTTTATTTTAAACTGAGAGGAAAGGAATATTTGTTGTCTGGGTGTTCTTGGTGTGTTCGTCTTGCCTTCACTTGTTTCTTGGCTCACCCTAGTTTGCAAAGTGAAAGACAAGCAGCTCTTTCCTTTCCCAGATATCCTGGAAGACATAAGGGAGGAGTGTCAGAAATACGGACCGGTGGTTTCCTTGCTTATTCCAAAGGAGAATCCTGGTAAAGGCCAAGTAAGTGAATGGAAGGAAGAGGCTGTGTGTTCCCATGTACACTCCGTGTGCTGCAGGACTGCTGCTCAGTGCCTGGAAGTCTCCTGGCTGATGGCAGTGCTAAAAATAGACGGCTGTTTTGAAGGACAGCACAGGTTCCTTCCTGGTTATGTAAGGTTACCTAACCTGGGAGGTGCCCAAACAGCTTTAGCATGGATGGAAGGAATGAAGGGGAGAAGCCAATGGGTGGGAGAGGAATTGCTGAGCATATAGACCACCAGCATGCTTTCTCCCACCTTACCAAATGGAGGACAAAGAGATGAAATCCCAATTTAGAGATTCAGCTCTTTCCTTTTTAGCTCCAGAGCTCTCTGCTCAACCAAGGATGGAGGGGGAAAATTAGTTTAGGAACGGTTTCCCCCATTGAAGGGGTGGGAGGGGGCAAGTGGCGTGGTGCACTGGAAGTCCCATTTCTCCTCTCTCTCTTTCAGGTCTTTGTTGAATATGCAAATGCTGGTGATTCCAAAGCTGCCCAAAAAATGCTGACTGGAAAGATTTTTGATGGCAAGTTTGTTGTGGCTACGTTTTACCCACTGAGTGCCTATAAGAGAGGATATCTGTACCAAAACTTGCTGTAGGTAGTAGCAACAATCAGGAGAGTTGTCTTGCTCCTCTTGCTCACACGTTTTACAGTTGAATGTGCAAAAGAGCTTCCTAGCCCTGCTTCCGAGTCATCTGTGAAGGAGAGATGCAAAGGACTTGAATGGGCTTTGAAACTTTACTGCTGCTTTGTGATGTGCCGAGGAGGCCGGGATGGCTTTCAGCGTGTGCTTGTGTGTGTGTTGTGCTTGCTCATTTACAGGGGGTGTGGCTCTGCCCCCGGGGGCGCTGGGGGGCAGGAGTGGTGACAGTGGCAGCCCAGGAGGCCGAGCAGATCTTGGCAAGGGCTTTTCAGTGATTTGAAGTGAGAGCAAAGTCTTGGCCTTAGCGCTGGGCTTGGCTCCAGGGAGAGGATTTCTTTGTTAAGCTTTCCTCTCTCAGTTAAGCAAGTACTCTTCTCCAGTGAAGGAGGAGGAAGGCTTGCCTGCTTTTTGTCGATACCTATAATAAATAAAGAAGCAGAAACACCATCCTCTTTAAACCAGACCAGGAGGACTTTTGAGTCTTCTCCTCACATAGAGCAGAGGGAGGCAGTGAAATTGGATCTGCTGAGCCTATGGGGTTACCCTGTCGCCGTGACCTGAGCAGAGCCATGCGTCTGATGCTGGGCTGGGGCAATGAGGTGTGGATGATGCTGCCTGTGGGGAGCTGAGCTTGCTTGTACACCTGGGGTGGGCCAGGACTGATGGTGGAGACCTGCTCAGAGCAGTGCCAGCCTCAGTCCCAACACAACCTGTAAGCACTTTGTAGCCTGAGTAGATGTGAAAACCCTGCCGTGTGGATTCATTTTTCTAGCACGTACCCTGTGCTGGCACTGATGCTCCCTAGCTGTGATGCCAAATCATCTGTGATATGTAAGCGTCTTTCGGTGGTATTTTTGGAAAGGAGTGCTACAGCACACAGTATTCTTTGTGTCACAGCAGGACTCCTGCCCTGAGAGTCTTACAAGAACAAATATTTGTCCGTTGTGGGTCCCACGCTTGGCTTTTCTGTGTTGTGCATTTTGGTTTTGCATTAACCCATTAAGACTTGTAGATTAGAAGCACTGACACTTTTGGTCCTTCATAGGGTTACAAAAAGGGCTTGAGGCAATCTGAGATCCTGTATGGAAAGGGCTTAATCAGTCATCAGACTTGACTGGCCAGGAGAAGGTCTTTCAGTGTCAGGGACAACAGCCACATGCCTTTGGGGAAGACACTGTGGTGAGCAGCATCACTTCCTCTCCAGAGCACGCTCTGCTCCCGTGGCTTCAGTCAGCTGCTGGCATGGGGCAGGCAGAGGCTGTTTCCCAGGGATTTCCAAACCTGTGCACCCAGCAGAGCCTCTCCCTCCAGGCTGGGCACTCTGCTCCTGATGGGCACAGTGTGAAACAGCTCTGTTTAGAGAGTCACCAGCGTATTCCAGCTTGTGGTCTTGGTACCAGTTTTAGTGAGGAGGAAAGCCCTCCTGAATTCTTTCTTCAGCTGAAATACTTGCAGACAGCTGCCTAAACCATCCCTGACCTTCCCTGGAATAATACCTGAATTACCTTGCAGTTTAGTGTTTGCATCTTGCTGATGCTGGACTTGCTGGAATCCTGCACTTAAGAAGTTCCTCTTGATTTTTTGCCCTGTGCGTGGTGTGTCGGGAGATCCAATGTCTGTAGCATTTCACAAGTCTGAGTTCCTCTCTGTGCTGGTGTATAGTCCTGTCTACTGTGGCCCTTCCCAAACTCCCCCAGAAAGGACCAATCTCTGAATTCTTCTGTTGCCTTTGAGATGGTGGGCTTGCCAGGGGAAAAAAAATAAAATCCCACAATGAGTTTTAAGGTGTGATTTGCTGATCAGATTTTTCTGGGAATGATGCTACTTTGGTGTACATAGCTGTTAAGCAGCCTTTGCATAGATGGGGTGTGTGATTCATTGCTTTTAATTTAACTGTCCTTTTAGTGAAGCACCTTTAAGTGTCTGGGAGGAACTGAATGATTAACTGGGTGAGGGTTTTTCCTATGTGAAGAGCAGTGTTTAAAGTATGGTTGGGTCTTGGCTGACCTCCTCAGCTCTGCGTTAGTGCTGTCCCTGCGGGTTGAGCCAGGGGTCAGAGCACTTTGGTCCAGACACGCACATGTTGAATGCCACCGTGTCAGCAGCACTGAGCTGGCAGGAGCAGACCCCAGAGCTCCTGCCCTGCTGAGTGCCAGCCCAGGTGGGGCCACAGGGAGCTCCCCTGGGTGTGAGGTCTGTCACCTACAGCATTACTGGGACAGGGAGATGCTGGGATGCAGGTATGGAACTTAAATGTGTTTTAAGTTCTCACATGCATTTGTCTAGGACTGTGAGCTGCTGTGTCATCTTTCAAGCATGACTTTTTCAGTCAGAATTATACTTTGGGTTTTCAACTAAAGGTAGAGCTGTGCCAGGATTGGTCTTCAGAGAGGAGCTACAGCCTGTTCCTGCAGCGTGGCAGCTCTTCCACCAGAGTTTGGCTGGGGTTTTGTTCAGTTTCTTTAACAGGGGCTAAAAAATCCTCAAGATGCAAACTCCTGCTACCAGATATTTTTCTCCAGATGTTCATTGACCAGGCTTGATCACTGAGCTGAGTAAAAACCCCAAAGCTGCTTTTCTTTATGTTCCTCCTGGCAAGAGTTGAAGATTTTGATCTCTGTCCTGTCACTGGATCCACCCTTCTGCAGGCTGGGGGGTACAGGGAGGTTTAGAAGCACTGTATTGTTATTCCTCACCCTCTTCCTTCAAAGATTTCTTCTATCAACATGAAGCTCACTCTGGTGTCACAGTGACCTGTTGGTGTCTCAGCATAAGTTTTAACCCTGCTAAGACCTCTGAGTTCCTTAACTCTAGATTGTATCTGAAGTGTGCGTGGTGATTCAATCCAGGGCGTCTGTCGTGGTGTGTCTGGGATGGGCCTGGCTTTCCTCATCTCCAGATTACTGCCTGCTTGAGCTGCAGAAGTGTTGAGGCTTTCCACTCAGATGCTCGCTGGGTTTCCTGGTCTGTGCTGCTCCCTCCCAACAACCGTCAGTGTAGCACCGACCTACAAAGTCCTGCCCTAGTGGTAGGGTAACTGGTGTTTAAATCACTGGCCAAAGCACAAGTCAGCTCCAGTCTTAGCTGTATTCCTAGTTTTATTCTCGCTGGTCTTCAGCCTTGTAACAACATAGCCTGAGCACCGTGTTGCACCCGGGTTCTTTCCAGAGGGTTCAGTACACTTCCTCCCGCTGTGCCAGATCCTGTAACCACGTGCCTCCCTTCGGGTTAGATGTCAACTGTTGTATCCCGTCATGCACCGTTGCTGAGCAGATGTGTGCTTGATACAGGTGATTAATAAATGATGCTTCAGTACAAAGTGGTTGTCCAGCATGTTCTTGTGGGACACTGAAATGTCATGTAGCTGAGCAAGTTCTTTGTCACCGAGCACCAGGACCTCAGTCTGGGGGGACGGGACTGTGACCCAGCCACAGCAGCGTTGGTATTTGTGCTTGGCACCCGTGGCTGTCAGAACTCCTTTGCCCCTCTTCTAATTCCCAATAAAGCATTCAGTGTGCGCAGAGTATGATTCTTACCTCATAGGCTTCTCTATGGGGGAGAAGACAGGTGTTCAGCCCCTCGACTGATCCCAGCAGTTATGATGGAGTCTTCCCTAACTTCTCCCCCATTCTCGACTTACTTTTATACTATTTCTTTGTGTTTAGGTGGAGCTTGAGTGACTCTAGTCATACATACCTTTGTTACTGATTGTTGTAAAATTCTCTCACTTCACTTTCAAAGATACAATCAACGAGAATACAGAGTGCCTGCCCAGGGAGGGGTGGTTGTAGCTTGGAGGTGGAGAACTGTGAGATGGAGGGGGCTGTTAGTATTATTATTGGGCTTTAATGAAGCAGTTTCATCTAAGGAGAAGGATTTCACCACAGCTGTTGGCTCAGCAGCAGGACATCTTCCTCTATCTCCCGTGGTTGACAGGGGATATGCAAAGTACCCCTGCAAAGTATCGCCTGCAAAGCACCATCGAGTTCCTCCTCCCTGCGAGGATTTCCACAGAGCCTGGCCGTGGTGTCTCCACTCTGCTTCCCCACTCCTTTCCATCTCCCTTAGCAGGTGCGTGTGCATGTGGAATCATCGTGGAATAGGTTTCAAGTCGTGCCAACCGCATTCCATCCAGGGAGCAGTAACTCTGATTTGCACGAAACGTACTGTTATAACTCCTGTTAGGATACTAATGTAACTACTCCGTTTCCTCCAGTTGTACCCCCAGTCACCTGTCCACGGCGTCCCCAGGCGTTCTCCCCCAGCCCCACAGGCCCGTGCGGCTGCAAACGCCGGTGGGAGCGCCGGGGTGACCTCCGCCTGGCCGGAGCCCACCGTGTCCCCTCCCGGTCACTCGGGGCTCGGCTTCCTGCGGCAGCACCGCTTACTCACGGCCCACAGGGGCGCGTTCCTCACTGGCACTGGCGTAAGGGTATCCGGAATGATGATATCCACAGGCAAAGCGCCTGGTGACGCAGGAAGCTCCCCGGGAGATGCTGCGGGTTGCACAAGGTCCCGCGGCCGCTGCCGGGAGGGGCCGCGTGGGCCGAGGCGGCGGCGGGTGAGCAGTTTTTTGGCTGCAGCCCGCTCTGGCACTACCCCAGGGCAGCCGTCACGGCACCGAGCCTGGCAGAGCTCGAGAGGCGTTTGGGCACATGGCGTGGCGCTTGGGGCTGTCCTGTGCAGGGCCGGGAGCTGGACTCGGTGATCCTGAGGGTCCCTTCCAACTCAGCATATTCTGTCATTCTGGGACACCACGCGACCCCTGATGACAGCACGAGGGATGTCTCATGCCTGCTGACGCCACAAGCCTCCCGGGCCCGGCTGGGCTGTTCCGTGCGGGACTCCTCCTCCGCAGGGACCTCGCCTGCGCTATTTGGGGTGGATTTGGGGTTTTTCCCCTCCCCTCTCACCGCCCCCGAGCCCGCCGGGGCCGCGCGCTGACGTGGCGCGCGTTACCATGACAACGACCGGCGTGCGCGCCCCCGCCGGCGCTGCAGCGGCCGCTCTGATTGGCGGCGGCCCCGCAAGGGGGGCGGGCGGTCCCGCCCTCCTCCCCGGCAGCCATTGGGTGGGAGGCACGCACCACGTGGCGCGGGGCGCGGCCATTGGCTGGCGGGAGGCTATAAAAGGGCGGCGGGGGGC
>VZTD01002670.1:860768-903175 GCA_013397725.1 Rhagologus leucostigma
CTGGGAGAGCCGCGGTAGGTGCGGGGGGCGGCGGGGCTCGGCGCGGAGCCGGCGTAAGGGTATCTTACACGCCCCGCGCGTCTGCTCTCCCAGGGCTGGCGGAGATCGCGGGGAGCCGCGTGGCCGCGCTGCTGCTGGCCGGCGGGCAGGGCACCCGCCTCGGCGTCCCCTACCCCAAGGGCATGTGCGACGTGGGGCTGCCCTCCCGCAAGACCCTCTTCCACCTCCAGGCCCAGCGCCTGCGGCGGCTGCAGCAGCTGGCGGAGGAGCAGCACGGCACTCCCTGCCACATCCCCTGGTGAGCCCTCTCGGGGGGACAGTGCCCACGGGGGTGGCCTCAGGGGGACAGGGCTCGTGGGGTGGTGTCGGCAGGGTCCAGCTAGCACTGATGGGTCAAGGCCCGGTAGACTGGCATAGCCCTCTGGGTGTCCGCAGCCCGCAATCCTCTGGCTTGGGGCAGTTCCGTTTAGTAGCCCCTGGGTTGATGCAGAGCCCCTTGGCAGCCCAAGGACCATGGGCTGGCATAGTCCCTGTTGATGCCAGCTATTTGGTGGCCCCTTAGAGTGAGTGGTTCAAGGCTCAGGGTGGCACTGGCAGGTCCCACGTTGTCAGACTTAGTCCCATGGCCCTTGGGAAGGGCTTTCATGTCCCCATGACATGGGGAGACGAGGGGCTGCTGAGGTGCTTCATTGACAGGGCAAGAGCTGGCCACTGCAGTTCTGTTCCCCACATTTGGGATGAGGGGT
Organism: Rhagologus leucostigma; assembly: GCA_013397725.1. Lineage (NCBI taxonomy): Eukaryota > Metazoa > Chordata > Aves > Passeriformes > Rhagologus > Rhagologus leucostigma. Next base: position 861,515 of record VZTD01002670.1, read on the forward strand.
GTGAGACCCTGCCTCTCCTTCCTGCTCACTGGGTGTCTTCTACTCTGCAACAGGTACATCATGACAAGTGGCCGCACTATGGAGTCCACCAAGGAGTTCTTCCAGAAGCATCGGTATTTTGGCTTGAAGAAGGAGAATGTCATCTTCTTCCAGCAGGGCATGCTGCCTGCCCTGGGATTCGATGGGAAAATCCTGCTGGAGGAGAAGGGCAAGATTGCTATGGCACCAGGTTGGTGGCCAGGAGCTGACAGGCGAGGTGGCGAGGGGTGAGACATGGTGCTGAGGACCAGATTTGGAGCTGCAGCCTGCCCGAAGCAGTCTTCAGTGTGACCTGGCTCATGGCTGACTCAGGCTGGGAGGTGTCTGTCTTGGCAGGGAGGACCAGGGTGGGGTATGGCCGGGCTGATGACCCTCCACATCAGCCCATGGGGAAGGAGGATGAGCGTGGGTGGCTGACGGGACAGCGGGGCGTTGCTGCAGCCCCAATGGTGTGTTCCCTCTGCAGATGGCAACGGGGGCCTGTACCGGGCCCTGGGCTCACACGGCATCATGGACGACATGGAGCAGAGGGGGGTGCAGAGTGTCCACGTCTACTGCGTGGACAACATCCTGGTGAAGGTGGCTGACCCCAGGTTCATTGGGTTCTGCTTGGAGATGGGAGCAGACTGTGGGGCTAAGGTACGGTTTTGGGAGTAGGCAGGCACTGCTTCTGCAGAGCTGGGTGGGGTCTGTCCTGCTCCTTGCCTGGCTTCCTTGACTTTTCACCCTTCGTTTGCTGGCTTGCCACAACCAGGAGGGATAGTGAAGTACCTGGAGCTCACTGGTGAAGTAACACATGCTGCCAGAGTCCTACCTGCCCCTCGGGTAGTCCTGCCTGCCCCTCGCGTCCTGGAGGACGTAGGTCATCACTGAGCAGTGCCTGGCACTGCTCTTCTGCCTTTTACAGGAATGTGGCACCAGCAGGCCCAGGGCTCGGAGGTCCCCTAGTCCCTGGGGCCAAGAGGCTGCTTGGGAGCCCCTTGTAGCTGCCTGGCTCACACCCGGATGCTGGGCAGCTCTTTTCCGGGTGGCTGTGGGTAGCACAGGCAGACAGGATCCTGCCATAGGCTGCCAGCTGTCCCCAGCCTGACATCCTGGGCACCAGACCAGGACATAGTGGGTGCAGCTGACGCTGAACCCAGCCCCATATCTTGTGGATAGGACTTTGCACACTCGAAGCTTTAGTTAAAGACTGGCTTGACAGCCAAAGGTTTTGTTTGCATTGGGCTTGGCTCTGGCAAACAGGTGAAAGGACTTACTGGCCTTGGGGTATGCCATGCCCAGATGGAGGTGTGTGAGGTGCAAGGAGGAGGAGGAAGGTCAGGGGGATGGCTCTGCTGAGCCAACAACCTTCTGGTTGTGCACAGCAAGCTAAAAATATCCATGCCTGCTGCCAGCTGCACGTTGGCTTGGTGCCAGATCCTGGCTGTGCCCTCTGGGTGTGTCTGATGCCCTGTCACCCAGCCCTGCCATCTCAGCCTCTTCTAGTCCCCGCTGCCAGAAGCAGCTGGGAGGGGAGGGCTCCAGCATCACTATCCCAGCAGAGGAAAAAGCCTGGTCAGGGCCCGCTCTTTACAAGGGAGTGTGCTTGAAGTGTGGGGCTTCGGGTGCCGTTCCCTGACAGTGCTTCCCTCGGGCAGGTGGTGGAGAAGACCAACCCCACGGAGCCGGTGGGCGTGGTGTGCCGGGTGGACGGCGTGTACCAGGTGGTGGAGTACAGCGAGATCTCCCTGGCCACTGCCCAGAAACGGGGCCCGGATGGGCGGCTGCTCTTCAACGCGGGCAACATCGCCAATCACTATTTCACCACTGCCTTCCTGAAAGATGTGGTCAAGTAAGGGCTTGCTGGGGTGCCAGAACAGGAATTCTGGTGCTGAAGTGCTGGTGCCGAGCGGAGCTGGCTGTGCCTTGCTTTCTGCCGGTTTCACGCTCCAGGCGTGCTGGGGTGAGGCCCCCATGTCTGGCCCCTGCATAGCTGGTCTAACCCCCACCTCTGTGCACAGTCCCTTCCTTGAGATAAAGTTTCTCTGGGCCACATCTGGATGCTGCTTGCAGAGTGCAGGCATGTGGGGCCATCTCTCCTGGCTGCTGTGAGGATGAGCAGCCTGTGCCTTGGGGTGGCTGGAGTCAGAGCAGAGCAGCCATCCTGCTGCAGCGGTGTCTGAGCTGGAGACATGTCTTGCTCAGGCGAGTGACATCTCTTTCTTGGCCCGTTGCAGCACTTACGAACCACAGCTGCAGCACCACGTGGCTGAGAAGAAGATCCCACATGTGGACATCACTACAGGGCAGCTAATCCAACCTGAGAAGCCCAATGGGATTAAGATGGAGAAGTTCGTCTTCGACATCTTCCAGTTTTCCAAGTATGTCCTTTACTCTCTGTGGGGACCAGGCTGCTGGCTCTCCTCTGAGAGCCTCTGGGGTTGTGCCAGGGTGTGCCCACTGGCGATGCCCTGGGATCAGGATAGGATGCCAGCTGCTGTGCTGTCCAGCAGCAGTGGATGGTTGTGTGGATGAGTGCTGCGTGCCTCTTGCTTGGCTGAGCCCTGTTCCTGGGCCAGAGGAACATCTGCTGACCCTACAGGCCAGGGCCTCCCCTCCCTCCTGCATGGGTGTGAAAACAGCTTGTGGGTGTGGGCTGGGGGAAGGCTTTGGGCCCAGCTCAGCCACCCTGGCACGGGAGAAGCCAAAGTGATGAAGCAGCCACAGTTTCCAAACCTGACCCTCCCACGTTGTGTTCCCCCCAGGAAGTTCGTGGTGTACGAGGTGCTGCGTGAGGATGAGTTCTCTCCCCTGAAGAACGCGGACAGCCAGAATGGCAAGGACAACCCCACCACAGCCCGACATGCCTTGATGTCCCTGCACCACTGCTGGGTTCTCAATGCAGGGGGGCACTTTGTGGACGAAAACGGCACACGCATCCCTGCCATCCCTCGGTGAGTGGCTTCTTCTGTTATTGCTGCATCCTTTTTGGGCTGGACATCAGGCACAAGGCAATCCCAGCACTGATAACAGTGTCACTGAAGCGACCAGCTATGGGTCCCCTCTCGTGGGTGATCTGGAGCAGAGCCGGGTGTGGGCAGTGTGGCGGCAACAGGAGTGGTGCTCAGTCAGCAGCAGATATCCTTCAACACCTGTGAACTGAATCCTGCCAGCCTCCGTTGCGCAGCCAAGGTGCCTCTGCAGAGAGGAGGTGGCTCCCGAAAGCCAGAGCACTCCAGCAGATCAATGCAGCAGCCAGGCTGGCATCAGTGCACCCCTCAACCACAGGACCTCCCGCCGCCCTCTTTAGAGATCAGCAAACCCCAGACTCGTTTTGCTCTGTTTTTCCCCCCTTGCTAACCCTTGTTTATTCCCGTGTAGCGTCACAAACGGAAGGTCAGCTGCCAGCCCAGCAGATGTCAATGACAAGTAACTATACGTGTCCCAAGTGCATGGTGGCGGGGCTGTGCTTAGGGGCTAACGGGCTGCAGGCGGAGCAGCGTGCCAGGCTAACGGGGCCGGGGGGCTCGGGGCCGCATGCTGGCGGTGGGGCATGTCACCACTGGGCACGGTGACGCCGCTTCTCATGGTGGCGGGCGCAGGCAGATCTGCTCCCTGCTGGGCTCCTCTCCTTTCTGCAGGGAGAACTGGCAGGGATAACGGGATGGGGCTCATGCTGTCGGTACAGATGCAGGATGGCAGCAGCCTGATGCTGACTGCACGCAGCCCCCAAACGTCACCCCACAGGCGGGATGCTGTTGGCAAACACCCTGGCACGTCCCCTGTTTGTCATAGCACGGCACGGACTGGTCCCAGCCGGTCCCAGAGCTGGGGATGGTGTCCATCTCCCGATGGCCGCCAGGCGTCCAGGCAGACCGAAATGGGATTAAAAACATGAAGCAAGCGTCAGGCAGGCTTTGATGTAGCATGTGTGAATCTGAGCGCAGCAGCCAGCTGGGCTTTGTGTGACTCCGGCTCTTGAGTTTGGAAGATCCAGACCGTGACACCAGGGAAAGCCCCTGGCTCAGTGCGTGGAAGTTTACGGGAATACACGGGGAAGCTTTAACTCTTCCGTTAGCAGCAGCATGTTCTGTAGGCACGGGCAGGCTGGGACTAGAGCTGGTGAGTGTAAATGACTCACAGACTAAGCAGTCTGGTTACCTTCCCCCCCACCAGAAGCTGTATCTTCAGGTACTTTCTGGTGGAATACAGCTGTTTTATCTCTGGTTTAATTCCAGACTGCAGGTGTTTTCAGATTTATGACTGGGCCATCACACTACTTTCACTGTAAGAGAAAGGATGCACCTTGTCCTACATTTACCCTTCGTTACTGATTAATGTCAATTTTTTTTTAAACAACTGTCTTGACTCTAACTCCAAGGCAAATACCAGTGTGGGTTGGGATGGGTGAGTTTTATTTACTCGCACTTGGGACAGGAGGGGGCTGAGTGAGTGTGTGACAGCAGGAACGAGCTTCGACCTGGGAGAAGGGAGCATTGTCACGGATGGCATCCTGCCATGCCTGCCTGGCTGCTGTGGCCAGTGGCTGGGAAGGGGCACCCTGGGGTGCTGCTGCCGTGGCTCCTTGTTGGCTCCACCCCCAGACTTACATGCCAGCTGGATCCTGGGATCATCCAAGCGGATCCTACAAAGGCTGGTGGCAGCAGGAGCAGGGTCAGGGACCCCACACAGGCCCCTGCCCAGCAGTGCTGCTGCAGTGGGCAGCGCTGGTGTGGTTCTGACATTTTGCTCACCATCTGCAGCTCACAGGCAGAACAGAGGAGCCAAGACAGGTGATCTAACAGGCAAAGGCAGGAGGAGCAGACAGTGCTGCAGGGAGTATTTCTGAGTGAGCAGAAGGGCTTACCCAGTGTCCTCAGGTTGTGCTATAAGCAAGAGAGGGCTTAAAGAAAGACCTGTTGTGTCCAGCCAAACGGGAAGGTGCTCTGTGAGTGCACCTCACCTCACCGCAGGGTACAGGAGGAGGAGGAAGGGGTGACTAGTTCCCGTGCAGCATCAAAAATAGCGGGGCTGGGGGCACAGGCACTGCTGTAGTTACACACATGGAAAGGCATCATGAAAGCCCCATCTAAAGCTCTTTTCCCTTTCAGTTGCTGCTGGTATCTAAACTTTAGCTCGCACCTCTGTGGAGAGCACGCAAGGCTTGACTAACCCAGGGCAGCTCTCTGCTGGTGGGGTCTGCGTGGGCCAGCAGCCGCCGGGGCCCAGACAGCCCCTGACCCTGCACCTGGCCTCGGCAGATCTTGGGCCCCATCTGTGTCCCCAGTGGCATATATCTAACTCTCCTGACTGTATCTTTTTCTCTGCAGCTTGAAGGATGCAAACGACCTGCCAATCCAGTGTGAAATTTCTCCCCTTGTCTCCTATGGAGGAGAAGTGAGTAGTGGCTCTGCAGAGCTCGGGGGGGCCCTTGCAGATGGACCAGGCAGGCAGATGGGGGCTGGCAGGGCACATATGTGAGGGGATAAGCCACAAAAGTGACTCTAATTCACTGGGGAGGTTTTTGGGGCGGTGCCCCCCAAGTTGCCAGCACAGGAAGGGAGCAGAGCCACCCGTGAGCAGCTCAGCAGAGCAGATGACATGCGGTGTGTTCCTAATGAGCCACTTCTCATTCCCGTAGGGTCTGGAAAAGTACGTGAAGGACCGAGAGTTCCGCACACCTCTGATCATCGATGAGGACGGGATCCACGAGCTGGTGAAGAATGGGATGTAGTGGCAGCGTGGTGCTCAGGCACGGGTCCCATCCCGCCAGGAACTCGGACACATGAAGGTTGAGAGCTGGGACTAGTAGGGACTGGTCCTGCTTGCTCCGGCCCTGTGCAGAGGAGGATTTAACCCACTCGGTTCTTGGCACGTTGTATGCTTCTATTTATATTTTAATTTAAAAATCAAACACTATGGATTCCCCTGCCACAAAGCACAGCTGTGGTGCTGCTCTTTGCACTCTGGCTGTGGGCATTTATTTTTAAACATGTATATAGTAATAGTCATTGTACATGCAGAGAGAGGATTTTTATGGTACGGGGCTGGGTTTAATCTTGAATTTTTATTTTTCTGAAATCTACATGACTATTTTTTTTTTATTAGGGTCCTTGCCATTGCCCATGTCCTCCCTTTTGGTCATCCTTTGTATATTGCACAACTGGAAGCACCCAATTAAACTCTGAGTACCTCCTGTTTGTCATCTGGTGGTGTTTGAGTGACAATGACTTTCCACCAAGAGGCTCGTGGAGCAGAGAGCCGACTGCATCATGCCAGGTGCTCTGCCCAGTGCAGCAAGGGTGGCTGCCTGGGGTGGCTGCAGACAGGGCCTCTGGCCTGCAGTGCTCATTTGGGGTGTTCCTGGAGGAAGCAGAGTTGCACCTTCCCCTGACATTTCTGCAAACAGTGGCAAGCCTTGAGCAGGTAGGAACAGGCAGGTGTGTTGCGCTGCTGGCGTGCTCAGGGTGAAACCAGCCTGGCACTGAGCCCTCCACCAGTGCCGTGTGCCCCGTGCTTTTCTGGCAGGGGCTGTTTGGCTCCTGCAAGAGCCCACTGCCATGGAGTGTGGTGTCCTGATTCCCTCGGGCAGAGCAGCCCTGCTGCCTCCCCTCCTGTTGGGGAAGAAGGGTAGAGCTTGGCCAGCTCCTCTCCTGATCCTGGTGTGGTCACAGCCTCCCACTGCCCAGTGGCTGCCTGGGGAGGGGTTTTCCCTTGCAGGACTGGGAATGGGACCCAAACCACTCCCTCTGGGGGAAGTCACCACATACATCCCTCCCGGGTGCAAAGGTGGCTGCTGGGCATCCTAGGCTCAGCCAAGCACTCGGTTCCCCGGGCACTGTGCCTGGGCCACCGGGGCTGTGCGGGGGGTCCTGGCTGGCGCTGTGCCTGCTGCTGGCTCACCGCAGGCTGGCTGGGCTGTGTGTGGCCGAGGCTTTGGCTTTTTGGCTTTGCAGACCACCACGTTTGCCTTAGATCCTGGGACAGAGTGACGGGGTGCTGGCTGCTGCCAAGTCATTGGAGCACCAATTCCAGGTAGCGGGAGGGGAGTGGAGCAGAGCTGCTGGTGTTTGTGCCGGTGTGCACGTAGGGCAGCCTGTGCTTCTCCCTGCCAGCTGATCTGGGGCAGCACACGGGGCGCTGCTCTGACCTGCTCCCTGCCAGCCCGGAGGAAGCTGTGCCCTGCCTCTGTCACCCCAGGCAGTCCTGGCTCGGCTGGTGCTGCAGCCCCTCTCTGGTGGCAGTGACGAGGGTCGCCAGTGTCTGCTGTGGGCAGGGGGTGGCTTCCCCTGCCTGTGATATGGTTGGTTTGTCTGGAGACTCCAGGCTGGGAGTATGGCAAAGAGGTTGGTTTAGGAGCAAGGGTACAGCCCTGGGGCTTTGGGGTGTCCTGTGGGACAGGAAGGCCTTTTAGGGAGTTGCTGGCTTGCTGCCAGGGGTGCCACTTCCCTCCTATAACGTGAGAGTGGAACAAAATGCAGCCAAAACAGTCGGGGAAAAAAAAGAAAAATTCTTTAATTGTGGTTTTTGCTGTTGCACAAAAATTAACATGAGCCGATTATTCTCTTCTCCCTGCTGGGTTGTGTAGCCCATCGCCGCTGTGCCAAGCTAGTGCCTGGAAATGATGTCAAGCCCCCAGCTCCGCATGGAGCTCGGGGAGCTGGAGCGCTGATCCCGTTCCCTGCGCTAGGCAGGTCGGTTTCTGGCCACTGTCCTGGCCACGTGTGCCCGTGCAGGAGTCCCAAACCTTGCCCCCAGAGGCCCGGAGAGGGGTAGCCCATGTGGGACCCTCTGGGCCAGCTTTGGGGTCTTGTGGAGTGCCCCCATCGCCCGCATTTTGGGGGTGTCCCACCCGGCCCCACAGTGCAGGAGGAGGGTCCTGGACACACGTGCCATGCCACAGCCACGGGGCAAGCACTGGAAAGTGAAACGTTGCCTATTGCTTTAAGTTCCCTTGCTGGCCACGGGAACTTTTTTATTTTTTCTCTTGCGCTATGAATGGGTTTTGCTGTAAATTATAGCTTTGGGCACATTCCCTCGGGCCGAGGAAAATAACCTCCGCCGAAAAGCCAGCCCGGATCGCTGACTGGCTCCCCCTCTCCGCTCCCTAATTGAAACCAAATGTGCAAGATGTAGGATTGTGGGATTTCTGGCCGGCTCCCAGGAATCCGCAGAATGCGAGCGAGCTCCCAGAGGCATCTTGCATCAGCCCGGGGAAGTTCGCTCCTCGCCTGGCTCCCCCGGCCCGGGCGAGGGGCGAGGAGCCCACCCGCCCTCGGCCGCCGTCCCGCTGCGGTGAGTCGCTCTCGGCTGCGTGGGGAGGTGTTGGACCCTCCTAGGCTCGGGGTTTTGGGGGGATATGGGTCAAGCGTGCTCCGCGGCGGAGCCCAGGCAGAAGGGCTGTGGTGTGGGTCTGCCTGGGAAGGGTGTGGGCAGCAGCAGGGCAGTGTCCCCACTCGGGGATGTGACAACTGCCCCCTTTTTGTCAGTTGACCCCCCGGTGCCAGCGTTTCCCCCCGTGCCTCGTGCCAGGCCAGCGTTTCCTGGTGTCCCTCCTCAGCTCCCGCCTATGTGTGTGTTGGCACAGTCGGCGGCAGTGCTGGTCAGCCAGAGAGGCCCTGCTGTCCCCAGGCTCCCCAGGCAGGCACCAGGTCACGCTGCGGAGGGGAACACAAGGCCACTGCTCGGGAGCGTCGTGCCCCGGTGCTGGCGCCGGGCACCCACCGGTGGCTCCCCAGCCCCGGGTGCGTTGGAGCGATGCTGTTGAGCCCGGCTGTGGTCTGTGGATGCCGTGGCATGGAGCGTGGAGCAGGGCTGGGAGTTCTCGGCTGCCGGGGAGCGCCGCTGGCTGCAGCACCCAGGGGATGGTGTCCCCAGGCCCCCAGCTGTGCTCCTGGCAGGTCTCTCCGGGGCAGCTGGAGCCATGGGGACATGCTGGCTGCTCCTCGCACTCCGGACGGCTGTGATGCCCCGGGCTGAGCCAGCGAGCCCGTGGCTGGGGAGGCGCTTGCTGCTGCAGAAAATGGGGCTGCATCCAGCCCAGAGAAGGTCTAAAATGGCATTTTTGGAAGTAAGGAGGACTACGGGTCCCGGCATGCTGCACTGTGCTCCCGCCAAGGCTGTGCCGCCGGCACGGCATGCCGGGGGCTGTAGTGCCAGCTGGGGCAGGGATCCTGCACCCCCTTATCCCAGCTCCCTTGGGCCAGGGTCACAGGGAGCCTGTGGTCACTCGTGGACATTCCCTGAGTGCGGCCTTGATGTGTCCCAGCCGCCTGCCATCCCAGCAGGACGGGAGCCCCAGCCCCGTGTGAGGACAGGGGCTCTGCAACAGGAGCCCTGGAAGTCCTGGGAGCCTCGTGTGCAGGACCTGGTGTGCACAGGGGCTGCGGGCTGCTGCCATCCAGCCCTCTCCCTATGGATGATGTTCCTCCAGTGCCGGCAAAGGTGGCAGTGCCCATCTGGGAAGCGAGCTGGGGACCTCGCCCAGCTGGGGACCTCAGCTGGCATGGGCTGAGGGCAAGAGGGACCACAGCTCAGGTGAGGTTTGTCTCTTAACAAATGAGGATTTAGTTTTTCCCCCAGTTATTTCCCTTGGTTATTTCAGTAGAATAAGGAAGCAGGGAAATAACAAGGGAAAACAAAAAAAAAAGCAGCAGCCAAGGGAGACTCAAAGCCCAGGCGATGCCAGGGAGGAGCTCCAAAAACTCTCTGCACTAAAACTTTCCAGTGATTGAAAATTTTCAGCAAACATTTTCAGTCAAAACGTTGCAAAGCCATCCCTTCTGCAGGGCTGGTGGAACAAAACTGATTTCCAGCTGGGCTGCCAATAGTGCCTGTGTATTTGACCGTGTGCCCCTTAGTCCCCAGCCTCGTGGCCTGAGTCACTGTCCCCCAGCCCCACTCCCCTGAGGAACTATGAGCACTTCCCAAGGGCTAGTGGGGATGATTTCCCTATATTAGACTAAATGTAAATGCATTCCCTGCAGGAGATTACAGCATCTGGTATCCTCATGCTTAAAGAGTTTACTCAGCCTGAAAGAACAGTGGGGAAAAAATATCCCTGGATATTTTTTGGAATGCAGAAGGAAATTAAGATTTTAATGTTGGGGGGAACTGGCCATCATCAAACGCAGGAGCTTCCTGCGTGTGCCTCTCGGCAATGCAGCTGAAATTCCCAGTTGCAGCTGAGTTAGTTGCAACTAGTTACAGTTTCCCAGCTGGGAATAGGGAAAAAAAGCAACCACATATGTGCTTTAAAAAAAAAAAAGAGGAAAAAATATTAGAAAAAAGAGGGGGAAATCATCCAAAGTTCAAGTGTTTACTTGTGCCTCCTGCAGAGCTTGTGGTGTTTGGCAGAGTCCCCCAGGAATCCAGCAGGGTGCTGTGGGGTGCACAGAGCCTCTAGCAGAGTGCAGGTGGCAGCTCCCGGGGTTTTACTCTCCCCTCGGGTGCTGGTGTGGCCACAGCAAACGCCAGTCTCGCTCCTGCCATGCCAAACCCCAGCTTTGGCAGTGGCCGGGGCCATAGCCAGCGCCTGCCAGCTGGCCCTGTGGGATGTGGGCACTGACATGTGGCAGCTGGTTTGGGTGGGTTTGGCCTGTCTCTTGGTGGTGGGGACAAGGCAGTGGGGCGATGCAGGGACACAACCAGGCATTCACCTGCAGGGTCAGTGGTGCTGGGCTGCTTCAAGGATGTGCCAGCCAGGACAGACATCCCTGGTGCAGTGGGCTTGGCTGGGATTTACCCCAGCAGCCAGGCCCCGTTTGGCCAGGAGCTGTGGTCCCTTCAGCCCCCAGGTCAGCAGGTTGTTCTCTCAAAGGTTAATGTGCATTTAAACTAGATTAAACCAGTCTTTTTTAATAGAAAGAGAACCGTTTGCATCTGGTGCTGGTCTGAAATGTCCTCTTGGCAAATAAGGGGAGCTCAGGGAGCCTGAGGCAGGGCTGGTGACGTTCAGGGGTGTCCCTGGTGCATCCCCTGGCACGGTGCTGAGCCACATGGTGGTTACCCAGAGGTATGTGGGCACAGTGGGAGCTGCTCGGGCTCTGGGGGTTCCTGGCAGGAGCCAAGGCGGTGGCTGTCGTGACAGCCCTGACACAAGGGCAGGCACGTCCTGGGGAGATCTCCTTGTGACCCCTCCGAGGAGAAGCCCCGGCAGCACCAGCCCTGTTTCTCCCCATGCCGTGGGCCGAGCCCCATTCCCAGGACCCCCAGGTCCCCTCCAGCCCCATCCCATGCTCCCTTCGAGGCAGGGGGTGCAAGCTGGCTTCCACGCCATCTGTCACACCTTTCTGTGTCACTCGTGTCCCTGGCATCCGCTCTGCCAGGGGGAGCTGTCCCGGTAAACACGCTGTCAGTCTCGGGTGATTATCTGCTCTCCTCTCTCCGGAGCCAGCAGGCAGGGAAACCGCTCTAGCACCCTGCTATTATTGCCTGATTGTTGAGCAACTTCTGACTTTCAAAGGCGGCCAAGGGTGGGCGGCCCAGGCAGAGCCTCCGTGCCCTGCGGTGCAGGCAGCCAGCGCTGGCCCCGGGCAGAGCCCAGGGAGCTTCCCGCGGGTCCTGTGGCCGTTCCGCATGGATGGGCTCACCGTGGCTCCCAGGGGTGGCGGCCGGGATCCCGGTGACCACCACCACAGGTCTGAGGCTTGGGGCTCTGTTCCTCCTCCGAGGCTGAGGTGGGGCCCAGGGGTCTCGTGCAGGGGAAGTGCTCCCGTGCTCAGCTGGCCGCCCCAAGCGGGGCTGGTGTTTCCCCACTCCTGAGCTGCCCCAGCGCGATGAGCCCTGGCTCTGTCTCCGCAGGACCACCGACATGTCGGCCGCCCCCAGACCGGCCCTGCTGCCACTGCTGCCCCTGCTGCTGCTGCACATCCCACAGGCTGCGAGAGCCCAGGTCAACCCCGGTAAGTGAGACAGCGACCAGATGGCTGCAGGTGCCATCATTTCATTTCCCTGGTCTCTGCCCCTGCCAGATGGCCAAGTTTGGTCTCGCGTCATCTCCATCATCCCTGGGGCTTTCCCAGCTCTGGCAGCAGTATGTGATGGGCTGCCTGCACCTGCCTGGTCACTCTGTTGTCCTGCACCTCACCTGGGCACCTGCAATGACCGGCAGAGCTCCCTCCGTGCCACGGGTGCTGTCCTGCCGCTGGCAGCTGGCGGGGTGCTGGACATGGCAGAGCACTACAGCCAGAGCCCTGGGCTCTGAGTGGGGCCCTTCCCCTGGGGGCTCACTGAGGCTGGAGGCTGCCAGGTACAAGGGTATTGTTTTCTCTGCTGGGCTGTGCCTTCTCTGGTGGTTTTGCAGCAATCCAAGGCTGGCTTTAGTGAAGTGGCTTGACTGGGTGCCTGGCTTCTGCTCGGAAACCACAACACTGCGCCGGCTGGCAGCAGAAGCGTGTTTAGATGGCTGTTCCTGCAGGGCTCAGCCCCATCCTGTGCTGCACGGATGGACAGAGCCCAGGGTTTCCCCAGGGAGTCCCTGTAACAAGTCCCTTCAAAGGCTTCTTCCGTCCGTGGGAGGAGTTAGCTGGGTCTTCCCTGGAGGTTGCCTGGTGCTTACTTAGGGAGGCAATCCTGCTTCTCCTGCAGACTTCTGTGGCTGGCAGAATGGGATTTGCATGGCCAGGATTGTTATTACCAAGACAAAAAAACTAGGCTGGCGCCTTGTTTGGCAAGAATTAAATGGGAATTCAGTGGGAGCTGTGCTCTGCAGACCACCACGAGTGGGAGAGCAGGAGACAAGAAGAGACGCTCACACTGTGCCAGTGCTCATGATGAAGACGCGCTCATCCCTCTGCCTGATGTAGGATATGGTCCCTGTGTGTGGTGTCCCGGGGATGGTGGCACAATGGGATGTGGGTTCCTTGCTGGTGCAGTGCCAGGCGAGCCAGGGGCCATGGGGGTAGAAGGTGGCTCAGGCACAGCGTCCTGCCTGGTCCTTGCCACCTCGGTGCGGGTGTTTGCTCGGGGTGGTGTGTGGAGGGAGCGCGGTGGGCTGGAGCCGGCAGCCAGACAGTAAACATGGCCAAACAAGCCGCCCTTTCAGCAGCGCTCTTGGCAGCCAGGCGTGAAAAAATAGCTCCTGTGAAGCAGCGAGGATGCGGTGCTGAGGGAGTCGGCTGCCACTCGGGGGTGCAGCCCGCCTGCCACCCCGGGTACTTTTCCACTTGCAGCCAGGCCGGGAGCAGGGCTGGTGATGGGAGCTGAGGGGTCAGCAGGGAGGATGAGTGCCTGTCTTTGTCACTTGTTCCCCCGGACAGGGAGCAGTGGGGCAGCACGGCACAGTTGCTGCTGGTGAGGTTTTTGGGCAAGTGGCCTCTGGACTGAGCCCTCTGGAGCATGGGGACAGCAGTGCCAGCTCAGAGGCTGTCCAGTGCAGCTGAGATCCTTGCCAGCAAGGCTGACGAGATCCCTGGGGACAGGGCCCGATGTGCCTGTCAGCCCTTGGAGCGCCACCTCCCCTTCTTCCCACTTCCCTTTGAGCTGGGCTGGCATCCACTTCTGGCCAGAGGCTCCACTTGACTGGGAAGGTCCCTGCTTTGACAGGACTGTCCCATCCTTGCTTCGTCCTCTCTCTGTAAGCCGGAGGGATGGAGAGTGCTGCCCTGGGGCACGGTGGATGTGCCCCAGCCCAGGCCATTTTCAGCTCGGCTGGGGAGCCAAGGAGGGATTCCCTCCTGCTCAGCGCCCTGGCGGTCTCATTGCAGCGGTGTGTCGGTACCCCTTGGGAATGTCGGGCGGGCACATCCCTGACGAGGACATCTCAGCCTCCAGCCAGTGGTCTGAGTCCACGGCCGCCAAGTACGGACGGTGAGTGTGGGCACCCTCCCACAATAGCCACAGCAGGGCCTGGGCTGGCATGGAGGCAGAACGGGGACACGGGGCCGGCCTCGGCCACCTGCAAACAGCTCCTCCGCTCTGGGCTCGCAGGCTGGACTCTGAGGATGGTGATGGAGCCTGGTGCCCCGAGACCGCAGTGGAGCCAAATGACCTGAAGGAGTTCCTGCAGATTGACCTGCACGCCCTGCACTTCATCACGCTGGTGGGCACCCAGGGGCGCCACGCCGAGGGCCACGGCAATGAGTTTGCCCCCATGTATAAAATCACCTACAGCCGGGATGGCACCCGCTGGATCTCTTGGAGGAACCGGCACGGGAAGCAGGTGAGGAGGCGGGTGAGGGCTGCATTGGATGGTGGGTGAGGAGGCTCCTCCTGCCCATCCCCACCGTGCTCCTCTCTCTCCAGGTGCTGGATGGAAACACCAACCCCTACGACATCGTCCTCAAGGACCTGGAGCCGCCCCTCATCGCCCGCTTTGTGCGCTTTATCCCCGTCACTGACCACTCCATGAGCGTCTGCCTGCGCGTGGAGCTGTACGGCTGTGCCTGGCTGGGTGGGTGCTGCGCTCCTGTGCCCGTCCCCGTGTCCCCAGCGCCCACCTGGGCTGCTGGCCATCCCAGTGGGGGCTGTCTGTCCCGCAGCACCGGGGATTGGCAGGGTGTCCGTGCACTCACCCTTCCCTCCCTGCAGACGGGCTGGTGTCCTACAATGCACCGGTCGGGCAGCAGCTCGTCCTTCCCGGGGGCACCGTCATCTACCTGAACGACTCGGTGTACGATGGGGCCTTCGGGTACAGGTGAGGACTGGGTGCCACGTGGGCAGCAGGCGAGGGGCTGTTTCTTCCCTTCATTGTCAGGCTGATGTGCTGATCCTCAGCAGGGCAAATGCTTGTGGTGTCCTTGAGGTGGGGGACATGGCCAGCCTGGGGAGGCTGCACATCATGAGGGGGACAGCATGATGGGGAAAGCAGCACCAAGCCCTTCCCTTGGATTTGCTCTAGCTGCACCACATGTTCAGCACCCCACAGCCTTTTCCAGAGAGAACGTCAAGAACAAAATCCCCCTGAGTGTCCCAGAGCCTGTGAGGAGCTGCCAGGGGGTGCTGGGTGGTGGCAGGTTTGTGGGGTTGGCGAGAGTTGTGCTCCTTCTGTCCCCTTGCATGTGCCAGCATGACAGAGGGCCTGGGCCAGCTGACGGACGGGGTGTCGGGGCTGGACGACTTCACGCAGACCCACGAGTACCACGTCTGGCCGGGCTACGACTACGTGGGCTGGCGCAACGAGAGCACGGCTGGCGGCTACGTGGAGATCACCTTTGAGTTCGACCGCATCAGGAACTTCACCGCCATGAAGGTCCACACCCCCCCCCACCCTGTCACCCGTCCCCGTGCCCCTCGGTGGCCGTGCTGACAGGCTGCCCCACAGGTCCACTGCAACAACATGTTCGCCAAAGGGGTGAAGATCTTCAAGGAGGTGCAGTGCTACTTCCGTGCCGACGCCAGCGAGTGGGAGCCCAGTGCTGTCTCCTCAGTGCTGGTGCTGGATGATGTGAACCCCAGCGCCCGTTTTGTCACCGTGCCCCTGCTCCACCGCATGGCCAGTGCCATCAAGTGCCAGTACTACTTCGCCGACACCTGGATGATGTTCAGCGAGATCACCTTCCAGTCAGGTACCAGTCGCCATGAACCCCGTGGGGACCGGGCCCTCCTGGGTGGGGGGCTCAAGGAGATAGCGTGGCTGTCGGGCAGGCACACCCCTCACCCTGATGTTCTCTTCTCCCTGGCCAGATGCAGCCATGTACAACAACTCGGTGCCCCCTGCCGAGGCACCCGTGGTCCCCACCACTTACGGTAAGGCACGGGAAGCATGTCACGCTGTGCTGGGTGGGGGGCTGTGCCCCATCCCATGGAGGAAAGGGGCAGGGGGTCTCCCCACGCCCCCACTGTGACCGGCTCTTGCTGTCCCCTTCTCTGGCCAGACCCCACGCTCAAGGTAGATGACAGCAACACGCGCATCCTGATCGGGTGCCTGGTGGCCATCATCTTCATCCTGGTGGCCATCATTGTCATCATACTGTGGCGGCAGTTCTGGCAGAAGATGCTGGAGAAGGTGGGCAAGCATGGCGTGGCTGGTGAGGTGCCCTAGGGTGGGGGCTCATTTTGGGCAGGTTCTTCTGGGAGTTCGCGGGCGAGAAAACAGACTCCATGCAAGGGCTGATGCTCCCTTCCCCTCCTCAGAAAGGTTGTGCTTTGCACCCCTCTCCCACGCAAGGGGGCTTAGCTGAGCAGGGTGCTGGCTTTGGGACTTGCCCGTTTGTTCATGCCTCTGTCCTGAAGCTGATCTGGGGAAGAGGAGCCTGGGTGTGGAGGGTTCTCACCACAGGCACCACCTAACCAAGGTCACTCACAGAAGTGATGAAACCAAACCCTTCTCCATAGAGGCAGACAAGAGAAGGGGGGAACACTAGGACAAACCCAAGGGGCTGTTGCAGCCCAGGGACAAGGCACTAGAGAGGAGGTTTGGGCATATCCCTGGTGCCATGGAACACAAGAGATCCCATCCTGCCCATTTTGTGGGGAACCCCACCTCTCTCCTCCCTTGCCCCGCTGTCACAGGCATCACGGAGGATGCTGGATGATGAAATGACCGTCAGCCTCTCCCTGCCCAGCGAATCCAGCATGTTCAACCACAACCGCTCCTCCTCCTCCAGCGAGCAGGAGTCCAGCTCCACCTATGACCGCATCTTCCCCCTGGGACCCGACTACCAGGAGCCCTCCCGCCTGATCCGCAAGCTGCCCGAGTTCACCTCGGGGGAGGAGGACACAGGTGAGAGCCAGGACACCCTGCGTGCTCAGAGCCATCTACCATGCCTGAGCCTGCTGCAGCCCCCTCTCCTCAGCCCCAGCTTTTGGCCACTCTCCAAACATTTTGTCACAGAGGGGAGAGGCCGCACAAGCCCCTGTGCACCCCACACAAAGGTCACACAAAGCCTGTGACTGAGAGCCATCACCAGCATCCACTGCCAGACTAAGCTGTGTCCCGCTATCACCCTTAGGATGCTCTGGCACCTCTTCCTCAATGATCTGGAGGTCAGGCATTGATCTCTGCTCATCTGGTGCTCAGGGCTCGGTTGGTGCGCTTGCCATTGGCGGGGAAGGAGTGGAGCAGCCTGCAATGCCTGCAGGAATGCAGCCCTGTGGGGCAGCGCAGGGGCTCTGGGGAGGACAGGGACGGAGCGTGAGCAGCCACCAGGGAGCAGAGGGTGCAGGGCAGGACACCCACGGCAGGGCTGGCCCCGCTGTGTCCCCCCAGGCTGCAGTGGCCCCGCAAAGCCGTCCCAGGCCAGCGTCCCCGAGGGCGTCCCGCACTACGCCGAGGCCGACATTGTGAACCTGCAGGGTGTGACAGGCGGCAACACCTACTCAGTGCCGGCCCTCACCATGGACCTGCTCTCTGGCAAGGATGTGGCCGTCGAGGAGTTCCCCAGGAAGCTGCTGACCTTCAAGGAGAAGCTGGGGGAAGGCCAGTTTGGGGAGGTGAGCGGGAATTGGGTCTGCCCCTAGCAGGGCTCAGGCAAAGCTCTTCCCAGTTCGCAGGGGCTGTGGAAGGCTGTCAGTGAGCAGAGGTAATGGCTGCCCCTTGCTCCCCCAGGTTCACCTCTGTGAAGTGGAGGGGATGGAGAAGTTCACAGGGAAGGACTTTGCCCTGGAGGGCTTGGATGGCAGCTCCGACCGCCCCGTGCTGGTGGCTGTGAAGATGCTGCGGGCGGATGCCAACAAGAATGCCAGGTAGGGGCTGAGGGGTGCACGCACCCCAGCACTGCCCCCCATGCACAGCCTCACCAGCAGAGCTGGGATGCTTGGGAAGCATCCCCTGTCTCCATCAGCCCTGTGCTCAGTGCAGCTGCAAGGACCACATGTCTGAGCTCTCTGGCAATTCTGGGCTGTCACATGTCAGGATCCTTGGTCCTAACCAGCTCCCCAGTGCCTGTCTACCTGCTGAGCCCACCCTGCAGCTCACGATCCCCAGTCCCAGGGGAGGGGGCCCATGGGTCCTCCAGGAGGCCTGGGCGGGCGGGTGGCACTCTTGGCCAGTCTGTGCACACCTCCGTGCCCCTCTGGGTCTGTCTATCCGATATGTGTGGTTTCTGTTCCGGAAAGGAATGATTTTCTGAAGGAAATCAAGATCATGTCACGGCTGAAGGACCCCAACATCATCCGGCTGCTGGCGGTGTGCATCACGGATGACCCTCTTTGCATGATCACCGAGTACATGGAGAACGGGGACCTCAACCAGTTCCTGTCCCGCCAGCAGGCAGGCGGCCCCCCCGCCAGCCACGCACCCACTGTCAGGTAGGGCTGCCCCGGATAATGGGCAGGCAGCTCTGCTTGCTCCCGGGATACCCCGCTTGGAGCCATGCGTCTTCCTTGCTTCCTTCCTTGCTTCCTTCCTTGCTTCCTTCCTTGCTTCCTTCCTTGCTTCCTTCCTTGTTTCCTTCCTTGCTTCCTTCCTTCCGTGCATCCTTCCTTCCTTGCTTCCTTCCCTCCCCTCCCTTCCCTCCCTTCCTTCCCAGCACTTATCCCTCCCCTGTGCCCCTGACAGCGACCTGCGGTTCATGGCCACCCAGATTGCCTCGGGCATGAAGTACCTCTCGTCCCTCAACTTCGTGCACCGGGACCTGGCCACGCGCAACTGCCTGGTGGGGAAGCACTACACCATCAAGATAGCCGACTTTGGGATGAGCAGGAACCTCTACAGCGGGGACTACTACCGCATCCAGGGCCGGGCGGTGCTCCCCATCCGCTGGATGTCCTGGGAGAGCATCCTGCTGGTACACGGGGGCTGGGGTCCTCTGGCGGACACTGACATGGCTCTGGGGATGCTCAGTGCCTTGTTTCCTGGGGCTGGGGGGTGCAGAAGGGATGGGGAAGTCTCTGCTCCCTGCAGCCCAGATTTGGGGTTAAGCATGGGGAAAGCAGGAGTGGTAGCAGCTTTTCAAGGCAGGCTGGGGATGACTGTGATTTTTGATGTCCCAGTGCAGGATATCCTTTAAGCAGGATGCTTGGCATTTTATCCTGGCCAGCGTCAGACCTGGAAGAGGGAGCAGTGTCAGTTTTTACCTTTGCAGGGAGCTGGGTCCTTGGCAAGCCCCAGCTCTCAGAGTGGTCAGTGCCAGCCAGACCTGGAGCTCACCAGGCCCTGGCCCCAGGCAGAGAACAGGTCTGTGGGGCCACGCGCCTCTCTGGGCCCACATCTGGAAGCTGAAGCATCCAGAATGACGTCTTGATCCCTGAGCACCTACAGCTTCTGGAGCAGGATGGGGTAAAGCCCGTGCCTGACCCTGCTCTGCTCCCTCTGGCCAGGGCAAGTTCACAACGGCCAGTGACGTGTGGGCATTCGGTGTGACGCTGTGGGAGACCTTCACGCTCTGCCGGGAGCAGCCCTACTCCCACATGTCCGACGAGCAGGTCATCGAAAACACCGGCGAGTTCTTCCGGGACCAAGGCCGGCAGGTGGGGATGGGATGGGATGGGATGGGATGGGATGGGATGGGATGGGATGGGATGGGATGGGACATCAGGGACCTGGAGGAGAGACTTTAAGGTGGCCAGACAGGGAGCTTGGCTGTGAGGCAGCTAAGGGACAGGAACTCCTCCGGGAAGGAATCCTGGTGAAGGGCCCATCATGGCAAACCCTACACAGCCCAAGGCACTGCTTGCTCACTGACCCCACTTCAGTGCTTAGGGTCTGGGGGACAGAAGCAGGTGCCCCCAGCCGCCTCACTGTGCCATCTGGGGGTCTTCTTGCCCCTGGGCACACGGCAGCGCAGTGCCTCGCCCTGGGGCTCGGAGAGATGGGGCACCTTGAGAAACGGGGCTCTCCAGGAGCAGTTTGCACATTGGTTGCTGTGGCAGTAACTCTCCCTTTGCCCTTTTTTGCCTTTTGTTTTGCAGACCTACCTTCCCCAGCCTGCGCTGTGCCCTGACTCAGTCTATAAGCTAATGCTCAGCTGCTGGAGACGGGACACTAAAGACCGTCCCTCCTTCCAGGACATCCATCGCCTTCTCCAGGAGTCAGCCGGTGAAGAATGACCCTCGGCTCCTGCCCATCCTGGTTCCCATCCTTCCCTGTCCCCAGAGGAGCCCCATATGCAGCCAAAGCCACTTCACTCGGACTTAGCCATAAACCCTGAGCAGCTGCTCTTGTTCTCATTGTACAGTGAGGCCTCAGAGGAGACCCCCAAGAACAGCGAAGAGCCATGGATGGGGCTCAGAGCTCCCGCTTCCTTGCAAGCCTGAGCCCGGGAGCAGCGTGGGCTGGGATGAGGGTTATTTATTGACACAGCGTGTTCTTGGTGACAAGGACCGGGACAGAGCGGCTTCTCTTCCCCAGCTGGAGGGCAGGAACTTCAGCTGGACTTTCTCTGTGAGGAAGCTCAGCCGACACGCAGGGCAGGCGCCTGGGAAAGGGATGTGTGCGGATGTGTGCCCGCTGGAACAGGGACAGACCGGCAGCCACCACCTGCTCGAGGAGGAGCCGGGAGCTGCCACTGGGTCTCAGTGGGCTGTGCAATTACAGGGTGAAAACATAGACTCCGTGGACATTTGGGGCTTTGGACATGCCACATGGAGACCTCCCTGCTGGCCAGCCTCAGCTGCACAGGGAGAAGACTGAGGGCACTCCCAGCGCCTCACCCAGCTGTGGGAGTGGGCAGCCAGGGAGGAGCAGGCATCCTGTGCCGAGGGG
This sequence comes from Rhagologus leucostigma, assembly GCA_013397725.1. Taxonomy (NCBI): domain Eukaryota; kingdom Metazoa; phylum Chordata; class Aves; order Passeriformes; genus Rhagologus; species Rhagologus leucostigma. Next base: position 882,120 of record VZTD01002670.1, read on the forward strand.
ACATTCCCTCTGTGACCACAGCCACTCCAGGGCAGCTCAAGTGCCCACAAAATGCATTTTGGATGCCCTCCGGGTGATGCATGGCAGCTGGCCAGCAGGATGCTAGCACCTTTCACTTCTGTGGGGAAATCTCCAGGTCCTCCTCCCCCAGGGGTACCCACATCTTCATCTGCCAAGACAGGAATGCACGTAGCAGAGTTTCATTGGCAGCTGCCTGATGCCCACGCCTGCAACAGCCCACGGGCATGGAGAGCAGCTCTCCCTGGCTCTCAGTCTGGGATCACAGTCCAGCTGAAGCACCTGAGCTGGACTCTGCCACCCTGAGCATCCCACAGCATTCTGGCACCAGTCCGTCCTCCCGGATCTGGCAGCATCATGAGCAAACTGGGCAGGTGCCAAATCCATGTGCCACCAGGAGCCCTGGCAGGTTACCCAAAATCGGACCCTCCTGCAGCTGGACAGGAGGAACTTTGGACTTCGAGGGTGCACGGACCCCTCCATACTTTTGTACGCATGAGTTCAGCACCATCAGTCGCGCGTGGCACAGTTCCCAGTACCCCCTTGCTAAGGCATGTATATATTCAGTAGATGCACCTATATGTAGGGGCAAACCCGCTGAAGAGACACTTGGTACGAGAATCTGGTTGCATGGTTTCCTTGTGGCACTTCTGAAGGCAGCTCAGCTCACCTCCTCCGTGAGCACCCCGGGGGCTGGGGGGCTCTGGAGCTACACCTGGGCTGGGGTGTGGGGACTCAGGTAACAGCCTAAGAGTTGGAGCAAGGATGAGCAGGAGACTAGCTGGCTGACCCACACAAGCTGTCCATCCCAGGGGTGGGACAGAGGGTGCTCCGAGGCTCAGCATCTGTGTCAGGACATGTCCACCAGCAGGACCGGGGCAGGACAGTGGGTCTGGGAGAGGGGAGGGCAGGGATGGTGGGCTGTGCCCTGCAGAGAGGCTGGCTGGCCTCCCGTGTGGTCCTGCTGGCCGCGACAGAGGATGTCTCATCCCTGCTGAGTGTGTCGAAGACGAGGACAGGCTTAGTTCCTGTCACGGAACTGGTACCCCTCGATGCCCTCTCCGTGCTCGGGGTGCGCTGTGGCCCATCCCAGCCCCGCCTGAGCAAGCTGGGAGCACTGGGGCCGGTGGCGGCACATCTGCAGCTCCCAGGGCCCGGGCACCCTGCACGATCCGCGGGGCCCCGCGTCCAGTGACGCACTGGGCTGTCTGGGGGCGGCCGTGTGGGGCCGTGCTCCACACCCCCTGCTCCAGCTGGGCCCCCCCCAGGAGCAGGGCTGCCCCGGAGGGCCCTGCGCGCCCAGACCTCCGTGCCACGGCGGCACCGGGAAACGGGGACCTGGTGGGCATTTCTGCTGGGCTGCAAAACGTTCCTGTGCGGCACGGGATGGGAGGGCTGAGCAGAGCGGCATGCGGGACACAACGGGCTCCTCTTGGAAGGGAAGGAAAAGGAAAGGAAAAGGAAAGGAAAAGGAAAGCAAGGCAGCAGGGAGACCCGAGCACGCCCGCGGACTGAGCGGCCCCTGCGCGGAGTGGGCGTGGCCAACACGATGTGGGCGTGGCGTTTTGCGCCGGGGCGTGTCCCGCGCGTGCGGGGGGGGCGTGGCCATGGAGGCGTATCCCGGTGTGGCCCCGCCCCTCGCGCTCGGCTCACCATCACGCCACCGGCGGCACTGGCCACGCCCCCCTGCTGCGCGCCCATTGGCTGGCGGGCGAGGCGGGGCGGGGCCCGGGCGCGCGCAGCGCTTATAGCTCGGGGGCGGGGGGCGCGGGGCAGTGATGGAGCGCGTGGTGCTGGTGACCGGTGCCAGCGGGTGAGCGCCGGGGCCGGCCGGACACCGCCGGACACCGCCGGACACTGCCGGACACCGGGGCCGGGAGGGGCGGGCTGGCCTGGGCAGGGCTCTCTGACACCGTCCCGTTGCAGCGGCGTGGGGTTCGCGCTGTGCCAGCGCCTGCTGGAGGAGGATGGCCGCATCCACCTCTGCATCGCGTGCCGCAACGTGGAGAAGAGCGAAGCCACGAGGGACCTCATCCTGGCCACCCACCCCACCGCCCAGGTCTCCACCGTGGAAGTGGACCTGGGTAGCCTGGCCTCCATCCTGCGGGCCGCCCGTGAGCTCCGCTGCAGGTATGGGATCGCCACCCCATCGGACACCGCCCTGCCCGCGCTCCACCCCACTGGACACCCCTGTCACCCCTTCCAAGCCCTACTCCTCTGCTCTTCTCCACGCAGGTTTCAGCGCCTGGACTTTGTCTTCCTCAACGCTGGGATCATGCCCAACCCGCACGTGAACTTCAAGGCTCTCTGGCACGGTCTCCTCACCGGGTAGGAGATGTTGCCGGGGGCTCCAGCCCCCCGCTTGGGGGAAGGACGGGGTGCTGGCATCGTCAAGACGTGCCCTTCGGTCCAGTGCTGAAGAGCCTATCTCTCTTCCTGGTGTGAGATAGAGCACATCCCTGTGGGATGCACGGTCTTGTGTGGGGTGGGTTTGGCAACTGAGTGCCGTGCTGGGATGGTCCAAGGCGCCCAGTGCCACTTCTGATCCTAGGTGTGAGGCCCGCTGGGTGCAAGGGGAGGGCAAGAGGTCACCCAAAGCCTGCAGCCCCTGGCACTGCGTGAGAAATGCTGCTGTGTTGAAGTTTGCTCGTACTGGGTCTCCTTACTGTTGTTCTGATGCCGGTGTAGGTTTTTGTAGTTGCTCGTAGCTGTGGATCACAGTATCTTGTGAAGCTGATGGTGTTGGTAGTAAGCATCGTTACTCTCTAAGCAACACGGGGAGGCTGAGCTGCGGAGCACAGTGACTTGTGTCAAGTCCAATAGAAGCGTTGGGGTGTTGAGCACTGATGCCAGACTGGTTTCCTTGCCTGCATTAGGTGTGCCCCGAGGGCTTAGTTCCGTGCTGGAGCTTGATTAAGTTACCCGATTGTGAAATGAAGGAACGAGATGTTTTCAACAGTACTTTACCGTGGGAGAGTGAAGGAAGGGACAGGTCTTCTCCGGTCCAGTCAGTATTGGGACACTTGCAAATAAAGGACCTGGGATACGCTGTAAACTTTTCCCATCTGTTTTTTTCATGGTTTGATATTGCCCTTGGAGGTGAAACTGTGTGGAGCCTGTGAGGTGGGGGGTACTTCCAAAGGACTGAAGTGGGGGAGTGGTAGGTTCCTCTGGGCAGTGTTCTTCACTAACTCCTGTCCTTGGCTTCCAGGAAGGTGCTTCACATGCTGACCACTGCAGAAGGCATCATGACCCAGACGGACAGGCTGAATGGAGATGGACTTCAGGAGGTGTTTGCTACCAACCTCTTTGGACACTTTATCCTGGTGAGGCTTCGTCCGAAGATTGAGCCCTCAGTCTGATGTTTGATGTGGGTAGGGATGGGTCTGGGCAGTGCAGATGAATCAGTTCTCACAGGTTCAGATGCTGCAGCCTGACAGATAAAGAATGATAGGGCCAAGGCCTTGAGATTTGTTTAAATAGCAATAAATGGTGACTTTTGTTGTAAGAGTTAATATAATTTTGAGATTACTCTAGTGAGCCAGCAGATTGAGGTAAATCATATGTAGTTCTCCATCCAAGATAAATACTAAGGCTTGGCTGTATTAAATTCTGAGGTGCTCAACTGAGCTGTCCAAGAGAATGACAGCTGCTTGTACAAGTGTCTGCTTTTGGCTAGTCTAGGAAAAGCTGGCTGAGAAAGCTCACAGCCTTTAAGCACTGTAAAGTTATACCATAAGACTGGGAAACAGCTGTGTTAAATAAGTTAACAATTCTTTTTCAGGTTCGTCAGCTTCAGTCTCTACTTTGCGGTAAGGAGAAGCCCTCACGACTCATCTGGACCTCCTCCAGCAATGCCAGGGAGTCTGCCTTCAGCCTCTCTGACTACCAGCATGCCAAGGGGCAGGAATCATACAGTTCCTCTAAATATGCTACTGACCTGACAAGTGTGGTTCTGAACAGGAAATTTAATACCCAGGTGATGATGGGGTTTGTGTTTCTAAAGAAACCTAATGAGCTGCTACTGTTTGTAATTATCATTACGTTGTTGTTACCTATTTGCATTCATTCACTCAGAGCAATCTGGTGCGTTCCTTAATGCACAGGTAAGAGCTAAACGTGGCTGAAGTTGAACTGGTGGTGTAGGGGGTGGAGAATCTGCCAGAGAGATTGCCAGATTCTGGAGTCCTTGCCAGAAAAACTTCCCAAAGAAGGAGATTTCAGGAACGGTCCCTACCTTGCAAGCTCTTCTCTTTAGACCAAAGAATTGGTGTTAAAGAGCAAAGAGCCTCTGCTTTTTGCAGGTGTCCCAGGGCTGCTCTGGCAGCGCTGCCTGCAAGCACTGGAGGTGCAGGCTCTGCTAATGGCTCTGTGCTGCTGCTCAGGTTTGTCACACTGAGGGGTACGAGCAAGCTGCCCTCCCTGTCCTGGGGACTGATGGGTTTTGTTGGCAGCTGCAGCCCTGGTCCAGCAGTAGTGATTGTGCTGTTCTCAAATGCTTCAGGAGAAAATAGATTTGTCCTAAAAGGCTGAGCTCTTATCTCTTAAAGATGAGGTAGCCTTTGGTCTGAGTGGGCTCTATTTTGTGGGATATCTGCTGTGGCTGCTGAGCTCCATGGAGGTTGCACCAGGAGGCTGCGTTTTCTACCCTGTGGGTTTGTAATGGGCATGGGTTTAACACAAACATTTCCAATTTGGCCGTCTTAAAAATTGCTACATCTAATTGCTCTCTGCTCTGGTACTTAGTGGAGTACTACTGTCTGGTGTTTACACACACCCTCTCTTGCTGAGGAGTACTGGGAGGGAAGGAGTGTGACCCATTCTTCTAACCGTGGTGTAATTGCACACTGGCTTGGTTTTCTCTCTGCAGGGTCTGTATTCCAGTGTTGTTTGTCCTGGGCTCGTTATGTCCAACATGACCTACAGAATTCTGCCCGTTTTTCTGTGGAAGCTGCTAATGCCCATCATGTGGTTGGTGAGTGGATCTCCTGCCTGGTTTTGGGCTGTGACACACTTCACTGCAAGTGATGTACAGCACACTTCTGGCTCCTTGCTGCCTGTGCTGCTATAGAGTTCTTCCTTCTGTTGGGCTGGGCAGGCTGGACCCTCTGCAAACCTTCCCTTTCTTGTCTTGGGGCTCTGATTTCCAAGCTGAGTTTGGAGGTTTGGTGCTGGACACTGTGCATAGGGGCAGGGTTCAGCCCTTCAGGCACAGCAGTGTTTGTCAAGGCTCCCCTTGGAAGGTGTGCCAGTTCTGCTCGGGCTTGTGAAACACCGTTAGTTTGCTGGCAGCAGAGCTCAGGACTTGGCCCCAGCTTGGCCCCTGTGCTTTGAAATGCTGTTCATTTGTAGAACAGCCTGTTTCTCGGTGTTGTTTTTCCATTCCTCTAGACGGCAGTGTTCCTTTTTGCTTTCCAACCCTATGGAAAGCAAAGCCTCCTGCTCTCTATTGCCTCTTCCCCTGCTTCCTCAAAAGTTTTCTTGCCTTTTTTCCTCTGGCCTTCAGCTTTCCAGGCTCACTGCAGTTCTGTCCCTGAAGGCTGCCTGCTCTGAGCCTCGATGCTCTTGCTGCAAGAGTGGCCTCTCATCTTTAGCTGCCCCAGTTGCAGCAGTTGATCCCGATGGATCACATTTCTCCTGGCAGCAGAGAGCCAGTGCCTTCTCAGTTGTCCTCAAAGCTGGCAGTCCTGCAGATCCCCTGTGCCTCCTGCCATTCCTGCCCTTGAGACCATTCCAGAAGAGGCACCTGCAATGTGTGTGTGGCTTGTTGGCTCCCACCTTGGGGTGAACTCTGTGTGGGAGCATGGAGTGACACTTGCTGACTTGCTGGGGGCTCCAGAAAGCAGTTTGTGGTGATAAAGGGATGCTTTAGTCAGCGTGCACTGTTACCTACTGCCCACTTTGAGAAGCATTTGTACCTGTGGTAGATTATCTGGAGCATTTGGGCTGCTCAGGGCTTGCCAACAAACCTTGGGCCACAATATAGATTCTGTCATGCCCTTCTTTTCCCCTCAGATCCGATTCTTTGCCAAAACTTATACCCTGACACCGTATAACGGAGCAGAAGCTCATGTAAGTAGTTCACAACCTGATTTTAGTATTCCTTCCTTCTGGGTAGCTCTTCTGGGTTCTTGTGGCTTGAGCAAAGAGCCTCTCAGCAAGGCTGGTGGGTGGGCGCTGTATTTGACCCCCAAATACCGTACAGCAGTGAGTGTGGGGCACCAGCTGTCCCCAGGGCTGATCTGCCATGTAGAGCTCTATGACCTTCCTCCTGTACCCATAAAATAAATGATTTTGGGAAAACATCTCAGCCAGGGAGAACGTCTTTGTGCTGCTCTTCCCAGGTGTGGCTGTTCAAACAGAAGCCGGAATACCTGGATTCTCTTGTCAAATACCACAGCTGTACTTCTGGGCTGGGGAAATGCTACGTGGAGGCTCGAAAGGTGAATGGAGAGGGAGCTTCCTGCCGCAGGGGACTTGGCTGGGGTCTGTCATCTGCTCTGCATGGGAGGGTTGGTGCCAAGGGTGTCCTGTGGAAGGAAGATGCTTGTTGAATGCTGAGCAGCAGGGAGGGACGTGGGGTTACCTGCAGTGTTTCCTAGAGTAACTCCTGGCTTAGGCTGGTGTCTGGAAGATAATGGAAATGATAATTAGAACAGGTTAAGTGTGTAATGATGCTTCCCCAAAATATGTTCTGGCTTATGCCCTGGTGACAGATGTCTGTAGCTGGCTCTTTGTGAAGGTGGAAGCTCTGGAAATGCACCTTGCTTATCCCCAGAGCTGCCCTCGGTGTCTGCACTGGCTGCCACCAAGGGGATGGTCTCACAGTGCTGTTCTCCTTGTCTTCCAGATGGATGTGGATGAAGACACTGCCGAGAAGCTTTACCAGAAGCTGTTGGAACTGGAGGAGCAGACTCTAGAGAAATACCATGATCTCTTAGATTAAGTAAAGCCAGTCTCAGTGGGGTGAGAGTCTTGTATCAGTAACACAGGATTTCTTTGTTCTGGTGCTACTTGTGTTGCCAGCTGTTCTGCAGGCACATGACTTCACACACAATCTTCCTTCTCGACAGAAGGTGAACAGTTCCTGAAAATGGAAGTGTGAAAACTGAAGAGAAATACTTAGACCTTTTGCTATGGGATTTTTCTTTTGGCATAAAACTGGAGAACTTGAGTAGGCAGAGTCTGTCTTAACACAGTTGCAAAGCAGTGTCTTGCAAAAGCATGACTGAACTGAGCACGGTTCAGGAACAGCCTCGAAACCTGTGGTTTCAATGTGGCTCAGTGCAGTAAAGGCAGCAGTCTGGGGTGCTGCCCTGCACCTTGGCTCTGCTGGTGTTGGTAGATGGCTCAAACACACCACCTGTGGCTGATCCTGATGTACTTGAAGGCTCACCTTCAGCAGAGCTGCCCTTACACTTGTTCACCAAAGCTGGGGCTGGCTGTGCAGACCTGCTCAACAAGATTGAACCTTAGTGGCAGGTGGGGTCTGCACAGCAGCTGAAACCAAGCTCCTGAAGAGCTGGCCTGAGAAGCACACACCTGCCTCAACTGTGAGAATAGATGCCTTGCTGTCCTCTGGGTACGGGCACTTAAAGGTTTTAACCATGACTGGCTGGAAAGGATGATATTAACCTGGGCTCAGGGCCAGTTTGCTCTGTTTAGAGCAAGAGTGAGAGGTTACTGTGTTGTTTTATCTATTTAACTCTTTTTATATCAATCTACTGAACCAACCGTTCTTCCTGTTGTTCAGCTGGGGACCTTCACCAAGTACCTGCCACCAAGTAACTTCAAGTTCTGTAATGAATAAATTACTTAAAATGACTTGTCCTTGATGCAGGGGTGTTTTTACTCCAATATCTATCTACATTTGACTTGGAGGGCCGGAAGGAAGTCTGGTTTGTTGCCTTGTGCTATAAACCTGTGCGTAGCTGGGAAGTGTGGAGTCTCTCCTCTCTGCCGCAGGAGAGCTGCTAACCACCTTTCTGGCTTACTTCTTTAGTTAAGGAAAGACGTGAGTGATTTCTAAAGACTTCAATGTGGTTTTGTGTGCTGAGCACCTGTGGGATGTCTGAGACTATTTCCCAGCCTTGGGCCCTTGGGAGATGTCTCTGGTGCTTGCTCACGCTGTTGTGCCACATAATTACTGGTTTAGTGCTCCCTGGTGAGGGAGCCTGGGTGCTTCCCTGGGGCTGGCAGGGGTCAGGTGAGGTTAGAGGGAGGCTTGTGCTGCATGCCCAGGCTGGTGCCTCCTGCCAGGCTGCCCAGAAAGAGGGGTGGCTCAGGTCTGGGTAGGAAACCTGCACAGAGCTGGCAGCCAGGAGAATCCAGGCTCTTCATGGAGTTGGCGTGCAGGGATACAGATTTAAAGAATCTTGCTTTTATTTTCTAACTTCTTCCCACCCTCCACTGGTTTTGAGCAGAGCAGAGGGGTACTGCCAGCGGGGTGGTACCAGCAATAGAGGTGTGTCAGTCTTGAGTTTGGGCTGAGGAGACCCTCCCAGCTCAGCCTTGTGTGAAGACCTGAGCCACCAGGACTAGTGAGGATAGGAGTGCTCTCGGTTTCGGCCTGACGTTAGAACAGAACGAGGAGCTGGCCAGTGTGGGGTGGTGCTTCCCTCAGCTGTAGCTGTGCAGAGCTGTGAAGCAGATTGGGCTGTGGATGTTTTTTTAAATTCAATAAAGCTGGTCCCAGCACCAGATCTGGATTCTCTGGCTTTGTTCAGCTGTGTCCTAAAACACCCTGGGACCAAACCCCTCTATATCCAGTGGTGTGCCTTCCCTCCTCCACAGGGAAGGAGTCAGCGGCTGGTTGTTCTCTTCAGCTTGGGGCACTCGATCCCCACAGCATCCTGCAGCAGTACTTGGCTCCTTGTTCTGGAGGGTGATGAAGCACATTGTCTTGGTTTGAGATAAGCATCTCGAGCTTTGCTGTGCTCCTGCCCTGGGCTGTAGTAGCTAACACTCACCGCCTCCACCTTTAGGACTCTCCAGCTACCCCAAATCCAGAGGCACTCAGTCATTCCTTATCTCGGCCTCATTCTCCCTCTGGGCTTAGATAAATGAAATAGCAAGTGTTACTCAAAACAGAGTCTGACACAATGCTTCTGAGCTGAGTGCACCTTAGTGGGAAATGGGAGGGTCAGGGCTCTTCTGCCAAGCTGATCACCTATATTGCCCTGTGCCAGCTGTGTGCTGGCACTGCAGCTGTGCCAGGCTTAGGATTTGAATGCACTGAAGTCTGGAGATCCTAGAAGACGTAGCTTTGAATAATCTAGCATACTTAAGAAAATAAATGTTTTTTGATATATGAGTTTGGTGGTTCTGTTGTTTTTTTTTTCTTAAAGCTTGGACAAAAGGGACAAATTTCTAGGATGGACAGAGGTTGATGACCAGAGGCAGGACCTTTTAGGTTTTATCTCAGGTTTGTGCCTGTATGTTGGGGTGCACTATGTGCTGGAAGAGAGATAGGCCCTGAGGGCTGGAGAGAGAGCCTCTTTCTCGGACCCGGGGGTGATCCTGGAAGTGCATCCAGGTCACCGAGGATGGGCTGAGAGAGGAGTGTGGGTTTCTGGACAGTGTCAGACCTATGAGATGTGATAATTGCAGTTTGTGACCTTACAGGGTATTGTTTACCTATTACCATAATAGGCAATGTCTGTGCACTGTCCCAGGTGATTGGGGGACACTGAGGTGAACATCTTTCCTGTTTATATGATGCGCTATCCTGTTGGGTGCTGGTATTTAGGGAATATTTTGCTGCGCAATAAACGCTTTGCACTTCTCCATCTTGTGTGCGGAGTCATGCCCTTGCCTGAGTACTGCACCTGTAGGATGAAGTTGGACATTTATCAGGAAAAGTGGGGATGGGATGGGACAAGTGCTTTTTGCCTATGGGGCATGCAGTGGCTGATGAAGGGAGGGGATGTGTGACCAGTCTTTAACCATGACACTTGTGTCAATAAAGCTATGAACATGCTTCTGGTTCATCTTAAAACCTCTCTATAGCTCTCCCTTGAGGATTTGTGGCTCAGGGTTAGAAAAGACGTGCTTTTCTGTCGTTCTGTGAGCTCAGCCTGCTGTGTGGTTTAGTTTCCCCTCAGCTGCTGTGATGGCACCTGCTGCACTGAGATGTGTGTTACATCCTGGGGCATGCACGTGTGGGATTCAGGAGTTGAGAGGGGTCAGCTGCAGTGTGTGGTTGTGCTTGGTGTGGATGCAGAGGCCTCCGGAGACCTCGAGCTCAGCTGCCTGTTCAGAGTCACACGAAGAAGGACAATAAAGCACAAGCTGAGCCCTGGAGAGTTGAACGACCTGAGAAGATGGGATACACTTGTGGTTTCCCATGAGTTCGGTGCTGCATGGAGCTGGAAATACACAGCCAGCCCAGGTGTCTCCAGAGGAATGCTCTTCAGCTGGAGGAGGTGCTCCAGTGTTGTATGGCACTTGTCACAGGTCCCTGCTCCTCTGCAGGGATTCCTGCCTGCTTTTGTGACCCCAGGCATCACTGTCCATGCCTTTCTGTAGAAAAAGATTTGGCTGTGCTCAACCTCACCTTCTGCCCCTCTCCTCCCTGTGGTGGGAAGCTGGATGTCTTTGTAGCTGAAGGATGGGATGAGCTGAAGGATGCAGCTGTGGGATGGGAACCATAACCACCTCCAAAGATTTGTCTTTTGTCCTGAAAGCACAGGTAGGACCTGGAGCCTTGAAACAGGGACTGCCCAAAGGGCAGGGGCTGGCTCAGTTGCTGGCTGCTCCCAAGGGTGCTGTGCCACCTGGTTTGGCTGCCCATCACCCAGCTGGCTGTGAAAATAACTGGCCAGTGCTGTGGATCTGCCGGTCTGCAGGGAAGGATGGCTCCCCATGCCCTGCTCCTGGCTAGCAGACACCTGTGCACGGAGCTTAATTCCCCCAGCCAATCCCTTTCAGCTGGAGCAGACTCCTTTGTGCAATGAAAACAGCTCCTGCCTGGAGCACGGGACCCTGTGGTGCAGGATGGTGAGAAATTCCAGCTGGGATAGGGGAAGAGCTGGCAGCCGTGAAATCACTGCTGATACAGGAGCTTGCTCTTCGTGACTCTCGGATATGGAGCTTTCCAGAGAATCTCCAGGGCAAGTCTTGAGTGTGAAAACTTGTTGTGGATGCTCTATGAAAGGCTGCACAATCATGATACCTCATGACCATGCCCCATCCTGAGCCACTGGTTTTTCACCTTTGTGGGCAGACACCTTGCCTTGCTCCAAACACAGCCTGCATTCTCCCTTGCTTTTCAGCTCAGCTGGCTTTCAGCTATGTAGGGCACGGGTAACAGGAGGGTGAGTGGCACCTGAGCCCTGGCCAAGGGAGGAGAAAGCTTGAGACTGGTGTGTCAGAGCTGAAATCCCATGGCTGGGTGACCTTTGCCTCTCGAGGAAGGGAAGGGGATGGGTGGAAGAGAACAACAAGGACCGGCACGTCCCTGTAAACAGGTGGATGTAATACAGCCAGCTTGTTTGGAAAGATCCGTGCTTAGTGGATGGCAACTTTGATGTTGAAAGTCTTGGAGGGGAGCTGCCCAGAGTGGGGAGAGCTGCAGCTCTGAAGAGCTGGGTGAGAAACAGGGAGCAGAAACCCCTCTGAGTGTTGCAGCAGCATGACCTGGCTGGCTGGCTGGCAGGGAAGAGCCAAGCGGGACCTGGATCTGGGTGGGTTTTGCTGAGAATGGGCAAACTGTAGAGCCCTGAGAAGTTTTTGGCTGTGAGGAAGAGCTTGCACCTCCAGCCAGCCCTGCTCCAGGGGCTGATGGCCTGATGGCTGGCCCAGGCAGCTCAGGGGTATGTCCAGGTGAGGTCTGAAGTCTCCAGGGACAAACACCCCGCAGTCCCTCCCAGGCCCTGTCCCAGGGCTGCTCCTACACACCGCCCCTCTCTGCAGCTCCCCAGGGGAGAGTGAGGCTGACGGGTGCAGTGTTGGAGGCTCAGGGCGGAGGTGTCCCACATGGCCAAGGAAATGGGAAAACCCAAAGAGAGCTAAGACTGCCTCCAGGGTCAGGGAGGATTGTCAGTGTTGCTTTGAAAAACAGGGAGCTGTGCCCAGAGGAGAAATCTCCAAGGGAACTGGCGGATGAATTCAGGAACAGCTTGTGAGAAGAATCAGTGTGAGTGGTAAATTCTTTGTTAAGCTCATCAGTTGATGCTCCTGTGTAAGAGCAGAGCTTGGAGAGGCTATGATGCTGTAATTAACATTTTTGGCACCAGTGCTCAGTGAGAGGGCTCTGGAAAGGCTGGCCTGCCAGAAACCCTCTGCAGACGCAAGGGTTTGTATCAAACCAAAGTGCTAGCAGGAGAGACGACAGGGCAGGCAGGTGACATTCACCTTGAGGCAGAGCAGCTGAGCTGCTCGCTGTGCATTCATTTCTCCCTTAACCTGCCTCAAGACAGCAAACAGGAGTGTGGCTGGGTACCCAGCCCGGGCTCAGGCTGTGCAAGGCAGCATAGATGCTGAATGTGTATGTAGGACCCTCTTTGGTGAAGGAGAAGCTGTTAAAGACGACCTCAGGGTGCACCACGGAGGTACAGCTCCAGACTCACTCTGTGTTTCTGTCTGTCTCAGCAGAAGCTTTGGTCAGCCCAGCTGGGCTCAGCAGGAGCTGTGTCCCGTGGAAGCTCCATGAGTCACCGCGGCTGGCACCCCTCTGGGCAGCACATGGCGGGAGCAGCCATATTTCACGTCTTTGTCATCTGAGCAGAAGGTGGCTCATTCTTGGCGAGCCAGCAAAAGCCAAACTGGCTGAGATGGTTTGGATAAGTCACTTCCAAGCAGCAGCGTGTGAAGGCCTTGAACTCCTTGGATACCTTTCAGCAGGTCATGGCTTCCTTGGCTTTGGGCAGCTCTTGGGTTGACTCAGGCTCTTCCTGCTGTGCCCAGCTCATGATAGGCATTCTTGTCTGGAGAGGGATGTGTTGTCACTTGGGCCTCGGCTGCATGGATGGGAGCAGACAGAACGCTGTGGGAGGCACGACTCAGGTGCACGCGATGGCAGAAGCGTCGGAGGACAGAAGGGTTGGAGGCCAGCTGTGAGGATGGCTCCTGCTCTGGGCTCTGGGCTCGCTGCCAGGCAGTGGCAGAGGTCAGGGTCAGTGAAGTTAGGGAGAGGAGCCCATAGCAGGCACATTGCCTCATGTTTAGGCTGGGAACACCAGAACAAGGTCGGAGAAGTTGGAATGGCAGGAGCAATTGGCAGCTTGGGCATGGCTCCGTACACAGCAGTGGGTCACGTCTGCAGGTGTTTTGTTATAGACTCACTGGAGTGTTGGTGACACGGGCTCTGGAGGTCCCTGGTCAGGGATGTCCGTCCTGCAGCAGGACTAGCCAAAGCATTAATAATCCACCTCTTGGCTCCCTGCAGGGCCACAGGGTGCTGGCCACATCCTTGCATTCTCCTGCTCTCCTTCCACGCCCTGAGCCACGAGGCTTTTGGATCCAGGGGAGTTACGCACTGGCCCTGTGCACCTGAGGTAAGAGGTCCATCCTCTTACCCCAACATCTGCTGTAGGGTGAGCTGTCTCCAAGAGGGACAGTGTGTGGGGTTAGCGCAGCACCGGGGTGCTCAGCCATGGGGACATCCACGATGGAGCTCCCGCTCTGCACGGGGTGGGTGTGCTGGCACATGCCCTGTCCCACAGAGGGGCTTTGGGGGACCCCTCTGCCATATGCAGGGGGACAAGAAGTCCTGCCAGGACTGAACCTTTGCCTTTCTGAAATCCAGGCATGGGGCCAATGAATCACCCAGCAGCAGGACAGCCCAGTAGGCACCTCTGCTGGGTGCAGCCACCTCAGCCTCGTGGGCACCAGTGGCTTCCTCTCACCCACGTGGTGATGGCCCTTGGCGTTTCCATCATCAGCAAAGCCCTTCCAGTGCTCCTGGTGTCCCAGGCACGGTGTTTACTGAGGAGGGACAACAAGGGTAGGACATTCCTGCAGGAAATGTTGCTCTTCCATGAGCACGGTCATTCTCTGACTGTGGAGTTTGAGAGCTCCAGCCTCTGCTCTCCTCTTTTTCCAAACTCAAGGACAATGCTGTTGGGGTGTAGAGCAGTGGAGTTGGAAAGGATATAGGGGAGAAGGGTGACCATGCAGTCAAGGTGGTGGGGGTAGAAGCTGGTGGTGTGAGGTGTCCTCACAAACACATCTTGGGCCCCCCAAAGCCCCCAGGATCTTCAGTGAGGTGTGGGCACTGACCATGGTGGAGTGATCCGCTGTTGGTTTCCCCGGGAAAACAGAGAACATGTTGGAACAGGTTTCATAGAATCATGGAATATCCTGAGTTGGAAGGGACCCACAAGGATCATCAAAGCACACCTCCTGGCCCTGCACAAGACACCCCAAGAATCACACCATGTGCCTGAGAGCATTGTCCAAACGCTTCTGAAACTCTGACAGACATGACCACTTCCCTGGGCAGCCTGTCCAATGCCTGATAGCTCCCTGGGTGAAGAACCTTCTCCTAATATCCAGCCTAAGCCTCGCTGGACACAGCTTCTCGCTGTTCTCTCGGGTTCTACTGCTGGTCACCAGAGACAGGAGATTGGTGCCTGCGCTTCTGCTTCCCCTTGTGAGGAAGCTGTAGACTGCTATGAGGTCTCCCCTCTGTCTCCTCTTGTCCAGGCTGATCAAGCCAAGAGACCTCCCTGCTCCTCGCATGGCTTCACCTCCAGGCCCTTCACCATCCTGGTAGCTCTCCTTTGGGCATTAACAGGACCCCCAGGTGACGCTGGGCAGGTTTGGAGAAGCTGGCACCGGTGCCATCTCCGGATGTGCTGCCCCGGGCACCTCACTGGCAGGTGCTGCTGGTATGTGGTGCCTGCTGGAGAAACCTGTCCCGGCATATCCCACTCGTTCGATCACCTTCCCTGAATGCTGCTGGTCAGGCTGACGCTCGCTGCCTGAGGAGCTGAGCTCACTCATTCCCAAGGGACCTGTCAATACTATCAATTGTCACACAGGCCTCTGTCAGAGAGAGGTCATGTTTTTATCAGGCCTTGCTAATCCCTATTTTCTCCCCACCTTTTTCCCCTGCCCGTGCATCCCTCAGTGAGGTGTTCAGCAGTGATTTGATTGCTGTGGGACAAAGGTCGGCTTTCCTAGTGTTTATCTGAGCACAGGTATGTGAACTGTGGGTCCAACCACAGTGGCCTGGACACCTCAAAAAACTGCTGCTTGGAGCAGGACAGGCTGTCCTGGACCTGGCCCATGCTCACTTTGCCAGCAGCGCTCAATGTTGACCCCCAGCACCCTCTGCAGAGGCTGGCTGGGGTGCACAGGCTCTGCCTGGGTCTTTCTAAACAGTCCCCTGACCTCTCAGGTCCATGGTTCAGCTCAGGAGGGAGCAGAGCAGGGTAATAACAAGAGGGACATCCCAAGGTGGGTGCTAACACAGCTGGGAGTCATGTGGGTCAGCCATGCTGGTTTCCCTGGAGCCAAAAGAACTGAAGCCAACCAGTCCTCAGAGCCTCACTTTTGTCCAAGCTGGAGGTTTCCCCAGAAAATTCTAATGAGGTTTTCCGTCTGGGAGATGAAACAGAAGGTGTTGCTTCCTTGGTTTGTCCTTGAGCAGTTCCATGGCTACCCCAAGCCCCTGCTTCCCCTTGAGGGCCCTGTCTTGGCAGGGCTGCTCTGAGCACAGCTGGGCCAGCATGGAGACAGGGGAGCGTGGGGGGGGTCCAGGGGAGGGGGGAAGGTGTGTGGGCAGGGTGCTCCAGTCAGGGCTGCATGGAGACATTGCTGTCCTTCTGCACCAGCACGGTAAATCGTGGCTTTTTGTCTAAAATCACTCATTTAGTGCTGAAAGTTCATAATGAGAGGTGCTGCTTTTTGTGGCTGTGTGAGGTGCCGGTTCCAGCCTGTGCAGTATGCAGATGGGTGCCGGTGCAGCCACCATGCCAAGGGCGGTGTGGGCACACACGTGCAGTGCCTGGGCATGACACTCACAGCGGTGAGTCCTCTGCACACCCCTTGCTGTCACAGCCTGCCACTGAAGGGTGGGACGTGCAGACGTGAGAGGGGCAGGGGGGACAGGCTGACCCTTCCCAAATGGCCCAGAATGGAGAGGCAGCTCCTATCCTTGCGTGTCCGAGCGCTGATGCGGCAGCCCCGGCGGTGTGTGGGTGTGCTGGAAGCGTGCTGGTGGGGCAAGGCACTGATGTTGGCTAAGTGGCCTCAAAACCCAGGGACTGTCTTGCACAGCCCTACGCAGTGGAGAGGGCACGTGCCTGATGGGATGGGATGCGTGTGCTCAAGATCTGTATTTTGAAACACAGCAAGGCAGAACCTCGCCTTGATCACAGGGGCCAGGATTGATTACAGTGTGAAGTGGGGATGGGCGCACTCAGCTGGCGTCTCAGGGAGGCTCGATGGAAACAGCTGCATCCCTGAAGGTGCTGGGTATGAGTTAGGGGTCAGAGGGATGGACATACCCTTACGTTACCCACGGGATTTCTTTGTCATTTTCTATGCTGTTCAAACCAGGACTGATAGCCAGACCTGTTTTCCTGGCTGTGCCATGCGTGGGGTAGCCATGGGGCAGGGTTTCCCATGGGTGAAAGAGCAACCTACTCTGTAGGTGCCAGTGCCGGCACTGGACAGAATCCCTTGATGTGTAGGAAAGCCCAGGTGAGTCCCACAAGTCTCTGACACTGGTGGGAAAATGTCAGGCCCCAGCACCTGCCACTGTTTGGTGAATGGGAACAGGAAGCCGGGAATTTCAGCAGAATATCATCATAAGGCAGAACTTGTATGAAGTCCCACTTTCCTCACACTACAGTAATCTGTCCTGAGCTTTGCCATCAGTGCCTGTGCAGCTCAGCTTAGTGCAAGTTCTCCTAAACCCAGCTTTAAGCTGCTCTCATAAGCTCTTACACGGGCAACAGACGTGCCTAGGAAGCCTGGGGCTCATCCCAGCCAGCTAACCCATCTGACAAAGTGCAACTCGCCTGGCCTGCTCCTGCTTCCAAAAACCATTCTTGGAAAGTTCTATTACTACTGGTTTTAGGACATATTTTTAAATACATTTTTTATTCTGGCTTGGACAGGCCTCCTCTACCTTCCCAGGTATTCTGACAGAGGAATGCTGAAGGGTCAGGCTTGGGGCAGTCATGCCTCCTGCTCCCCTGGACAACCCCGGAATGGTTTCCGGAGCATGTGCCTGCTCACCCAGGTATCATTTGACTCACAGACGTAAACACAAGTCTCACTGCTGAGGTCAGGAGGGAAACCTCTCAAATTGCTGTGCAACTCAGGGTCACTGTCACGGATTCTCCCGCCTGGCTAATTCACTCCCTGGGACGGACTTCCTCCTTCAGTGGATGGACGCAGGAGGGAGCTTCCCTCACCCTGGGCACCTGCAGCAACCCTGTGTGGTGGAGCTGTTGCACGAGGCACTGTCACCACTTGCTGTGGCCCCTGCCAGGCTGTGTGGCCTCCTGCCATCCCAGCCACACGTTGTGCCAGGTGAGTGGCAGCTGCTGAGTCCACTTCTCACTTCACACGCTCACCTATCTCTGCCAGCCCTCGGCAGCTGCCAAAGTGCTGCCTTCAGGAGCCCTGGCTGCTGCTGGCAGCAGGCACGGTGCTGTAGAGCCCAGGAACACGGTGACATATTCCACCAGCCTCTCTCTACATGTGACCTCTGGAAGGCACAGAGACCAGCTCACAGTGCCTTGCAGAATCCAGCGTGGGAATACAAACCACACCTGCTTTGGTCTCTCTCGGCAGGATGTGGTGCTGACACCCAAGGCCATAGGACCAAAACCCATATAAGCTGAGGCCACGGGGAGATTCTGAGAAGAGCTCCAGCATGTACCAGGAGTGTGCAAGGATCAACCACAGCCTCTAGCTCACCTTGCTCACCTCTGGGCCAGATAACAAGGAAGATGATGTGTCCCATCCATGTGATGCTAGGGATCCTTCAACTTTTGACCCTAAGTTAGCTGATGTGTGTCCTTTTGGACTGGCAGGAGTGCCTGACGAGCCAGAGGCTTGGTCTGCCATGCGGAGACAGGCTGGGGAAAATGGGGTGGCAGGGACCTCATGCAGTTCAACACAGGGAAGGGCAGAGTCCTGCACGGGGGCAGGAACAGCCCCCACACCAGTATGTGCTGGGCCACCCAGCTGGAAAGCAACCTGGCAGAGAAGGCCCTGAGGGTGCTGGTAGGGAACAAGCTGAACAGGAGCCAGGAACACACCTTAGCAGGGAAGAAGGCGAATGGTGTCCTGGGTGCAGTTAGGTGAGGGCTGACAGCAGGCACAGGGGGGATCCTTCCCCTCTGCTCAGCGCTGCTCGGCCCACACCTGGAGTGCTGCATCCAGTGCGGGGCTGCCCAGCAACAGGAGAGACACTGGAGAGCTTCCAGTGGGGAGGCCACCGCGATGGAGAAAACCCTGGAGCGTCTCTCCTGCGAGGAAAGGCCGGGCACGCCGGGGCTCGTCCCGCCTGGGGAAGGCTCGGGGGGGTCGCGGGCAGGCTCTCTGCCCCCGGTAGGAAGCGCTTTAACTGCGAGGAGCTGTGAGGAGCCGCAGCCCCGAGCGCCCGGGTGTCCGGGCCGGGCGGTGCCGCGCGGGGGAGCTGCGCTCCCGCCAGCGGGACGGGGCCGCACCGGCCGGGACAGCGGCCGGGCACCGGGCCCCAGCCCCTGCAGCCCTCGGGAGCGGCCTCCGGGCGAGGAGGGTCACCAGAGACCCCAGCTGTCCCGAAGGGCAGCGTGTGCCGCCGCCTGTGCTGTGGCTCTGTCCCGCCGATCCCGGCCCGCCCGGCATTGCAGTGAATGGCTCCCCGCATCCAGCGCCGGGGGCATCCCGGACCTTAAGCCTCCCACCGCCACGCCCGTGGCCTGGTTTGACCTCCCTGCTGCAGGGCCCCCGCACAAGGCTCTGCCCTCGCAGGGGCCCAGACAAGCACAGGGAGGTGAGGCACCAAGGACGTGCTTTCAGGGGGCAGGTTTTTGCACTCACAGCTCCAGGCACAAACATGCTCGTTGCCTGTCTAGAGGCTGTTAAACTCCCTTTTCCCCAGACCTGGTGATGGTTTTTCTTGTAGCACTTTGAAGAGCACTGTCTACCTGCATCCTCGGGCAGCCTCGGCTTTGGTCGAGCCGAGTAACACAGACTAGGGTCAGGCATGGGGATACTGGGGCCTCCTGCTCAGACAAAAGTTTGGGCCAACCTCCATCAGCAAGACAGAAAAGCCAGAACCACACCTTCTTGCTCCGCTGTCCTCCTCAATCTGTGGATTTGTCTTGTTTTTTTTTCTTGAAGGAGGAATGTTCAGACTCTAGAGATGACTGCTGTGAACCCAAAGTGCCTGTCGCTGTCTCTCCATGCCCCCAAAGAACAGGCTTAAACCCATATTTAACCCAAGCTAAATATCACCAGAAATGCTTTCTTCCCATTAGAAAGAAAAGAAATCAACAAGGGATGTCAGTAACATATGAAATCCTTCCTTTTAATTTTGAAATACTGTGGTTGATTTGTTTTCCTTCTGTTTTTCCAGCCTTTCAAAGCAATCATTAGGGAAAGGCCTCCACAGTTTTAGGTGCTGTTTGCTGTGGCAGCTCTCAGGGCTGGGGGCTCCAGGGGCCTTGGTCTGGCAGCCTCAGGACAGCCTGTGCTGACAGATGGAGTAGCTGCCCTCAGGGAAGTTGAGCCGTGGAAACAGAAGTGAAGGAGCTGGTGCTCAAGGGACCTATTATCCTTGAGAGAGGCTGGTGGGGGGAGGCTTTTAGAAATGCCTTTTTCCTCCTACTGCTCTCCAGTTGCCCACAGGTTGGCTGTCCTTCTCCTCCCAGCCTCCCTGGCTGCTTCCCCTCCTGCTCTGTTCTGCTCAGCCTTGCTGCAGCGACCCACACGGCCCTGCCCCCGTCTCCACAGGCTTCCCTTCCCAGGGAGGCCAGAGGAGAGGGAGGCACGGCGCCATCCCACACGAATCCTGAGGTCAGCATCTTCTGCCATCCCCTGTGCCACAGGCGCTTCCTCTCTCACACGAGATGTTTTCTTTGTGTCTGGCAGCTCCATCCCTGCAGAGTGACCGTGAGAGAGAGTGGTGGGATGGAAGAGCTGGAGTCCCCCTAAGGAGGGTGCCTGGTCCCAGGGCTGCAGGCACCAGGTTTGGGGTGGTTTTGAGACACGTATGCATTAGGGATCAGGAATGCTTGGCTTGTGCACAGCCTCGCTTCAGCAAGAGCTTACGTGGCCTCTCGTGCCACTTGCTGTGTGTGTGACTTCTGCCTGTGACCCGTGGGCATGTTCTGAGGAAAATGTGAGCCTGTGCCATAGCTGGGACATGGTGCTGGCCTGTGTTGGTGTGTTTATAGGGCATCTCGGGCTTTCCTTCTGTGTCAGAGAGGCCCAGCCATCGGCACGGCAGTGCAGACACCTCCGCAGCGGAAGATGCTGTGGCTGTGCTTTCCCTGGGAACAGCGTGTCCAGAACATTTCCGTTTGGCAGGAGGTGCAGAGGGATACAGGACTGCCAGAGTGCGGCCGCTTCCCGGCGGCGTCAGCCTGAATTTCAGTGAGCACAGAGGTCTGCACTCATGGCCGGGAGCCTGCCTTGGAATACGCTGCTTGCGTGACCCCGGTGTGTGCAGTGCGGCTGGAGAGCCACGGCGTGCCGTGCCGTGCCATGCCGTCGGGAACACTTCCCTGTCACCCAAAGGATGGAGAGTGAGAAACAGGCTGTTCCTGGAGATGGAAAAGGAGCCAGGCAGCCCCTAGGGATGGCTCTCCGTCCGCCCCCAGCTCCCTGGCACACGGCAGGGGTGGGATGCCGAGGTCGGCCGGGTGCAGACCGGCAGCGCGGGCCCTTAGCAGGGGTGGCTGGCGGCTCCCCAGAGCAGCCCCACGTGCGAGGGCTCCCCGCAGCCTGCTCCGGGCGGGCGATGCCCGAGTGCCCCGCAGAGCCTGAGCGGCGGGCTGGAGCCCCCGGCCGCAGGTGGGAAGCGCCGCCCGGGACGGCCCGGTCCCGGTCCCGCCCCGCCGCCCGCTCGGCCCCGCCCGGAGCTCGTC
>VZTD01002670.1:903778-1008882 GCA_013397725.1 Rhagologus leucostigma
CTGCGCTCTCGGCGGTGCTGGGTGATGCTGTGCACTCACCCAGCTGAGCGCTGGAGGAAGTTTATCACCCAGGGCGCAGTGAAATCACTGAAGCCCATCTGGGAGCACTTCACAGACTCCATCCTATCATTTTTCCGGGGGACTCAGAAAAAGGGGAACTCCTTGGGAGGAGAATTGGTGGAGCCTCTTTGTGTGCCGAGGGGAGGGATCCAGGCTCTTTCCCTGCCAGTGGGATGCGGTGGAGGTTTCTGTTAGATTTGGCCGATCAGGCTGTGTGTTATTATCTGCCCTCGGAAATGGCTAACGCAGAGACTATTGGAAACGTACCGCCAAAGTTATTTTTGTGCTTGGGCTTTCAGAAGCGCTGTCTGCAAATCTCCGTAAAGGAAATTCCTGGCATTGTATAGGGCTAATCAGAAATACTGCTTCACCACCAGGTTACGCTGCTTATAGGGTGGCTTTCAGTCACTCTTCCAACGTACCCTTACCCCGCTGGCCTGTGTAAAACAGTCTTGCTCTGGGTAGCAGGTGACTTATTTGGTCTTTGGAACACTGAGCATTAAAAGAAAGCAGGATGGGGTTTGTATTTCAAATTATTGTATTTGAAATTTAAATTTTTCATTCTGCACACAGTGGAATGAAAAATACCCTGTTGGGAGAAGCCAGTTTTTATTCCCCTGGTAGGCAGTGATCAGCTCTGCGCTCTCTAGAAAGCTCCTTGGCTGGCAGATTCTGGAAAAGCTGGCCAGTTTCCTCGAGGTTCAGGGTATCCAGAGTGTCCTTGTTCGGACCTTGAGCTCTAGGCCGTGCTCTGACCCTGGCTGTGCAGGCAGAGGACGGCAGGTTTGCTAACTGCTGGTGACCTGTGCTCAGCTGTTAGGTGACTACGACAAGGTGAAGGCGGTGTCCGAAGGCTCCGACTGCCGGTGCAAATGCCTGGTCAGACCCCTGGGCCGCAGCGCCTGCCAAAGGATTAACGAAGGCGCTTTCAGAGCCGAGGATTTTTACACGGTGGAAACCATCACGTCAGGACCCAGCTGCAAGTGTGCGTGCGTGGCCCCCCCCTCGGCCCTCAACCCTTGCGAGGGCGACTTCAGGCTGAAGAAGCTGCGGGAGGCAGACAGCAGTGACCTGAAGGTAGGAGAGCAGCTTGAGCTCCTGACACTTTGGGGACAAGGAGATCTTCTGAAGCCTTTTCTTTCTGGGCTTTTTCTAAAAAAACCCTTTATTTCCTAACCTTTTTTCCCTAAACCATCTCCTAGTTACATTTATATCTGCATGTTTGATATAAAAATCAAGCTCAGCTTAAGGGATTGAGTCAAGCAGCTGCAGTGGATGATTCACTCAATTCATCCCGTGCTGCCAGGGGTGCACCGTGGCTTTCTGTGCTGAGAGCCCAGTAGGGACTGGGCTGCTCCCTGCCCTTTGTCCAGCTCCAAATGTCCCTGGAGGACAGCTCTGCTCTGCTCAGCAGCTGCCAGGTCTTTTTTCTGTTGCAGAGAGGGACTCCCAAGGACCCACGCAGAAAAGCTGTTTTGGCTTCCATGGGCCAAAAGCTGCTGATGCGTCAGCGCGAGGGTGTGATGCACAGCTGGCTGATGGCAGGATGCATTTGTTGTTTTAAATGCTGACACTTCTCTACTATTTAGTATTTATCTCTCTTTTCCAAACGTGACAGTGTTTGTTCTGCGTACTCCTGACTTGTACTGGATGCCGGTGTAGCAGCTGGCAGCAGACCCTGCTGGGTTTTCCAGTTTGCTACCAGTGTAGGGCAGCAGAAAGTGCCACTGGCTTGGTGCAGTCCTGGGGAGCCCCTGGAGCGGAAGGTTGAGTGCTGGTGGCACTGGTGCCCCTGGATCCCTCTCGGGGTGGGAAGGCAGGCGGCATGCGAGGCGCTGTGGGGCAGCTGCCACCGAGGCCACCACGATGGGCTTGTTCTAATTAATTTGGAGCTTGAAGATGTGTTTCATCTTGTCCGACTGCAGACAGTTAGCAGCTCCTTGTCCAAGTGCCCCTGCAGCTAGGGAAGATAAACACACACAGGCAGACAATCCATCATTCCAGGGGAGGAGGAGTCCCAGTCTGGAGTTGTTTGGTGGTCCCTCGTCTGGGGAAAAGCCAGGAGGTCCCACGTGGCCTTCGATGGGAGTCGTGAGCTCTCTGCGGTGAGGGGAGGGACACCCCCCGAGGTGACAGAGCCACCGCTGCGGCCCTTCCCGGAGGCAGGCAGAGCTCCTGCACCGGCAGCTCCCAGCTCTGTCCCTGAGCTCTGCAGAGCCGGGCAGCCTGCAGGAGGAGCAGAGCGGCGTGCCTGGCTGCGCCCTTGGCTCCGGCTGCTCTTCCCACTGGGGAGCCGCTCACAGCCAGCTGTGGTGTGAAAGCCTGTCCTCTAGGAACTGGCCCCGGCTCCCCCGCTCGTTTCGCAAGGACTCGCGGCCAGGCGATTTCACAAGGTTTATCCAAACACACACACGCAGGGGTTTTGTTTTCTGTGCCACCAAGGCTCATCCCAGGAGCTGGGCAGCAGGATTGCTTTCCCTCCAAGCACAGAGCCCCTCCTGGGGTCGGGATCACTGGGAACAGCCGCTTCCTGCAGGAGAAGCTGGGAAGTAGTAAAGGACACAGCTCCAGTTCTGATGCCGCTCATGAGGAGCAGCTCCCACAACTCCTCAGTGAGGGGCTGGGTGAGGCCACCCCATAGCTCTGAGCAGTCCCAAAGGGTTTTACTTTCTTTGCTGGTCCGACAAGCATTGCTCTTGCCCAGTCCAGCAGCAGGAAGGGCACAGGGTCATTTGTATGTTGTGTTTTACCAGACTTTCTTATGATCTGACACAAAAGCCCTGAGTACTGCACGTGTGGGAGAGCCGTGGGAAGTTCCCTCCTTTGGGTGGGCTGGAGAATGAGTCCCTGAGGGAATGGTGAGAAAGAGAGAGAAATCCAGGCAGCAGGAACATAGCCCTGGGCAACCAAACTCAGTTGAATGGCTGCACTGGTCTTCCCAGCTGAAGGTTTCAGTCCCATCCATGCCTTTCACAAGGTCCAGTGGGAATTCATGGACCATCAGACCACTGAGAGCCAAAGTCCACAGTGGGTGAAGGGAAGGAAGCAGTGAGTTGATAGGAACATCAGCGTGGTCTGCTGGGGAAGGTCAGCGTGGTGTTGGCAGGGAGTAGCCGCATCTCAGATCTATTTTTGTGAAACTCAGCATGCTGCCCGTAGGCACAGCGGGGGTTGTGGGGGTCTTGGTGCAGAGTCCGTGCGAGGAGGCTGTGCTCAGGATCATTTGGAAGGAGGTTAACGCAGTCTGCAACCTTTGTGCATCGATGGAAGTTCTCCAGCCTGGAGGGAAAGCGCTGGTCTCCAGTGGCTGTCTGGCAGGCTGTGTGCATTGTATCGGTCGTCTCCATCCAGCTCTCAGTGGAAAGTGGATGCATAGCCATAAAACAGCTCTTGTCTCTTAATGCTGCCATTTTATCTGGCCCAAAAAAATCTTTCCTTTGCCGTCAGCTCCACAGGGAGACTGCAGAGGCCGGGGTGGAAACTCCAAGTGCTGCCAGCAGTGCTGCCTGTGATTCTCCCATGTTTATGAAGCTCTGTTGACCAGTTTGTAGCTGCTGGGAGAAAATGTCACCGCCCTGTAGTAATTCCTATGCATTGAAAATCCTGCTCAGCCTTCGGGGCTGTCAAGTCTGCAGCACCACGCTGGATGTGTGGGGACACATGGGACCAGGGGGAGGTGGCCCAGGAGCACTTCCCACCAGCCTTGCCATGCTCAGCGCTGTCCTCTGTGGAGCAGCAGCAGAAACTGGACAAAACGCAGAACAAGGGCATTGCTGTCCAGATCCCCAGGAATGGTGACCAAGGGCTGATGCTGGCAGGACACAGGCACAGGGCTGACTTAAATACAGGGTGTCTGTGAAATGGGTGGCTGCAGAAGAGGACAGCATCCCTCTGACAAAATTGTTCTCCAGGAAGGGAGCTGCTGCCAGGCTGGCACCGAATTTCTATTTCTTCACTCTTGCAATTTGGGAATATTTTAAAATATTTTAACAAGTTTCTTCCTGTTCCAGGAAAAAGAGCACAGGATGGCACGAACTCAGAGTCTGATCTCAAACTGAGCTGCCTTTTTCTTGTTGCCTCTTCTGCTGGCAGTCACATCACTGGTGGAGTAGTTAAGCCTTTGGGCTTGTGCGAGAGCCTTCCTAGAGCTGGCAAAGCGAGCAGCATTTTACCTTGCTCTGCTACTAATCCCCAGCACCCAAAATGTGCTCCTGAAGCCCCGAGGCTCTGTGGAGGTGGCGTGTGTGGCTCTGCATGCCGTGCTCTGACCAGGGCAGCAATGCAGCAGAGAAAACTTGCTTTCTAATCAAAATTCTTGCACTCAGATGGGTGCATTGCCCTTGACTTTTCGGCTGAGGAAACTCCGTGGGGTGTGTTACAGCAAGTGCTGCCGCCTGACTGTGTTCTCCCCTTGCCCTGCAGCTCTCCTCCATCGTCGAGATGCTGGAAAGTGCCTTTTATGGCTTGGACCTTCTGAAGCTGCACTCCGTCACGACCAAGCTGGTGGGGCGGGTGGAGAAGCTCGAGGAGGTGAGTCCTGCTCTCCTTCAGTGTCCTTGCCTTCCGTGGGACTGGCCTCCAATCAAGTTCCTGCTGCCTTTGGTGCATTCAGAGCCGTGCTGCTTGGGAAGAAATGTTAATTAACTCTTTGGCTGAAACTAAACCAGACCAGACTTGGATGTCTGAACTAGACCGGACCACAGGCAGTGCCCAGTGCATCCCCACCCCATCAGCCTCGCCTGACCCTCTCCAGCTCCTCCAGTCCCTCAGGGCCCAGACTAGGAGCGGGATCCCAGCTGTGGCCTCACCAGGAGCTGCATCTCCTTTGGGTCAGACTTAACTGCTGTTAAGTTTTTTCTCCTCTCAGTTTTACTTGTGGGCTGGTGTGATGGTTGCTCTCCACCAGGAACTTTTGTGCTGTTTGATGTGGGCGCGAGAGGTTCAGGACTGGTGCAGGGGTGCACTCAGCAGGACTGTGGGGAGCCAAGGAGCTCAGATTCCTGAAGGACCAAGTTACGTCTTGGCCTGTGTTAAAAAAGAGCAGAACCCTCAAGCTTCCATTTTATTTTAGAGCAGACTTCCAGTGAAATAATTTTCACTTCCATACAGTTTAATATTTCTTTGGCTAGCACAGCGTAGGGTTTGCAGTTTAAGCTGTGCTCAGCTATGTAGACACAGGTTGCCAGATTAAATACTGGAGTTTTCTCCCGTGGTCCGTATCTGGGACGGTAATTCCACATTCTTGTCGGAGTGGAGCAGTCCTGTTCATCTCCAGCCAGGAGGCGAGAGGCGATGATTTATAAAGCCAAAATTCCGCTTGCAGAGTGTTTCGGGAAGGCACGGCGTGCTCCATCCTGGGGTCAGGAAGGAGACAGCTGAGGGGAGCACGCTTGCCTGGAGGGCTCTGGGTTTCCAAGCATGGAAATTGACCCAAAAGAGGTTTTGAGGTCTGAAAATAACAAAGCACCAATGTTCCCCTTTGCAATCCCACCCTCTTCCTGTGGTTTAGTGTGTTCTCCAGTTGTTACTTGGGTTTGCCAAGGGATTATTTCAGGTGGGGTTATCACTGCACTCAGCTTCAGTACCACAGTGGCCCTGCCTACCAGCCAGTTCCTGCAGGGGGGTTCAGAGCCAGCAGTGCTGGTGGCACGCTGGACACAAGGGGTGACCTTTGCAGCCCGGTCACTCCACTCACAGCCCATCACAGGGAGGCAGATGGGTAGAAAGCTCGGTGGGGCTGAAGGAGTTTGGCCAGAGATGGAGCTGTAGAGGTGTAGGAGCAGGGAATTCACTGGTTGGGATCTTTAATTTCCCAGAAGTGGGGCTGCAGGATCATGTAAAAGCAGCTGAAGCTGTCTGCAGGATGGAGGAAGACAGGAGAGGCCTAGGTTAGAAGGAGATTGCCCAGTGCTCCGGGGCAGAACCGAGCTGATGCAGGCAGCAGGTGTGAAATGCCTCCTGCTGCTGGCTTAGCATGGAAATTCCTGCTGGGAGGATGTGGAGGAGGATCACACCCTGCATCAGCCGTGGGGTCTGACACAACGGACAGCTGAACTGGAGCCTGGCATGGCTTCAAAGCGTCGCCCTCCCAGGCGGGTGTGCTTTTGGCAGCTGCTCCCTGGCGCAGCAGCTGAGCAGCCTCCAGCAGCATCACAGGCCAGGCTTTGGTGGTGCCTCTCCGCTCAAGGGGAGGCAGATTCTATCCCTAAGCAGGTCATAAGCCAAGCATTACACAGGAGAAGTGATAAGGGCACAAGGCTGTTGGAATCAGTCATCCTCTCCAAAGGAGGGTGGTGGTGTTGAAAGCTGCTCCTGCACTGCTCCTGGGAGAGCATCACGAGTTCCCCTGTTCCTCTGCTTACTGCAGCAAAGCGCTTGCTGAAGAGTCCCTGCGTCACTGGACTCAGCCTCAGAATGTCCTGGTAAATCTGTGGCTCATGATTCCTGGGTAAAGACTGGGAATTCAGATGCCCGTGGAGGGGGCTGGGGGTTAACCCCTCTGTTTTTGCAGAGACTAGAGAGTATCATGAGTTCTTTCCAGTATAACAAGGTATTTTAGACTGATGGTGTTGGTAGAGGGAAGGAACCCCCAACCCTTGGTCCATGGAGTGCCTTCTCTAGCGAGGCAGCTCCTCTGCTTTAGCTCACAGCTGTCGCATCAGCTGGCAATTTTGAGGTCACAGATGGAGGTCACGGTGGGTTTTAGGAGAAATTAATGGCAGGACAGATTGAAAATGAAGGATCAGGGTAACCACCCCCAGTGCCTGTACTAAAGTGCTTTGATTGATGTGCCACCTACCCAAAGCAGTTGCTGTTGGAGGTGTAGAAGCCCAAGGAGTGACGAGCAGAGACTGCAACAATCCCTTGGCTACAGGGTGTGCCTGTACACCCTGCCCTGGGTACAGGCTGGGGGACTGAGAAGGGCAAGGGGTTTTGCCTGCTAGATGAGCTGCAGCCAGCCCCAGCTCCCTCCTGGTCACAGGACAGCTCTCTGAGGGTCACTGGCTCTTGTCCTGTCGCCAGATTCTCTGGGAGCAGAGGGTGTTGGGGAGGAGCAGTCCCTGAGTGCAGGCACTGTGTGGCCAGGCCAGGGGAGTGGGATTAATAAATGCAAGATGAACTTGCTGCCAGGCTGACATAAGGTGTTTAAGCTTTTTTCCTCTTCCTTTCATTACCCAGTGAGTGTGGCTGAAAATAGGGGCTGAAGAACCTCAAGGCCACTCTCCTGCTCCGTTGGGAACCTGTGGCAAAGAGTGGATCTGGGATGTGCACACCATGGATGGGGTTTCTGGATCCCACTGGGGTCAGGGGCATCTTCTTAGCAGCTGGCGTGCCCAGCCCCGTGGAGAATCCCCAGCTGTGAGCCCAGAGTGGCAGCACAGAGCTCCAGGGCTGTGGTTTGGGGGCCACAGAACATCCCCTGTCGTTAAGTGGGGTCAAGTCTCCTCTCTTGCTTTTCTAGGGCATGTCCAGGAACTTCACGCAGGAAGGCCAGCGGGCAGGAGCCAGCGGGGAGGAGGCTCTGCAGGATCCCCCTGGCAGGGAAAACTGTTCCAGGATCCTCACCAACAGCCTGGCCGACATCGAGAGCTCTCTGCAGCGGGACGCTGAGGCTGCCTACACTCACTCAGAGGTACAGCCACCCGGGCACAGCTCGGTGTCACTGCTGCTGCTCAAGCCAGCCCTGGGGTGTCTCCTGGATGTGGCCACCGGCCTGGGGTGATTTTCTCCTTGGCTGGAGTGACCCTGTTTGTGTGCCTCCGACTGCAGTCTGCGCGTTGGCACAGCCCAGCCGCTGCTGGGACGGGATGTCGGTGGAAGCAGAGGGAGCTTGCTCCCTCGGCCTCCCCCCTTCCCACGGGGCTGTTGGTTTTCGAGGTCAGCGGTGGCTGAGCCGCTTGGAAAGCCTGATGTCATTGCGGGGCCGGCTGGGAAGCGGTGGGAAACTCAGAGCCTTTGATTAGCAGGGCTTGGGGCTCGGTGGAGGGACAGCCTGTCGCCCGCCTTCCCTCCCTCCCTGCCAGGCAATTAGCCCTCCACCGCCAGCCCCTGCGCCTGGCGGGCTCCGGGCAGAGGCTCGGGCATCCCCTGGCTCTGGCACCCAGACCCAGACGGTGGGGCCTGCCCAGCGTGGGGACACCCTCTGCCTGGGGCAGCAGTTTCTGTGCAGCCTCAGACAGGGGTGAGCGCTGTGTTTTGGGGAAAGCTCTGTCCGGGGTGTCCTGAAGTTCTTGCTGCTTCAGTGGTGCTATCTAGGGTGGCCCGTGCTCCTCTGATCCCTGCTGGGCGGCTCCTGGAGCATCGTGCCCTCACCCCAGTGTCCCTTTGCGGGGCAGAAGGAGGTGTCCGGCAGGGGGGGACAGTCAGTGTGTCATTTCCAGCTCAAACAGGGTGCTCAGCTCCTGAGGATGGCAACAGCCTGCGCTTGCCCCTGCCTCTGCGCTGCGGATCCTGTGTGGGGATGGGCTCCCCGAGCCCCGGCGGGGCCGGGCTGGGCTCCCACACGTGCACTGTGTGTCAGCAGGCAGGGAACCGGCACCAACCGTGCCGTGCCAGCGCTCTCTGCCGTGCCCAGGCCGTGCTCCCAGCCCCGCTCCCCTGCTCCCCACGCCATGAGCTGAGCAGCTGCTGCCTGCTGGAGAGGAGCCAGCCCCGGCCAGGCAGGGGAGCGGAGCGTGGGGCTTTTATTACCCCGAGTGACCTCATTTCCCAATATTCCCCTTTTCTCGCTGCTAATTGCAGCAGGGCCCATCTTCTCAGCCAAATGGGCACGGCTTCAACCCTCGGGCTGGCTTTCCGATTTCCTTTAATGAGATGAAATCCTTCAGACCTGAGCTGCGGCAGCTGGTCCCTGCCCCGGGGGGGTTCCTGGTCGCTGCCTCGGGAGGTTCCCGCTCCTGCTGGGAAGGTGCCCTCGGCCTCTCTGCCCTGTGAGAGCTCAGTGCACATTGCACGCTCTGCAGATCAGCTGCTGGAACCGGCCCCTGGCATGCCAGGGAGTGAGCTCTGCTCTGCCTGCCTGCCCTGCATCCCACAGAGTGTGCCTTACGGAGCCCTGAGTCCCGGAACTGCAGGGTGGCACCAAGGCTACGCAGGAGCAGCGCTGGTCTGCCACCCTGCTGTCTCCTGGAGGGTTTCACATGGCAGAATGGACTGAGGGACACCCTGAGGAAGGAGGGAGCTCAGATCCTCCTACCCAGCATGGGGCTGTACAGCCTGACCTGCCCTGTTGCCAAAACGTGGCATTTCTGGTAACAACCTCCTGTGTCTCTTCCAGGGAAAATATGAAGAAAGATTCCTGAAGGATGAAACCATCTCCCAGCAGATCAATTCTGTGGAATCCCTGCCAGACCTGCACCTCTCTCTGGAGGACAAGAAGCCAGAGCAGCTCTTGCAGAGGAAGCTGCGGGTGAGGAGCCGGCCTCCGTCCAAGCCCACCATTGTCCGAGGGGTCACCTACTACAAAGCCCAGTCCACCGAGTCAGAGAATGACATCGAGGAGCAACGTGAGTTGGGTATGCAGCCATGGTTGGTGGGATGGCTGCCTGCATCCCGCAGCGAAACCAGCGCCTCGTCCCCTGGGAATGTGTGGGCAAAGCGAGTGGGAGCAGCAGGGGGAGGTGGGACACCCTGGTACCTCACCGCTCTGCAGCCTCTGAGCTGTGTCTGTGGAGCAGTGTGGCATTGTTATTCCTTGGAAAATCCCTGCTAGCTAAGGAAGTAGGTCACTGCTTTGGTTCAAAACACCCAGCATCAACACCTTTCCAGAAGTAAGTGGCGGTTTATTAAATATGTTTGTGTTTCAAATCCGCCTGCCCAGTGGCATCCCGGGCGGTTTGTGCTGTGGAGGGCAGCTCGGAGCTCACGGCCCTGGCCATAATGGGAGCAGGGGCTGAGCCCTCAGGGACCAGCGGAGTGGGCAGCAGGGGCAGAAGGACAAATGCCCTTGCTGTGCAAACTGGCTCAGCACTGGGGCCATCCAGCCCTGCCCTGCGGGGGTTTGTGAGCTCCTGGAGATGAGGAGGAGCAAAGGGTGCCCGTGCTGGCTGGGGAGCCCCAGTGGTCCCCATGCCCTGGCTGAGGCACGTGCTTTGGCATCCTGGGTTAGGTAGGTTGGGAATGCAGCTGGGTCTCCATCCTGCCCAGGCTCTGCGAGGTGGCGGGGCAGAATTGTTCTCCACCACCTCCCGCTCTGCCTGGCCTGAGGAGGTGGATGTGGCTCTGATGGTCTCGCTCACCTCCTGACACAGGCACTGTCAGCCTGTGCAGTTCAGCCCTTCTCCGAGGGGACATGGAGAGGGAACGCAGGTGGATTTAGTACCAGGCAGCCTGCAGGGGTGGGCAGGGAGCCAGCTGGAGGGGCTGTGGGGGACTTGCTCCCCTCGCTGCGGGGCTGACCCCCGTGCCTGTGTTTGGCAGCGGACGAGCTGTTCAGCGGGGACAACACGGTGGACCTGCTGATCGAGGACCAGCTCCTGAGGCCCAGCAGCAGGGTGGGTGAGGCCGTGAGGAAGCCCTCCCCAGTGGGGTGGCCGCCCACCCCTGGCAGCGCTCCCACCACCCTGCCAGCCGCTGGCACTGCTGTGACGGCCACGGTGCCCCTGTCCCCTGCCACGCCGGACCCCACCACTGTGAGCCGTCTGACCCCCACCCCGGAGACAGTGACTGCTCCGGCAGGACTGGCGGAGGAGGGGACCCCACAGCTACCAGCAGCCTTGGCCAGCACAGTGGTGGCCACAGCCACGGAGAACCTGCCCGTGGCCACCCCCGCTGGAGGCTGGAGTGACATGGAGAGCAGCCCAGGAGCTTGGGTACAGGCAAACACCCCTCCGACACCAGTCAGCCCGGCCATCCCTGCCACCCCAAAGGAGGGCCTGGAGGAGGAGGACATCAGGAACATCATTGGTGAGTGCCTGCAGGTCCTGCACAGATCCAGCTGTGTGTGTGGGGGCTGGCTCGTGCCCACAGTGCGTCCTGCTAAGCGCAGCATACCTGGATTTGGCCACAGGTGGGAGGTGTCATGGAGATGGTGGCTGGCAGCACTTCACTGGGGTGCCAGGTTTACGTATTAACTCTGGAACTTACTGGAGTTTCCTCCCAGTTTTAGGGGCTGGGCAGGGCAGGGCAAAAAGAGACAGGACCTGAGCCAGGCAGCAGCCTCAGCTGGAGCAGGGACATGGCTGAGGCTGTGGGGAGATGTTTGCGGGGTCTGGCCAGTGCTGCTGGGCCTCGTGAAGCTGCACCAGGGCCAAGGTGGCAGGGGGTACCTGCTGGTGAGCAAGGGGCTGGAGGGGGGTGATGCCTCCAGGGACAGTGTGGGCACCCCGCCCCTGGCCTCACAAGCCTTTCTCTGCCCACGCAGGGCGCTGCAAGGACACGCTGTCCACCATCTCGGGGCCCACCACCCAGAACACGTATGGGCGCAATGAGGGAGCCTGGATGAAGGACCCCCTGGCCCGGGAGGAGCGGATCTATGTCACCAACTACTACTATGGGAACACGCTGGTGGAGTTCAGGAACCTTGACAATTTCAAGCAAGGTGGGTTTGCACCCTCTCTGGTACCATGCCGGCCGCCACTCAGCTGATCCAAGCAGCATCCTCATTCCTGGGGATGCTGCATCGTGGGGGCATGATCTGCCTGGGGACCCTCCCCTCTTGGGTGCTGGCACCCAGCGTGGGGGGGTTCAGAGCATGGGACAGGTCAGGCTGTGGCTGGTGGCCGGGGAGGGAGTGCAGGCAGAGCTGGGGTCAGAGGGTGCTGATAGCATGGCCGCCCACCCCACAGCCAAGGGAGGGTCTCACCAGCCAGTGTCTGCCCTGCAGGTCGCTGGAGCAACTCCTACAAGCTCCCGTACAGCTGGATTGGGACAGGGCACGTTGTCTACAACGGCTCCTTCTACTACAACCGGGCCTTCACGCGCAACATCATCAAGTACGACCTGAAGCAGCGCTTCGTGGCCGCCTGGGCCATGCTGCACGACGTGGCCTACGAGGAGTCCACCCCGTGGCGGTGGCGAGGCCACTCGGATGTGGACTTCGCCGTGGACGAGAACGGCCTGTGGGTCATCTACCCGGCCATCAGCTACGAGGGCTTCAACCAGGAGGTGATCGTGCTGAGCAAGCTGAACGCGGCCGACCTCAGCACCCAGAAGGAGACCACGTGGCGGACGGGGCTGCGGAAGAACTTCTATGGGAACTGCTTTGTCATCTGTGGGGTCCTGTACGCGGTCGACAGCTACAACAAGAGGAACGCCAACATCTCCTACGCCTTTGACACGCACACCAACACGCAGATCATCCCCAGGCTGCTCTTTGAGAACGAGTACGCCTACACCACACAGATAGACTATAACCCCAAGGACCGCCTGCTCTACGCCTGGGACAATGGCCACCAAGTCACCTACCATGTCATCTTTGCCTACTGAGACCCCCCACCACAGTGGGGCACTGCAAGCCAGGGGCCACCAGCACCTTTTATTATTATTTTTATTGTTATTATTGTTATTTTGTACAAATTGAAGAGTAAATGATGGATTTTGTTCCAAGCTGGTTTTTTTATGGCGGATTGTAGATCGATCCCCAGGCCAGAACCACCCCCTTCGTCTTTGCTGCATCCTTGCTTCTGATTTTCCTTCCCAGGGGAAGGAAGTTCTCCTTTGGAAGGGCAGCCCCAGCTCTCCTGCCCAGGGAAGAGGTGGCCCAGACATGGTCCTCCTGGTGATGTTTTTAGCTAATGATGATCAGCAAGACACCCTGAACCAGTGCAAAGCTGCACGCACCAGGTCCCAGTGGGATGCTGGTGCCTGCCTGTCCTGGTGGAGGACCTGCATGTCCCATGGGAATGTCCCGTCTCTCGGACCATCTTCCCAGCTGACGGCCAGCAGGCCCTTTGGAGATCCTGCTGTACAATGGGGCTGCGAGCACAGCTCCAGCAGCCCCTGGTGCTGGTACTTTCACCGAGGACTGTCCCCTCCAGCCGGGGCTCTGCTCTTTGCAGCCTGCTCCGGGGGCTGGGCGCACCCCGAACCCTGACTCATGCCTGGAGGGAGCTGGCGGCCGGAGGGGGATGCTGTAAATACGTGTAGATGGCTTTTGTTTGTTCATTTCGTAACCCAAAGTAGTCCCCCTTGGCATTTGCTGGGTGAAGGCTCTGCTCAGCTGGGCTGCCTGGGCAGGGGCTGGGAGAGCCCTGGTCCTGGACCATCAGGATCCCCTCACAGGAGCACAGCCCTTGCCCACCAGCATCTTGTATTTACCTGCTGTCAGTAATAAAGGATCCAGTACCTTCGCAGCTGTTCGGGGCGTTCTTTGGCTCTGGTTCACCCTCTGGGTGCATGAAAATGCACAGGGCTGTTTTGGGTGGGTTTTGGTTGCTTTGGGGACAGCCAGTTCACACACCAGATGGGGACAAACCCCAGAAGGCTTTAGGCTGCTTGGGACTGGCACTGGGGCAGGGTGACACGGCCATGTCCCGCCCTGAGCAGAGCTTGTCTCTGACACCTGCAGGTGTCCTCAGGTCACGCAGGCTGCAGCAAGACCCTCATGGGCTCCTCTGCCGGGCTCTGGGTGAGCAGCTTGTGTAGCGTGCCCCTCTCCAGCAGCAGGAGGGGGACTGGGTGGATGTGCCATGGGCAGTGCCAACACTGTGCCAAGCAGAGCCACACAGCAGCCCAAGAGATGGCAGACACAGGGCAAGTGTTCCAGTAATCTGCCTAAGCAAAACAGTATTAACAAGCACAGTAATAACGCATATTAATAATAAATAAAAGAAGGATTTTATTGCCTTCAGTACTAGGGACACAGAGAACAGAATTACACAGGATGAGAGATGCTCTCCACCACCAGAGCCCAGGGGTGCTGGCTGAGGATGTGGTGCCGCAGCAGTCCTGAGCCCGCAGCCCCCACCAGCAGCCTTTCCCAAAATGCCAGGCCGTGCCAAGCCCAACCACCACCTCTGGTCCTCTCCCCGGCTCCCTGGCAGCAAATGCCCCCCAGAGCAGCCAGCCGCCCCTACCCACGGCCGCGGGGGAGCCGTGTGCCTCTGGCTGGGGCACCGCTGGGGTTTTTATTTTTGACTATTGTGTGAGCTGGCCCACAGTCAGGTGGGCCGGGGCCAGGAAAATGAACTGGTGCAAGGAGCGCAGCCAAACCCCTGGCCGGGCCCGGCTGCTTCCCAGCAGCGCGAGCGCCGAGAGGACGGGGGGCCTGCGCAGCCTGCGCCGGGGACGTGGCAAAGGGCACAGCTTTTCCATGGTGTTGCAAGGCACATACTTCACAGGGGTGTATTGCTCCTCATCCTCCTCCTCACTGCCCCTGGAGCTGTTTGTCTTGCTGCAGAATCAACCTTTATTTCCTAACAGCCACACACATACACTAATAATAATAATAATAATAATAATAATAATAATAAAAAACCCCACATGAGCCAGTTAGCGCTCAGACCATGAAGGAAAGGCAGCTGGCTGGCAAACTGAAGCCCATCATCTTCTGTGTGAACTGCAGAGGGGAAAAAAATAATGTAACAACATGCTGAAGTCATTATCCCAGGCTGATGCTCTGCTGGCGGCTCATCTCAGCTGAGCACCAGTGTGCTGGAGCTCCTGGGCCCAGCTCCGGCTTGAGGCTCGGCCGGCAAATGTGGGATCAGTGAACAGAGCTCCACAATCTGGAATGGCAGCAGTTGGCTGCACTCAGTGTTTGGGGTAAATGGAATGTCCCCCCACTGCCTGGCAGGTGGCTGTCAGTGCTGGCGAGGCAGAGAGGGGTGTGTGGGGCTGAGTGTGTGATGTGTGTGGGGCTTCAGGAGAAGGTGCTGTGGCTGTGTCTCATGGAACTGAAGCAGCCCCTCTGCCCCAGAAGGGCCAGTGCTGCTCCACAGGCTGTTGTTAGCGTGAAAAGTATTAAATAGCACACACAAAAAACCCACGCAAACAAAAACCAGGAAGAAAAGAAAGAAAAAAACCAAACTCAAAAAACCCGAACTTTACAAACGCATCTGCTGCATGAAATCACTTCCCTTGGGCCAAGCTTTCAGCCGTGCAGCCACGTGGGCTGGGGAAGGCAGCAGCAGGATCCTGGAGAGCCAGGCAGGTGAGGGGTGGGCAGTGCCCCAGAGGCAGCCCAGGCCCCGGGCAGTGCGGGTTGTTCTGTCTGTAGTGCTTCAGTGTAAGTGCGGGGTCCCGCCGCCCTCCTGGGTGCCTGGGGCTGGGCTGCCCCTCCACACCGCTGCATCCCAGGGCTTCCCGCCCTCGAGGGAGGCTGCACAGGCAGGGATTCGGGCAGGAACTGACGAGGAGCGGGGCTGTCTGGTCAGGACCAGCACCTGCAGCTGGGAGCTGGACACCGCTTCCTCCTGCTGCCCGGGCACACTGCAGGGAGAGAGGCCTGATCCGAAGCTTGGCTGTCTGCTGTGATGTCTCTGGCTCACCTCCGGCAGCTTAACAGGGACTAAAATTAAAAATAACCCACAATTTTGGACAGTGCGTAAGTGGCAAGGATGGCCCGTGTGCCCCCATGCTGCATGGGGCCCCCCGGGACTGTCCCTGGCAAGGAGCTAGCTGAGCTGCATAATCCCCGGGCAGGATGCAGCCACTGGGTAGGGTCAGGCACAGGAATGGGCTAAAGGGGACTGTCCCTGCCGTGCCCACGTGCCAGGAGCCCCAGGACCTGCCAGGGAAGGGGCTCAGGCTGGCAGCAGGACCTGCTGCATGCCGGGTGCTCCCCTGTGCACTGTCCTAGGAGCTACTGCAGGGATTTGACAATGGCCCTCAGGGCATGGGGCGTCTCTGGGACGGAGGGGGATGAGCTGTAGAAGGTGTCAGTGTGATTTCTGCGCTGCTCTCGGAGGTACGGAGGGACAGAGGAACTTTTGATGTGGAGGATCCTGGTGTCCATCACTTCGCAGTCAATCTGCATCATCACCTCATAGTCCTGCCCATTGATCACATTCTCTGCAAAAGTAAGGATTAATAAAAAAGGTCAGAGTTAGCCCTGCAAGCCAGGGATCCAACAGCACTAAAAGCAGAGCTTTCTGGGCCTTTTTTCAACTGGAGCAGGAGCTGCAGTGGGGGAACTCCCTTTCTGCAGCTGCACACATGGAGCTCCATCTCACACAGCAGAGCCCCAGACTGCTCGTGACACCTCAAAGAGCCCAGACCACACTTAGCATGTGCAGTCACACCTAGAAATTAATGTCTTCTATTTCCCCTTCTTCACCTGCACATAATTACTGGTGGAGTTTGCACTGTGTAACATTTATTACAGAACTGTTGTTCTTGAGCCACTAAAGTATGGCAGTGATTGAAGATAAGGTTTATTTAAGAAAGCTGAATGTTTCACTTTCCGTAACCCTCTTGACACTGAGGATCTTGAGGAATTTCTTCACCAGTTTATTAATAAAAAAAAGCTAAAATGTGATCTCTTGAAAGAATTAACTGTGCCTCGCTCCTGTCCTGACCTGGCTGTTGTACTTGAGTGATGTGGTGACACTGGGCAAGGCCACTCCCCTGACAGACCCCTGGACACAGGAAGACCCAGACCAGCACACGGGACCCCAGAGCGGCCCCAGGCCCAGCACATCTGCTGCCACAGGCGCTCCTGGGCTTACAGGCTGTGCACATGGCTAGCATCTGCTGCCTGGATTTAAAGGTGGGAGACTATTCCCTGCATAGACAGTGTGCCCAGGAATGCAAGAGCTGAGATCGGATTTCCAGGCACGGCCAATCCTTTCAGAGTCAGAAGACTGCCATTGGCAGGGTTTCCTTTCTGTGCTGAGGAGGATGGAAGATCACCTAATGGAAAGCGTATGGACTGGAGGAATGCAATATACATTACTAATTTTTACTGTTTTCCTGGATTAACTCTGACTCTGGATGACAGCTGACAACCGTGGCCGGACCCTCTTGTACCCCACGACACCTGCAGAAGCCATTAGATCAACTATGTCTGGTACAGTAATGAAAAGCAGGAGCAAACCCTTGCTAAGGGCGCTGAGAGCCTGCAAGGGAAATCAAAGTTCCCACCTGCAAGAAATGAAATGGAAAAAGCTCTGTATGTGCCACCGAAAGACTGAAGCCAGGAGCAGCTGTGCGAGTCTCTGTGCCACTGACCCAAAACCCCTGATAAGCACCTCATCCCTCCTGGGAGGGGCACAGAGGATAAAGCCCTGCTGTGACTTCTGGTGCTGTGTCCCCAGCTGGGACCCTTTTAGAGACCATCCCTCCAGGTCACCCTTCCTCTCTGCCTTTGGATGTGCTCTTGGCTCCCACCCGACAGGCTCAGGACCAGTCAGCAGAGGGGGCTGGAAAGGGGAACAGAGGGGCACAAGGGGAAGCTGAGGGGCACAGAGGGGCACAGAGCCTGGAGCCCGCAAATGGGCACGGATGGGCTCCCTGTGACACACCAAGCTGGAAACACAGTTCCTCAGCGCTCATGCTGCAGCGATAGGACCCCAGCTATGTGAGAAATAGTGCTCCGAAGCCACAAGTGGGTGAGGTGGGATGGGATGGTGGCCAGGGCCAGGAAAACCTCTTGGTAATACAGTGAGTTTCCCTGACTGCCCGCAGCAGCCAGCACAGAGGGCTATCATTAGGTTCCCGGGTATTGCACAAGACAGACGAACAGCAATCCCAAGGGCTGCCCAGGCAAGGGAGGGAGCTGTGCTGTGTGGGTGGCACTGGGGAGCATGGGAACCAGCCCAGCCCGTTCTGGCCAGCCGGGATCCTGCTTCCCCGAGTGCTGACACAGCTCCCTCGCAACAAAGCGTGCCAGGATTCAGCAAGCCACAGCTCTGCTACCCCACAGCAAGAGGGGCTGTGTCTGCTGAGTCCACCACAGCGGAGGGAGCTGGGAGGAATCACGCTCACGACGAGCCTCTCTGGCCAGCAGGCACACAGGGGATGCACACCCCCCAAGCAGACATGCACAAAAAGTACCCAAATCCTGCCCTGGGCCTCTGAGTTAGCCCAGGAATTAGAGCCAGGTTTAAAGCTGGCATCTGATTCTTTCCCTTTTTGGGGTGAAGGTATTGAACTGCTGCAGAAAGCCTCTGCAAAGGGTTTGATCTCACAGGGGTGAGGGCAGTAGTGGGAATGGTTCAATGCCCACTACAGGCATTTCCAGCAGCCTTTCCCATTACCATTAGCTCCAAACTGACAGAGAAGAGGAGGTGGGATGTTCCCCAAAGACAGCAGTTACTGCTTGGTGCTGCTGCCAGGCACGTGGACCAGCTTTGTTGTAAGGAGGGGTCTGAAAGTGGTGCCAGCCCTGGGACACCCAGCCCACCCCAGCCCAGGGAGGGGCTGATGCTCTGTGAACACCCATGTGGTGGTCTCAGCAAAACAGCAGGCAAGCGTGACCTGAGTGCAGCTGGCACAATCCCCTGTTTGGGAAGACCAGCTCACTGTCATAGCAAAAAATGATTCCACACGGCTCCATCCTGAGCTCAATGCCATTAAACTGCTTCATGATCTGGATGAGGAATAGAGAACATACTTAGGAGATTTCTGGAAGATGCTAAACTGGAGAGATTTCAACCACCTTGGAGTGGCTAGATTGGATGAGACTGCAGTTTTGATAAAAGAGAGAAGCTGTCCAAAATCTTCAGAATGCATTTCAGCCACGGCCAGAGCTGGAAAACATGAGTAAAAATGGGGCTGGGCAGAAGGACTACAGAAAAACCTAGAGGACTGCAGAAGATCACTCTGGATAAGCCAGCAGAATGACAGAACTAGGAACAACAGCTCGACTTCCAGAGAAACACATTTAACTTTGACCGAGTTTCTAACGATAGGGAAATACAAGCCCTGGATGAAAGTACCTTGGGGAGATGAGAGGATCTCCATGACGGAGAGTTTTTAAGGCAAGCCTGGATGACCAGCTGCCCATCGAGCCCTCGGGTACCTTGCTCCACACAGACACCTGCATTCGCTCCTGGTCTCTCTGACCCCGCCCTTCTGTGAGCTGCAAGTGCCTGCTCATGACTGAAGCTGCTGTCAGCACCTTCCCAAAACTCAGCACCTGGAGTTGTGGCTTCTTCACTCGACTCCATGGTCTGATCCGATCCCCAGAACAAGCGAACAATTTTGCTTGGTGATTCCTGGGTCAGATCATTCAAAAATGGCTTTGTCAGGCTTAATTCCTTCCCCTCCCATGCAGTACCAATATCTGGGAGGCACCAGAGGGGCAGAGGGTGGGATTCCAGAGGGGTCGTGCCCAGCACTGAGCTCACCAGCTGCGTGTGGCTGACCCCTGGAGGGGTCAGCGTGCGTAACCAGTGCTCAGGCCAGCCCGTACTGCCCTGCCTGAGCACACGCCCACCACCCTCCCAGGGAGGCACAGGTAGCAGGGTGTCTGTGAAGCAGGCCTGACAGCCCCAGGCTGCTGCCTGCTGCTCGTGTGCTGGCTGGAAGGTCAGCACTGCCAGTGTGCATTACACAAGGCTGCCTAGCGGCTCAGAGCAACGCTGACACTGAGTGATTTCTAAAGTTTATTGTCTTGAATTACCTATGACTGATGTTTTGTGGGATTACGTAAGTGAAAACACAGGAACGGATCTCCTGTAGAGGTGTCTGGATTTATAAATAGATTTATTGCTCCTCTTTGAAGTTCAGAACATACAGTTTCTCACCACAGTGCAGACTCAGGCTTAAAAAGCCATCCTTGCTGGGCCAAGAGCCTGCGCTGCAGTTAATTATTTGTTAACAGGTTTAAAAGCCATGCTTCAGATGATTGACTATTTCAAATTAATAGCAAAGGTAATTGTGCCAAGCATTGCTGCTCTGACTGCACTTTCCCAAAGAGCCTTGCTGGCTCTTGTGGGCTGTACCAAACTCCCAGCACGAGCTTGGTCTAGGGAACAGAAACCTAATTCCCAGTGCTGCTCTTCCCCTAAAAACAATCATGTTGCAATATCCAACAGATGAAAGCTGAAGTCTGCAGTCCAAACCAAAACCAAATCAGGCTGAGGGTATTAACTACTGCTACGAATTACTGAGGATGATGGAAGATTGTCTTCATATTTGAAGCACTAGATTTTCAAAACTGTCTTACTGAAAAGGCCATAAAACCAAAATCCTCCTTCTTCCCTCAGCAGCACTGACATCCATCAACCAGTTGACTGTTCAAATGTCTGTCTGCGAGACTGAGCACCCACTTCTATGGGAGATGCTCTCTCAGAGAAAGGCAGAAGACAAGGCAGAGGGCTTGAATGGCAGGCAAAGAAACTTTTGTTCTGCAGTTAGTCAGAACAAATGGTGATGCCAACTGTCTCTCTAGACTTCAACTTCACACATACCATTGGGCTGTTTGGCCCTAGGGACACATCTGTCTTACAGAACATGTAATTCCGATAATTTATCCTTTCCTACTTACATACATCTTCCCCAAAAAGCTTTGCTGCAGCAAATGTTCATTGTGAAAACGGGTGTCTGCAGACAAACTGCAACAGAGCTCCCCTGAAAGGCCACCTGAGCTTGCTGGACTGTTTCAAGGCTGTAACCAAACACCATGGAAAAGCTTTACAG
Organism: Rhagologus leucostigma; assembly: GCA_013397725.1. NCBI lineage: Eukaryota > Metazoa > Chordata > Aves > Passeriformes > Rhagologus > Rhagologus leucostigma. The sequence goes on from VZTD01002670.1 coordinate 924,362, forward strand.
CTTTCTGAAGGTGCACTCATGCCACAGGTACATTTATAGAGCCTTATTCTACCAGAACAACAATGAATTTTACCTTACACTGGGCAATATCACAGTGCATTACCAAAAAAATATTCTGTGAGACCAGTACTCTATCATTCAGCGAGATCCTCAGTCCTCAGACCATTTCCTAAGGCCCCAGCTGCCTTTGAAGCAGATAACCCATGTACCTACTGGCTGGTTTCTGAGTAGGTGACTTTAAAATGATCAGAACCTGCCTGGCTCTGTACCTGCCGTGCTTTAGGTACTATCAGCCACACAGATCTGTCCTTGCTCCTCATAAGGTACAGGGAGGGAAATCACTTGCCCCATCCTTACTTTAACTACCTGTCTTTGTCAGTAAGGCTACAGAATCATTCCCTCCTCGTGGACAACAGCAGAGGGTGAATTTGCTATTGATGGAACCAGTTCAGCTGATGTCAAAATAGAAGCCATTGAATCATCCCTGTGTAAGGCGATCCAAACCCACCAACTCTCTTAAAGCCATCTTTGCTGAACAGCTACTCACACTCTGTACTTTCCCCAATTCTTTCTAAAGAGAAAATTTTCAGTCTGCGTCAGCATTCAGCTACACTCAGAGTCCCTTCTGCAGGCCCATATCTCACAGCAGCAGGAACCAGGGCAGCTTTCAAAGAGCCACTGACGTGTTCCAGCGCCTGGGTGCTTTGTGCGAGCTGCGCCAAGCTGACAGTGATAAAGCTTAGCTTTAAGAATGATTTAGCACCAAATTACCCAAATAGTTTTTATTGTAACCTGCCCTGGCCCAAAGCAGAGCTTATGCTTAGGGTAGCAGGGTTCAGATAGCATGAGCTTCAGGAGTTGAAGACACCAGCTGCACTCTGGCAGTGGCCTGTTGAAGGGCTGCAGCTGTCCCCACACATAACTCAGGGGGCTTTCTCCGCATTGTCACTTCTGCAGTCTTCCACCTCATCTCCGCTGAGAAGCCCTGACTGTCCTACCCAGCACATCTGGACAGTGTTTCCATCTGAAGGGTTGGTGTACACTACCAAATAAGTATATAAATGAAGCAGTGTTACAGACTAAAAATACGCTCACTGCAACAACGCAGCAGGATTCCTAAAACATTTACAGATTGGCTTGCTAGACAGGATAGTTTGAGGCAAGGGAGAAAGTTCTAGTGGGACTCAAATAACTTCCCTTTTTAAAAGCAAGTTCCCACTTGGAACTGCTTACAAACAGAACGGTTGCAATGGTGTCACCTCTGTGAACTCATCCGTCCTCAGTCCCTGGCACAGGCTAAGTGAGATCCTGGCATTTCAGTCTCCAAGTCTCCTACCACCTCTCAGACTGTGAGCCAGGCATCTCTAAGAGTACAGAAACAGGGCCATGGTCTGAAACGCTGGGTCCACATCATCAAAGTCACCTTGACAAGCTGTGAGCTGACAGCAAGGAGACAGGGTCTCTCTCCGTGCCTAATCTATTGGAGCAGTGGTGTCAGGGGTTATCCAAGGGAGATACACACAGGCATGAGAGGTAAGCAAGCAAACTGGAGGAAACAAGCTCTCTGTGGCCTCTGAAGTAAATAATGGAGCCACCAGAGAGATTGGCACTGGCTGCGGGTGAGGAGCATCACCCGCCCTTAGCTTACACCATTGTGTGATTTTTGGAAGAGGTCAGCCGCACCTGTAATGAGGTCAGTGGCCAACCTGTGCCAGATGGTGCTTTGCAGTACCCGGTCTAGACTGGGAGGTCTCAGGGAGAGGCAAGGCAAGTTGGCTCTTCCTGGAGACCATTTCCCACCTGACTGCCCACCTCTCCTTTCAACCTTCTTCCCTGCTGCAGTCACTTCCCTCTAAGGAAAGAACATGGGCTACAGAGGAGATGGCCCAGTGTGGACTTGATGTGATTGCTCTTGTTTTGGAGAGGGAGCCAATGGTCATCTCCGGAAGAGAAGATCGGACTCACCAGTGTTGACCCTCGCAGGCACTTCATTTAAAACTCCCTTGGATGGAGCATTTCTCAGAAAAACTGAGACATTTTTGACAGCTCTGGCTGTGCATATGTGTGTTGCTGGCAGGGTAGCATTGCTGCAGGATGATCATATTTAAAATCTAACCAGCTGTGACAATGCTAATGACAAGAGGAAAAAACCCAAAGAGAAAACAAAGACAAGGGTCAAAGGAGTTCTGCTGCACAGAAAACTCTTGGGAGTGAAGGAAAGAGGCTGAAGGAAGAGCAATGCTCTTAGTCAGAACCATCCCATGCCCACTTGAGAGGCACTAGAAGGATAAACAAACTTCCCACACTGCCTGCAAATCCAGACGTACCCACTTTACAAGACATAAAACTGCACACAGGAGAGTAGCCTGGAAAGGCATTCCAGTAAAGGCTTCTTTCAAGAACTAGGGCTGGAGGGCTTGGCCCAGGACGAGAGCACTGCTCTGTGAGTGCAGCAGGGAAGGACTGGGAGCCACGGCATCTCCCCAGCACAGACCTGCGTGTGAATCTACTGGTAACAACCCCTTCACTGCAAAATGAGACCATCTGTTTCCACCTTTTATTTCTACCTTTTAGACAGATACTAATCCGTGAGTGAGCCTTCCCTCTTGCCTCACAAAAGCGTCCCTCCTTTTAGCAGTCTCAAAGAACTATCTTTTTCCAAGTTTTCTGAACACTCGGTATGTTACTGGGCTGAAGAGACCACCCTCATCCTCACTCACTCTCCCTCTGGGGCCCCCAGTGGAGCACTAAGGTAGGACTTTCCTCTGCAGGAGCTGTGCTCTCTTCCCAATCTGTTGCATGTGCCAGGACACACTCAACTCTCAGATTCTGCCAACCTGTGCAAAACCAAGACTTCAGTTGAAGCCATTTTTTTAAAAGTTTGCCTTGTCACCTGCCATTCTCCTGATATTTATACAGCCTCAGTGGTTAACACCAGCACAAGAACACTTTACTCCTTCCTTTAGCAGTGTTGACTTCCACTTTTAAGTGCTCCTTTACACCTTGGTCCTCCCCAGGCACTAGAGATTCCCTGGCAGGCTTCTTCTGAAAAATATTTTTATTATTTTTTTTATGCCTCAGGCATGCTGTTCCTCAGTATCTTTTCTGGCTTAACTTCTTATGGTTTGACATTTAGTCTGCCAGAAATTATCCTCTTTTTTTTCCTTATTCCCTCATTTGGCTACAATGTCTATTGTTTAAAAGATATCTTCTTACTTCTATGAATTGACTTTAACGTGTTACTTAAGCCCACTGGATTTTTTAGTGTTCTTTTAAAGATTTTTGCAGTGAGCTTTTAATCTTCAATCAATCTCCATTTGCAAGCATTTTAACCTCACTCATTTTTCCTTTAATATTTTCCTATTTTATTTAGTTCTTGCCTTTGAACTGTGGCATTTAAAAGTTGCAGGCACTTAAAAATTAATTTAACTACTGGACTTAATTTTTCTTTTCAAGAGGCAGCATCACATTATGATTGACATGGACCTTGCCTATCACCCAGTATCACTTGTATCCTGGTGTTAAAGTGTGTCACTGATTTAAGACTGAGGGCTGGTGAGAGCCTGTATTCCTTTACAGTTGAAATGTCTTTCTAGTTTGGACTGTATCCAAAGAGTGAGCCGAATTTTCCACCTGTCTCACTGGGATACATAACGTTACCTCATTTATTTAGATACTGCAATCAGCTCTTGCTCATGGAAGAGTATTTTTAACACCATCTTCTGTCTGTGTGGGGCAAGCACTCTCCTCCCCATGAGCTTCTGTGATTCAATGCACTTGTCAGTTAATTATGAAACCACTGCAGAGCCTGTCTGAACGCAGCATGCTAATAAAGAGAGACGGCCCTTGCAAACATTTCTGTCTCCCAGCTACAGCAACAGGAGATTTACAGCTTTAATGTACGAGGCCTGCTCTGACACAGGGGTGCCTCCTTTCCCATGGAGAGGGGCAGCTGGGGCTGGCAGTCATTCCTTCATCCACATTCACCCAAAAGCATTTGTGCTGCATGGGGATAAGGCACAGCCTCTTCCTCTGGAGCTGCTACAGAGTCAGGCAGCATGCAGGGAGATGATTTACTTAATGAAGTGGTGAATGACCCAAAATGTTCTTCAGGAGCTCAGGATGTGTTTTTCAAATACTTTCCAAGCCCAGAAGATGCCCAGGAAGCACGCCAGGAAGCACCGGGGGTAAGGTGGGCTGTATGAAGAGGTGAGGGAAGTGCAGGATGGAGGACAGACCCGGGATCTGAGGAGCAGGGAAAAGCCTCCCAGCCCTGTTGCCAGGAGTCTCCTTAGAGACTGTGACCTAAACACTGAAACAGGCCCTCTCAGACTGCTGTGTTTTCACCAGTCTCTAGGTTTACTTCAGTGATGTTCTCAAGACAGAACTCATAAATGTGAACCTCCTCTACCAGCTCTGTTGCAGCTTTTCATGTTTTTACAGGGTGAGCTCATTACAGATAATTATGCTTCAGATCATTGCAAAAATAAAGAGCTACCAGAGTTGGCCCACATATCACAAACATAAAACTGTATTTGCCACCTATACTTTCACACCAAGAGGAATTATATAATCTTGAATTTACGACATTTGAAGATATATTAAGGCAGATTGGCTGGGCTGGAGGCTAGAATTACAACACGCTGCACATAGCACAGTGTAGCCGGGATGGCAATGGTGACCTCACAGATTGGGGTGAAAGTTCCCTCTTTGCTTTGCAGCACAGCTCTCAGCACAGTGCTCTCTGTGAAGCCTGGGAGAGCACGTGTCCACAGCAGCATCAGCATCCAGGGCTAACAAACAACCAGGAGATACATACAAGCTCAGTTCAAACCAATTCTGCGACTCCACACTGGCATCCGTGCTGCCAGCCTATGTCACGGCTTTTTAATTATACTTTGTGAATTTTATAGAAGCGTGTCATTTGTATGGAAAAACCAATCTGCTGTAATAACTCGACACTGGCATTGGAAATACTAAGTATGAAGTCCAATTAATTTATGACTAATTCTCTACCCCCTTGGCGAACGGCGCGTTCCCAACAAAATGCCATCTGCAGCAGTTACCCTGTCTGCACAGGGAACACCAGCCACACTGCGGCTCGGCCCGCTCTAGCAAAACCCACGAGATACTCTTTTCTGTATTAATTAAGGGGCAAAAAGGCACTGAAGATCCTCTGAAATAACCTTCCTGTTATTTTGAATGCATAAAAATAGATTACTCATTTAGCAATTTAGGTAAACAGCTCGTTATGAAAACTCATTAGGGAATAAGCCTTCATGATTTCATTTCTTGATCGTTTCCTGTCTAAATAAATAAACATGAACTCAAGTGACACAGATTCCATTACTTTTGTGCACAGATTCTTGAATGATTTCTTTCATAGTTTTTAAAATAATTTAATCTCCTCCTTTCTGTCAAAGACAACATATTAACAAACATGGCTGGGGAGAGCAAAGTCTTCGAAAGATAACAAAAGCCGTTGGAAACTTCTATTTAAGATTTAATCTAGGCAATGATCAATTCTGATTCAGAGACATGCAGCAAAGTTTGAGGGAATATTTTGTTCTGACAAACTGCACTTCTACATGACTTTGAGAACAGAAATGCAAATAGCAGAAGCTCACAAGATTACTAAAACCTGTTGTTAAAATTCCTCATTAAATGATATTCTGCCATCATTTCAACCCCGACCTCAGCAGCACAGCTTCACAGGAGCAGGGGAGCAGAAGTACATCTCTGACATTAGCAAATCCTCCTCATTAGAGGAGAACTACAGTACCCTGACATGCTGCTTGTCTGTGGCTGCACACAGGAGACTGCAGGCTCTCCCTCTTTCTCAGCCCAGCCTCAGCGATCAGCTGTTGCCGTGAGGTCTAACCGAGAGCTAACCACGGCTCTGATCCTTCCCTCGTCACACTTGACTGAAGTACTTTTACTCCTCAACTGGCAGCTCAAGAAGAAAAAGAATGGCAGTTTCAAAACAATCGAAACAACAGCATTGGAGACATTCTCAGATGTATTCCCCTACATCCCGGTGTAGAGAACTTGATGGACTCTCAGTGACTTTCCTGAAAAACCTTAGCAGTCACCCTTCTTTCGTCTCACATCTCGGCTGTAATCCCACATACACAACTTCCAGAGCTTTCTGCTCACACTACAGCTTGTAAGGCTGTGCTGCGTTCCCAGCACTTTCTGCTAAATGCAGATAGCAAGCAGAAACACTGAGGGAAGTATCTCTAAGCTCATGCTTGTGCAGCCAAGAGATGTGTCCTCTATACCTGGGAGAGTGGCACGAGCTTCCCAGCCCGGTGCCACGGACAGCAGCTGCGAGAGGGAGCCATGGGCACTGAGACTCGGCTTTCAGGCGCAAGGAGAACAACAAAGGACAACAGCTATGGATAACAGGGGCCATCACCCTCCTGGAAACCGTTCTGAAGCTATCCAAAGTGAGAGACAGGCTTCCCAAGACGTCAAGCAGTAACCTCAAGGGAAGGCAGTTGCTGTTCAGTCAGATATGTATTGTTTTAGACCTTCCTCAATGACTGACTGGGAATTCTGCTTCTTGCTCTAAAAAACGGAAACGCATCTTTTGTTTGTTTGACCCTGAAAGGCAGAGGAAGTTGAAGACTTTATTTATTCAACCCTAAGACATGGGAACTTACAGACCATTGTCACTTTCCAAAGAGCTTTTGTTTTTATTTTCCTCCTCAGTCTGTGTGGGTTCTGTTTGCCTTACAGATTTTTCACAGACAGTTTGCTACCAGCCTTGGACATCTGTGACTTGCTTGTACATGGCTGTCAGTTGAAAGGAGGTTCTTTGTAGCTGCATGCAAATAATCATGCTGCTTGATGGCAGAAATCGCTCCAGTTTTGATCAAAAAGCCTTACCACTAGATTTGTTTTCCACCTTTTCAATTAGAATGTGTATTATTTCAGAGCACTTTTGAAGTCTGTTACATCAGCATGATGATGGATGGCAAGAAGGGAAGCTGAGGGAACTGGTCCCGATCAGAAGTTGGCCAACACAACAGAGCACACGGACTTTGCTGAAGTCGTCATTCCATTCCATTTCTGCCTTTGGGAAATTATTTTGCTGTTGGATTTCATGACAAAAAGCAATGCTTAAGAGAACAGGGCTCCTTAAGAACCCAGAAACACAGAGGTTATCAAAGGTCAGGCACACAAACAGCTATCTCAAAGGCAGACTGAAGACAAGCCCCATGGGGCTAAATCAGACTAAGGACATATCCAAAATATTTGTAAAAAATTCAAAACTCTGTCACAGTTGCCAATTCCAAGAAAATGAGCCTTAGCTTTCACCAGGGGCTTTCTCACCAGGTCTCTCACTTTTGTTTTGGCTGAGAGCACAGACACCAACCCTCAGTTTAAAGAGTAAATGATGGCAGGAATTTCACATATAGGGAACTGTTTTGCACAGGGATCCTAAGAAGAAAAAAAGCCTTTTGGGCCTTTGGTGCTGCTGCTAAGGCCACCAGTACTGCTGGTGAGTCCACACCTGCACAGACACTTAGAGCTGCTCCTACCAAGAGCAAGTGCAAGCTGTAAGAGTTCCTCATCTAATCCGAGGGAGAGCATTCCTGAAAGGGGCTTCTTGGGCCAAACACTGAACTGGATCTCTGACACTGCCCCACTGCTGTGTGCTGCAGAGAGCAGTCCTGCTGGGCTGTGCTGGGCTGCAGAGCTGCAGGCATTCTGCACAAAAGGCTTGTGCTCAGGGTGGGAAGAGTGGCTCAGCTATGCTGTTCTCTATAGGTAACTTGGATCCAAAGATTGATGTTGTAACCCACTGCATTTTTTACAGCAGTTAAATAAATAGAGGGCTAATGGCAGATGGTTTCACTTAAACTTCAAGAAAGGCACCGCCTATATGTCAATTTGGAATTGGTGTAATGAGCCAACAACATTCTGAATTACAATAAAAGCAAATTTAGGAATGAAACCTACTGGAGACTTAACTGGTCTCAAGTGCATAGTTAGATTTCTAAAATAATAGCTGCAATCCAGCATAACAAACATGACTTGCTCGAAAACAAAAGCCTGAGTTTAACTGTAGATTGCAGTTCGTTTTCATTCCCATGAGAAACTGCAAGATGTTTCTTCTTGGAGTAACTTCTCAGGAAGGCACATCAATGGTGCCTTCAAAACCATGTAGAGTGGGATGAGGACTCCCCAGTTCTGCTTTTTTCCTTCCAGGCTTACCAATGCTGAGGGCCTTAGGTACCATCAGGCAGGTTTTCTGTGAGTATTGCATGTGTCCACAAACGTTGGGGCTTTGACACTGGGCAGGGGCAGGTCAAAATTGGGCATGGCTGGCTGCAGGGGCCAAAGGGAGAGCTGTACCACGGGACCGCAGCCAGCAGGGAGCTGGGACAAGGGTTAAGGGCTCTGAGCATCTGGGGAGGCAGAAAAGGAAAAGCTGCCAGCAAGCATTGACTGTGAACTGGGGGATAGCCCAGCAAGCTTGGAAAGGGGCTATGACCAAGGGGGAAGAAGGAAAAGGGACTAAGAGGTGGAGGATTAACATGCACCAATGTGTAACAAGTTCCTACACTTAAAAAAATTTACACTTACACACATTTAACATATGTTAACATATTAAACATATTTAAATATGCAAATATGTTCCTGTGCACCTGCACAGTGAGGATCTGGTTCTATCCTAACGCTCGTTGAGAGGCATGGGTGATTCAGGCTGATCCTGAGAAGGAGCACATGGCACAATGTTACAAGGTAAGATGGCTGTTTTTACTCTTTTCTAACATAGAGCAACTGAATACTCAAAAGCAAGTTTTTATCTTGAAAATTAGTAACATACTGCTATTGCCTTGTACAAGATCTTCTTTTAAACTTCCATCTTACTGACTGCACACACGTGCATGTACACATCAATTACAAGATTGTGTGTTGACATTTGCCACTACCTCACAGCACAAGGACTGCCACTTTCCTCCCAGAAAAACTCTTCAGGCTGTAACCTTGACTCTGCTTTGTACACTGGTGAGAACTGCCAGATCAGAACCACATCAGGAACCACCATGCAGAGCCATGTAGGACAGCAGTGGACAACTCATTCTACTTCGTACTCATCGTCCAGACCCGTTCTCTGTCCCTGCAGCCAGTGGTGGGAATGGCTCAAGACAGCAAAATCCATTCTCTAGTGGACCTCAGAAGGCACCAGAGCAATCAAAGTGTGATCAGAAAAGGGTGACTGTCCTGCTGGGAAAAGACTGTCCAAGTAGTTCAAATGGCTGGTTCTCAACCGCACTGTCAAGTATTTTGTCTTTGGAAACAGTGTCATGGCTAAACTTTAGTACACAGAAAAAGACCCTGCAGAAGCAAGTGATGAAGTTCTGAAAAAGTTTCAAAACAAAGACCCCTTCACTTGCATTTCTGTCGTCTCCTCTGCCAGGGCTGAGGCCGTAAAAAGGAAGGGCAAGGAAGTGGCAGTAGAAAAGGTTTCCCTTCTCACACAGAGATCTGGCTGAGGCACAAGGAAAGAGGGGACAAGTTCTTTCACTGAAAGTTTTGCCAATTTCTCCAAAGGAGACTCGTTCTTTTCCAGCAGCCAACTCTCTGCAGGTGCACAAAGAATTAAGGTGGTCTTAAAAGAACAGCAGGCAGCTGGGAGGAAAGCTTTGTTGTCAGCTAACTTGCAGATGCTTGTGCAGAACGTCTCTAGAACATGTGCAGAACAGGGTGGAGAAGCAATGTTCTCAAAAGAGAGAAATGGGTTCTTCTGCAGGCAGAACATTTTAGGGAGTCATTTCCTCCAGGTTATCAAGGGTCAAATTAAAATTCAAGCCAAATTACCTACTGGCTCTTGTGTGTCTTGTAACTTTTTTCCTAACACCTGGCTGGGTGTCAGAAAGAAATCCGTGTTTGATGCCGTTGTTTACTTAATGCTATTCTTGTGTCTCATCTGTTTCGACATCTCTGCCCAAATCCCTGGACATTTCTTTTATTTCCTGGATTATGCTGACGTTCCAAAGAAAAATCCCGAAGAAAATATAATTTCACAACGTTTCATTATTAATGAAGGATAAGATTTGTCACTGGATTCTGATGGATATTTTCCAAATTATATTTACTCCAACAAACGAAAAGTTATTTCAAGTAAAACAGGACTCAGTAAAATGTTAGGAAGAAATAATTTGTAATTTAGAAACAGTGTTTGTACTTCAAGTGATAAAGTGCCCACTTGCATGTGATAATTCAGGTCAGCCAGAAAAGGATTTTTGTAATAGACATAAAAAGGGAGTTTCAGGCAGATAAATGCCAAAAATAATTCTGATACATCTAATAAAAATTCCCCTAGGACAGCTGTACAGATTATCACACTCGGCTGTACTGCATGGGAAAGTGCAATTATCAAAATGCTGAAAGCCTGAACTGATTCTTTTTTTCTTAGTTTATGGAAATTCGCATCATCAGATAATGTTTTCGGCATGCTGGGATTTAACAATAACATTTGGGTTTATGATTCACATGTACTGTAAAACACAGATGTTTTAAAAAAGCATTATGTGCACAGTTATTCAGAAAGTGAAGTTTACACTGTTCCGGGGTTCTCAATGCATTTGATGAGTGCGGCGGTGACCCTGTGCCCCAAACATGTCCTAACTTGGCAATTCCTCACCATCTGAATTAATGCTATATTTGTACAGGTCACGTCCTGTCCCTCATGTGGGACTGAAATGCTGATGCAGAACATTTCTGTGCACCAATAAGCCTGTGCCCCAGTGCAAAGCTGTTTTCTCTGCTGTCCTGCAGCACGGTAACGTGACGATTATTAATCCTGACCATGCGGTGCTGAGAGGTCCCACTCACACTGAGTGTTGTATAACAGCGTGGTAAACAGCTGAGGAAGGCCATGGAAGGCAGTCAGCATCCTAAAAACCAGCAAGGCCAAGGAATTTGCCCTGCTAAGCAGGCGTAGGAGGAACCCAAACGAGGAGATGAGGACACTCTCCATGGGCTCTGTAAGCCACCAAGTTAGAGAAGTTAAATCCCATTCATGTAACCCTTAATCAGCTGGGTACAAATCACCAGGACTGTCCTTGAAGGAGCCAGAATGAGACACTGCAAAACTGCTGGCCAAGTTGCTCATCCCTCCTCACAGTCTGGGTGACCAAGCATACGGGATTTGCCAGTACCCCAGCTCCAATGGGGTCCCTGGCAACTAAACCCCAGTAATGACCAGTTTGACTTCTTTTGCAAAGCTGTAATGACAGACACTTGGCCTAAGTTTGCTCTTCATGTACGAGTCAGCCACATCTCTTTGAAATAATTCTCTTACTGTTCTCTTTCTTCTTTTGCACTTACCATTGATGTTTACAGCTGGCAGCACTATAGACATCTTTGGTCTCCTGGTCTTGTTATGTGTGGTGGCTGGCAGTAGCAGGTGGTCCTGGAAAACAGCAGAAAAGATGTGTTAAATCTACTCTCAAAGTGGAGAGCTGGGAAAATGCCTTTCCATTCTCTCTTACTGGCAGTCCACACTGAACTGTTTACAACAGCTCAGAAAATTCATATTGTTGAGGGAGTCTTCCAAAAGTCACAGCAATTGCTCATGCTGTGTAACCAAGAAGAAATCCCTATTGCATGCAGCAGAATACGAAAAAGCCTTGATCATGTGGAAAGAGATGGAAACTACTATTAAGCTCTCATTCAACAGACTGCTTGTGTATATGATTAAAGTAATTTAACTTGACTTCAATGATATTTAAACATGTGGTTAAGGACCTTGCTGAATCGAAGCTTTTACTTGCAGAGCTGTTTACTTTATATGTAAGTCATCTTGCTGTCTCTGTCAAGCTCTGCACCACGTGCCTCCTGCAGCAGGACTGCACTGCTCAGGGCTGGGATGGGGTGTGAAACACGAGCTCTGCTGACAAAACCTTCCAGGGAAGTTGGATGGTAAAGCTGTGCTTTAGTATCTTATCTCTACTGGGGGCTGCTGTAAGGCAGCAGTGCTCAAACTGACTACCCTGGCTCTGACAGCAGAAGCTGCATCTGCAGGAAATGCTCTAGATACAGAGCTGGCCTGCAAGGAAAAATGCAGCCCTTCTTCAGGGTTGTTTTGCTGTGCTGAACTCAAGCTGCTCAACTTGCAGCCTGGAAAAATATGGTTCTTCCCTTGTCAATGAAACTTAAAAGCTCTGGTCCAGGCATCTCCCATATTATTAAGCAAGTTTGATGCTCTCCTTTCATGCTTTCCCATGCTTTTCCCATACAAACATCTCATACTTCTGGGCAAGGTTATCTTTTTGGCAGACTGAATGAGACTTCCTTCAGGACACATTAATTTATTAATGTCAGGGTAACTGTAATTTTGACATTTTAAAATATAAACACTACATTGTTATATGTAAGATTCGGGGAACTGAGTTAGACACAAAGTTAGGTGTTAAATGTATCAAGATATCTCTTAATACATTGCAGAAATATCACTCTCTTTTTTTCCCATCAAAAATTTCCCCCCCCAAAACACCAAATGACTGACCATGAGAAGAAAACATTACCTAAATAAATGTCTGGAAAAAACATCTTGGTACCAAAATTATAAAACCACTCTGGTATAATTCTCAGATCACATATGTAATTCCCATTTCACTTTTGAACCACTTACGATTAAGACAACATTCACTAAGACAATGAACCATACATAAAAACCGTTCTTGAAATCCAGCGTTCCCGAAGGAACAGGCCCAAGATAAGATGTCCATTAAATTACATTTTGTAACAATGCCCTTGTCATGATTTGATGACTATTCTTAGCAGAGCTTAAAAAATGCTTATACTGTTTGGTTTTTTTCTTTTTCAACGCTTCTGAGAGTCCACACCATCGTTACCTACCAAACCACAAGTACTGCACAGATGATCATCTGAGAGTCATCACAAGTAGCAACTGCTTTTTGCTAACCTATCTGAAGATTGGAGCATTAATTTATGCTGCCTTATAATGGCACCTTTATTTACTGTATGTATAAATTGTAATAAGAACTACCACAAGGACTTTACAGTTGTATTCAAATGTGCTTTGGCGTTGCTGCACAACCTCCCAGTGATTCAACACCAACTTTGGAGAAGACAGACAAACAAAAAGCTCTAAACCCAGACTGCCACCAGGAGCTAATGTGCAAGATGCACAGACTGTCTGGAAGCTGCCCATCTACAATGAGATGTTTTATGAATCTGGAATTGGTGAAATTTAACCATCTCTCTAAATATCTTTATCTTCCATATGCACTGTGACAACCAATGCAAACTTGCAAAGTTACCTAACTACCCTCATTCTACATTGAGGTCAAAGGGTATGCTGCAGAATATCAGATATTTTGACCACAGTTAGCCACCCACAACACTCTCAAGCCCAAAAGTCTTCAAATAGTCCAAACCTTTATTTGAAAGCAATACATAATTAATTCTATGCCACAGAAATGAGTGTACAGATGAGTGATTTGGAAGAAATTAGACATTTAGAAAAATTGTTTAGAATGTATTTCTAAAACGTCCTGTGCTGTTCTGAAGGATGCTGAATTGCATCCCAGAGGGGGGTGTGACACTATTACTCATCTCTCATTTTAAACAGTAGACAAAACCTCTCCCCTAAATTAAAATACTGTTTATGATATTAACACATGGTATAAAACTGAAAATGAATAAAAGCAAATTTTGCAAGTCAGCATCTGGCTCAGGAGCATGAGTGTCAACCAGAGGCAGACTAAATCAGAACTATTACCCAACAGCAGATGGCTTTGGCTGGGACCAGGAGTTGCACTTAGATGACAGTTTAAACAGACGAAGCAGACCTGAGACTGCTGGCAGAACGACTGGAAAAATATCAGCCTGGAAAGACTATTCCAAATGAGACCCTTGCTTCAGCATTCTCATTTTGCTTTTGATCATCTCTACAGTTCTGTGATACTGAAGCCAGATGAGATGGACAGATAGATAAATATAGACACAGATACTAAAAATCCAGCCACGAACACGTTACCTTCACTTAGTAAGTCTCAACAACACATGGAACTGCAATAAGGATTCTGAGGTTTCCTGCATATCAGATCAGTGTTATCAGGACTCTAGCACAGATAAAGCGTTAAAGCCTCATGTATCTCTAACCCCTACAGCCAAATGGCAATGGAAATCTTGTTCCACTGTGCTAGAATATTCCAAAAGTCCTGCTGCTCCTGCAGCTTCAGCCTCAGTCTCATGACATGTGGTTTGGTACTCAAAGTCCCTCCTACCTAGATGCATGAAAATACGCAGATATTTTAGCTTTCATTAAAAAAAAATTGGTTTTAACTCTCACAGTTTAAGGACATAAACAAAACATCATCACTGCATACCATGAGGTTTCATTAAAAAGAGAAAAAAACTGCTAGTCATGGGCCTTATTGATTTAATTTTGTTTCTTAAACTATCATCACTTCTAAGCTGGACTCTTGGCTTTTAAATTAGTAGAACTAGCAATATTGCTTGTTTTGGCTTTTGCAATGCATATCCCATCAGCCACAGCACCTCCCAGGGAGCAGTCCTGCACCTCCTCCATTCCTGTTTCATTGTGTGACAGAAACACATAGGAATTAATCCTCGCAGTATGCCCACAATGGAGGAAAATATTACAGGGACTGTTTGGAGGAGAGGTGCACGCATTTGAGGGAAGCCCGCGTGACACAGGACACAAAGGAGCAGATTTCCAGCCCTGCAAGGCTCTGCACTCTCAGCATGAGCTGTCTTTCCTCCTATCCCAGAGGTTACTATCTGTCAAATCAATTCCCCCAGATTTTTCTTACCTTCTTAGTTGTTGTGCTTAGGTATGGATAAGTATTTTTCAAAAGGCTTTTCTGAGGTCTTAATTAACAACACTTGATTTAGATGTGCTTTGTTAGAGCATATTTAGCACATCTGCCTATGTGAACACTGCTGGTAGTGCTGCTGCAGGGCAGGCCGAGCCTCTGACCCTTCCCAGTGGCTTGGAGCATGTACCCTGCAAAGTACAGATGTGATCCATGCGGGAGCCGAGGCTCCAGCAACACAGCCCCCAGCCCACTTCCCACAAAGACTTTGTCAAGATGCCCCAACGAGCCCTGCTGTTCATTAAGAGATCCGTCTGTGACAAACCAAGGATAACCTTTTGCAAAATACAGTGACATTTGCTGCTTTACAGCAATAAAAGCTCCGAGGAGACTGGATTCAAATACCAAAGGAAAACTTTAATGTGCTGTTCTGGTAATTTGCCTTGATGAAGAGATTTGATCTTTACCATTGCCTTGGAGACCAGCTCCGTGCTAGAATATTGCAACCAACAAAGGCAGCTGCCAGAGCAGAGGGGGCAAACGGAGCCAGGCGCCTCGGTGTGCCAAAGGGCGCTCTGTCCAGCAGCTTCCCAAGGCTTCTTACAGCAAACAAACACTGGAGCTGGGCATTTTTTCATCTCTGTTTATGACTAAGAAGTCTCCCAGGGAATTGTGTGCCTCAACCTCTTCCAGCCTGACTCTTCCCGCTGTGATTCTAGGACCACATTACAGCCACCGCCGACCCAGGCTGAGGAGCTCCCCACATCCCACTGAGGGGCCATTTTGCTTTAATGGCACTGCTTCTGCAGTGTTCAACATCTCCTGACAGCTTAAAGGCTTATCTGTCAAACTGACCACACCTAGTGATCTCAAGATGAAACAGACAGAAAACAAGTGCTGTTTTGATTATACAAAAATTGTGCAGCAAATCCATGCATTGTCTTTTGAACCTCTTTTTTCTGAACATCTTCAGGGATTTTGAGTCAATGACATGACACTGGACCTTCTTTACAGGCATGCTTTTGGCAATACAAAGAATGTGCAACAAAAATGTGCTTTCCCAGGCCCAAAATACTGCATGCCACTTCAGAGACTGATTCAGAGTACAAATACTCTGAGGAGCTAGACTTCTTAAACCCCTGGGCTGACAGAGCCCACCAGCTGGCTTTTTTTCCCACAAACCACACGCTTCACGCTTTTTAAAAATTCGAGAATCGTTTCAGGCTTTCTGCTGTTGCCAGAGGTGTGACTTGTCTGTTCTGTTCTCCTACACAGGCCACTGACGTGGTCCTGAGTAGCATCACAACTTTCGGCACACAACTCTTGGCGAAGAAATGGTACCTGAGAACTTCATTCTCAAGGAATCCAGGGCTGGATCTCAGCAGGTCTCCAAAGACAAAAGGGGGCTGTTCTCCAGGGAAGAGAACTCACCACAGTGCACTCAGAGCCAAGGGGCTGATTCTCATCTACCCTAGCGGTTCCCAACACTGCAAAGCACAGAGCACAGATCAGATGTAAATGGGAGTCAGGTCTTGGCATTTCTGGTTTCCTCTGCCAGTTCAAAAAGGACGTGTATGAAAGTTTACAAATTTGTACAGGAAATAGCTGTATAATTCCATTATGGATTCATCTGGGTGATGGCAACCATATGCTGCCCTGAGGTTACACCACACTGGATGCAGCACTGGTCCATCTGAAAATGCCAGAAGTTCCTGAAACACTGCCTTTGCTATCAGTGGATGTTAAACAAGGCAGAAGTGCAGAGGGGAGGGTGCCTCTGGAAACATTTCTGATCCTTATATCTGAAAAGCATGGGGATGGTTTTGAAAACAGAAAAAAAAAAGAGAGGAAACCAATTAAAACCTCTACACAAACTGTGACTCATAACCACCACTCTTGCTCATCATACCATGAACTTAGTTAAAGCTGACTTGTTTTTAAAGTTGATGCATTGAGTTTTTTTGTTTGCTGGGTTTCTGAGTTTTTTTTTCAAGGTAGATCTTAGAAATTCAAGGAGATCTACTCACCTCATCATGGATCCCTACAGAGAATCCATGACATGAAGAGTATGGGAGCAGGTGAAAGATGGGATAATGACTGCAAGGAACCCACAGAAAACCCACAATAAAATTTCACAAGGTAGCAGTCTCTCTGCACCAGCTCTTGACAGCCCACCCTGAGAGGCCTCAGTAGCTTTACCACTCCGAGTTTAACAATAACCATTTAACTTGGTTTGAAATTGTACCAGTTCTACCTATATTAACCTTGATGTCAGCCAGCACATATTAACAGTTTGATTTTGCAGCACACTTAAAGAAGGGAGTTTGCAATTGAGAATTCAACCCCTAATCTTAACATCAAATTACTTTTCTAGGTTTTAAGCCTGTTTTGAGGGATGGGGAGAAGATTGTCCCAGAACAAGAAAGCTCCAAAAAGCGGTGGGAATAGAGATTCTTTTTCTGCTTTTACTTTTGCCAAAATTGCTCCTTTTCACCCCAGTGCTGTTCCAATCCCTGTGTTTCTGCACACAGGTGGTTTTTACAGCCTATACTTTGCGCACAGAGATGGAATGAAGTGATGAGATATGATTTTTATTTAAGTGTTTTACCAGAAATAGCTCAATCCCACAGTCAATAAAATGTCCTGTAGTGTAAGATTACACCTTTCTGCCATTCCCAGGCAAATTTTCATAAATAAAACCTAACTGCACTCTGGAACAGTTTCTGGTCACTGTCCCTGCAGAAGATGGAGTTGCTATCCAGTTTAGTTCCCGCATGAGAGACCTTTTAATGAAGAAGTCTTTAGTGCCTTTTATTGTAAATTGTGCTACTGCCAGATGTGATATGGCCTGGGCTCCAAAACCAAACTAACTGGAAAGCACCTCGCTGTGAGTCAGAGAGCCTTGTGAAAATCCCAGAGACCTCAGAGGAATGGAAAATTCACTCTGCCACAAGCTTCCTCTGGAGGAGTTTCCCTCACTCCCTTCAAAGGCAGCATTGCTGCTTGTCCATGAGCAGGGCTCAGCTTTGGAGCTTTTTCTCAGTGTAAAGGAGAACCAGCAGCAAAGGATCTCCCCTGGATTAAGAACTAGAAAGGTTATGGAGACTACTACGGATAACAGAGACCTGCTGGGAACTGTGTCCTTCGCAGTTCACAAACACGCAAAGCATTGTGGAGGCGCACAAAAGGCAGCTGTAAAGCAGGTGTCATACAAAGGCGGAAAATATTGATATAATATTCTGTTTTTCTATTTTCATGATTTATAATCCCTTTATTCAACACACAAGGCCAAAGAGGAGGAATTATGCCTTAAGATAACACTGAAATATGCTGGTTATCAGGTACCTATAGACTCTAGCCAGTGGGCCCCTGAGAAGGCACGGCGTCTTCCTTCAGGAAGTAGAACATGAGCACACTTCCAAACACAGGCTCATTAACCTTCTGTCCTACTGAAACATCTATCTTCATCCTGTTAACAAAGTGACACCAGAGCTGCAAAATTACCAGCTTCTCTCAAGCTCCCCATTCCTTTGCAAATCCCTCATTCTGGAATTACCCAAGATGAACGTGCCTCATTTCTATCCAAGCTATTTGAATATCTTTTTTGACTTGCAAGACATCCTAAATAAGAGGCACTAAAATACCATCATCCTTGCCCTGTGGATAGGGAATGCCCCAGGAAATCACAGTTTGCAGAAGCTTGAATGAGGCACAATGCCAGTCTAACTGCATGGGAAAATGAGGTGAAGACACCCCATGTGGACTTTATTTCTATCATAAATGTACTTTCCCTTGTAGTTTTGTCTTTTTTTTATCCGAATAGGAAGGAAAAAGGCCATGTGAACAAGGAGGGCACAAGACAGAGACTGGACAGAAATCCTGCCAGTTAAACTTGTCTGCAGAACTGCTCTGCAGGCCCAAAAGTAAAGAACAATGCATGCATTTGCTATGATGTAATTTTGGTTTGGCAGCAGATTAAAAAAAAATTCCTAAACACGAAGTAAGAGGATGTGAGGGAAAGAATTCTATGCTTAAGTAAATAGTTTTGGTTAAAATCGTATAGGAAGGTTCTAAAGGACTTGAAAATGCTTTGATAATTTGTGTGTGTGTTATTTGCGGAAATTAGCTGAGTTTCAAAACAAATTGGAAAAGGTATGTCCAGCTGACTTAGTTCTGTGCCTCTGTGAAAGGAAAAAATCCCAGCTTTTACTGGTGGAAAAGTTCCTCAGTTATGTTTGATAAGGATCAGATTTTCTTCTAAAAGCTCTCTCAATCAAACTAGCATCATAAAATTAAAAATGTTTGCTTCAAATTACTTGAAAATTATGTTTCTCTGCCATTTTCTGTCCTTCCCAGGGGCTATAGAAGCACAGATATGCAGTTCATCTGTAACTTCCAGCTGAGTCTGTCAACTATCTTTGCAGATTTTACAAAGTTGTAAGACCCAAAAGGAATTAATTGTTTTATTACTACTACCCATAAAAAGAAATTCCCCTCCTTCTATAATTCACTGCAGCAGAGCTCTGCTTTTGCATAGCATCTGTAGGCTATTAGTTTTGCAACTGCAATCTGTAATTGCAAAAACATGTCATTTAGGTAGGGCATGTGAATCCAGCCCAGTAAAACCAAAAAGGATATAATCCAGATTCTTTGCTTCTCTCACAAAACATTAACCCAAAGTTTCTATATTTGTCAGCAAGACCTCAGGTCTCCTACAGAAGGCAAATCCTGGATTCCCAGAATCACTGCTCAGCTGGAGACTGCCCCAAAAAGCACACACAACCCCAGCTGTAGTGGTGAATGTTACTATCAGCAAACACCTTTTTGCTGCTGTTCTGCCTTTTGCAGCCCAGCCCCACGAGCACAGAGCCAGCCAGGGCACAAAAACGATGCAGTTTCATGGGCACACTCCTTAGAGCGGAGCATGATCTCTTCAGATCACATTCCCATGAAACAGAAGTTGGATGGCTAAAAAGAAATTTATGCCAGGCTTTCTCCAAATGCTGGATCAACGTAACATTGCGGTTCCAAACCCATTTGCTAATACAGCTGTCCTCTGCTTTCCCTTCCAGCTGACTTCAAAGGACAGTGAAGCACTAGAACGCTTTGATCTCGCTTTGTGGTGACATCTCCATCCTGAGAGCTCTTCAGAGCCCACTTGACAATGCCACAGCCAACCTCACTCATTGTCAGCAACAGTTCCTCCACACAGGAGGCTGGACCAGAGGGCTCTTCAAGCAGCATTTCCAAGATCCATAAGGACCTGGGCTCAAATTTGGATGTCTGTCAAGATCATACTTCTACCTCATCTTTTCCCTGTCTTGCTAACCTGCAGACTTCTCATGAAAAGACTGCATGAGAAAGATGCTGACAGCAATCAGGGTTACAAAGATATCAAAGATAGCAATCAGGGTTAAATACACATGAGAAGCATTCAGGAATAGCTACACAAGTCCAGGAAAGGTCACAGAGCCTGTGACTGAACGCTGTTCTGGCAGAACAATTTAATTTCAAAGCAGCAGAAATGATGCTTTCTTACAGAGCAAAAATGCCCACACATGCTGGGAATGCAAGAGAACTTTAAAATCCTAACCAGAAACAACTGTCAAGCAGAGTCAAGACTTCAATGTTTTTTAAATCAAGGCAATTTATCTGATCACAGCGTGTTCAGTCCTACAACGCATATGCCACAAGATCCAGCCCTGATCTGAAATTACTGTCTTCTTGCCTTCTGCAGCAACAGAAAGAATTTAAATCTCTCATTCAAGCTCCACACTATGCAAGACAGCTGCAAGCCAAGAAGTAGATCACCTGCAGTTGTCAATGCAGCAGACTCAGCATCTTGGACAGCTCAGCTAAAGAAGCTGAGGCAGTCGGAATTTGGACATGATGCAGGATTCAACCTGAAGGGCAACTTTTATTAAGTGGATCCAAATACGTTCCCATGCAAAGAAAAATTACATATATTACTGGTGCACAGGTGAATATACATTTAAAGCTTTGGATAAAAATACTACTAGACTGCAAAACTCCATTGCACAGAAGCTGCTAATAATTCTAAAAAGTGTGCACTTGGTCCATCTTATGGCAAGACAGGACCCAACTGTTCATCAGCCCAAAAACTGAGTGTGCACAGATGCATTCCTGAGTTGAACACCTGGGATTTATCTTAAAACATATTTTAGTGTCTGCATATATGCCCCTTTGCAGCCAGGAGATCAGGTACTGGATTCATATCTGGTCTGAGGGAATAAAATGACAACCGCAGCTTACATCTCACAGTCAGTGTGACTTTCTCCCTTTCCTGATCCATCCGCTGATGTGCGATTGTTGCCAACTTGCTGGAAATATATTCACTGGGGAGGCTAATGACAGGAGGGAATAAAGTAAGTCTGAATTAAATTCATCAGACCAAACCCAGTGGGAGCCAAACTCAGGGTGCTCCTCTCTCTTCTCCCTGCTGGGACAGCCCCAGCTTGCTGCTGCTTGCCCTTGAGTGCCTGTCCTGGTTTCAACTGGGAGAGAGTAAATTTTCTTCTTAGCAGCTGGTACGGTGCCTGTTTTGAATTTATATAAGAATAATGTTGGTAACACTGATGTTTTGGCTGGTGCTGAGAAGAGCTTACCCTAAATCAAGAACTTTTGGCTCTCCCATGCTCTGCCAATGAGCAGGTGCACTGCTGGGAGCCTGGACAGCTGACCCAAACTGGACAAAGGGATATCCCCATACCACAGAATGCTGTGCCCAGTACACAAACTGGGGAGAACTGGCTGGGATTGCTGCCTGGGACAGGCTGGGCATCAGTCAGCAACTGTACTGTGCATCACTTGCTCATCTCCTCTCTCTCCTTTTCATTATAATTATTACTACTCCTATTATTATCATATTTATTTTATTTTAATTATTAAACTGTTTTTATCTTACAAGGTATACTTCCTTTTTTCCCAATTCTCCCCCCCACTGGTGGGGAGACAGGGAGTGAGCAAGTGGCTGCACGGTACTTATTTACTAGATGAGGTTAAACCATGGTACTGCCCAAGAGCAGACAGTGGCAGCTTGAGTCTCATCTGCAGCCAGAGAGATGCTGCTTCTGAGACCACAGCAGATGTACAGGAAATTAGCAACAAATTTTTCCTAATTGTGGAAGTTGCATCAGTTACACAGAAATACATCAGAAGACTGGAAAGTCTGGGTTAGAAGAGTTTGTTATCCCTCAAATTCTTGGAAAAAGCAACTGGCCATGAGTTAAGTTTCTGGGGATCTCCTCCTGCCCTCCATCCTAAAGGATAGCCTCATATCCTCAGGGTACCTGAATATTTCTCTTAACCTCTATGAAGGTAACTCCTCTTCACTGAGATGGAGGTAACCCCCTCCCAAGCAGCAGCAAGAAATGATGTTTTAGGTCTCAGGCAGAAAGCTGTTTTATAAACACAGGCAGTACTTTTACTAAACTGCCTTTGACCTGGTTTTAAAAATACAGGCCTCATTTGCATTGCCAGTACCTGCTGGGTAAAGTGGCTTCGAAAGCACCTTTGTATGGAACCTAAGGAACTGGGTGCTCTTTCTTCTCTACCAATCTGCCATTTTCTCTCCTCTGATTTTACTACTGAAAGCGGTTTCCCCCTCCTTCCACATTATGTCAAAGCTGAATAAAATAATACCTTTATATAAATATAATCACCCACAATGCAAGTGCCACAGCCAAACCCACAAGAATAAAGCAACACGGGACATAAGGAAAGAAACACACCCAGATAACACAAAAATAAACGCTCTTCTCAGTCAGCAGTCAGTTGCATTTTTGCCTGAAGCCCCAGATTTACCCAGAGCTCTGCAATGACTTCAGCTCAGACCTGGGTGGGTCTCTGCACATCTTGGCAGAAGGGACAGGCAAAGTTCCTGGGCTGCCGATGGCTGGACGGTGGTCTGGCACACTCAGGCGATGGCTGGGGCTCCATATCCAAGCTGCCTTCTGTTTTCTCCAAAATGCTGGTGCACAGACAACAGGGTTTTAATATCAGGATGCAGTGGGCTGAATCCAAATTTGATAGCAGCGTTTTAAGCTGTGCAATGTGTATTGCATTACAGCTGCTTGTTGGAAAGATGTTTCTCATTCTGCAGATCCCGGGACATCTGTACGGCTAAGGATTCGTCAACTATTAATAGCTTCTTCTAATTAAAGAGATATTCAATATAATCATGTTAAAGAAGTTATTGCCTCTGTTACTAATAATCTCAGTTAAGAGAGTATGAAGATGAAGTTTCTTTTCTTTTTTTTGCCTATTGGTTTGTATTTAGCCCAGCCCGATGAGCTTCTTCTTTTCACATTTGTAGCTAAGTTTCACTTCTAAGTTTCACTTCTAAATCTCAATTCTGAGTCCAGATTTTTTGCCAAAGGTCTGCTCTGTTCGAATTTCTAGTCTTGCAGAGGAAGACCTAAATCAGTTTTAGAAACAGAGATCATTTTATAAGGGAAAAAAGGACTATAAACACTTAGCATTTCCCCCTAAAAAGAACCCCTCAAACCAAAACAAGAAAACAATCTGATGGAAAATGGTCTTAAAAGCATATATAAGGTACATGATTAACTCATACTTGGAAGCAAAAAGAATCTTGTGTTGGGGTGCACTATGTGCTGGAAGAGAGATAGGCCCTGAG
This sequence comes from Rhagologus leucostigma, assembly GCA_013397725.1. NCBI lineage: Eukaryota > Metazoa > Chordata > Aves > Passeriformes > Rhagologus > Rhagologus leucostigma. Next base: position 947,846 of record VZTD01002670.1, read on the forward strand.
GGCGGGAGAGAGAGCCTCTTTCTTGGACCCGGGGGTGATCCTGGAAGTGCATCCAGGTCACTGAGGATAGGCTGAGAGAGGATTGTGGGTTTCTGGACAGTGTCAGACCTATGAGATGTGATAATTGCAGTTTGTGACCTTACAGGGTATTGTTTACCTATTACCATAATAGGCAATGTCTGTGCACTGTCCCAGGTGATTGGGGGACACTGAGGTGAACATCTTTCCTGTTTATATGATGCGATATCCTTTTGGGTGCTGGTATTTAGGGAATATTTTGCTGCGCAATAAACGCTTTGCACTTCTCCATCTTGTGTGTGGAGTCATGCCCTTGCCTGAGTACTGCAATCTTGGATGCCTGACATTGAGGATTCTTCCTTAATCACCCCCAAGCTACCTTAAGTGCACTTCAGAATGGCATAGCCTGAGCAATCTGATCCCCATAACCACCTAAAACAGGAGGGTTCCTTCTCCTTCCCTGCCAGCCTCTGGCAACTGTCAGACTCTCTTGACAGTCCCCTGAACTCCTCAGGCTGTTTTCACACCAAGACAATAAAATGGCCCAAGGAGGGATCTGACCAGAGTATGAACAGACAAGGAACTGGCATGGACAACGGGAACCTTCCTTTCTGGTGGTGGTAAACCATGTAAATGACTCACCGGCTTTACCCTTGAAAAGTCCTGGGATCTCCTCATGTAGCTAGGGAAGAAATCACCCCGTTTTGAACAGTGTGAGAGTACTACAGTGCTGCACAAGCCATCTGCACCTGTCCATTGTACAACTTGTAGAAAACTGCAGCTTCCACAGAGAAAGCTTTCTCTTGTGACAATAGTTTGCTTGGATCCTGGTCTGAAGCCTGACAGTGGATAAACAGAGGTATAAACTGGTGCAGGAGCACCACGCTCCTTGTCCATCTCGTGACTGTGCATGTGAGTAACTGCCTGTCTGCCACAGCAATTGAATTAGCAAGATCACAGGCACCAGATTAGATAAAAGAGAGGGAAAGGTCAGCTGAGAAGATAAAAACATGGAGATGCTTCCTTGCACGCTACTCAGGAGACATCAGGCTGTAGCTTTCAGGCAGGGCCTGTCTCTCTTCCTACAGAGGCACATGTTTTCTTCCATCAGTACTTGCCAGCTCTCCACCACATTTAGAACGTAATGACTCGAGCAAATAGAAGCCTTTCATCTCCCCACTCAGGGTGAGATTAATTTTTTCCAGCTTTAGCTGTCTCACAGAGCTGTCTGGGCTCCCCTTAAAACCTACAGAAGGAAAGGCACCTCTGGAAGGAAATCCAGTCCACACAATGGTAGGTGTTTGGGATAGGTGGGGAAAACTGAGAAGAGCTTTTCTGCCTCCATTAAGCAGAGAAGGAGCCTTGAGTGGTGCTTGAGAATTTGTGGTGCCTGGTAGTCCATAAAGTAGCAACAGCAATCTGTGAAATGATTTAAGAAAGAAAGCCAGATGCAAAGAAATTAAGGAAGAAAAACAGAAGTATGAGAGGAACACTGCAAATTAAGCAAACCTAAGCCTTTATCAGTGCACTTCTCACTTGACATGTGCCAGTAACTTAAGACATCTACAATAAATGCTTTTGCCTTCAAGTTTCCTAATTATGTACATTTTTCTCATGGAACAAGAAGTCTTGAGTCAATTTCAACATTTTCTACAAATACTCTGCAAAGTATGATGCAACTGTATCAGAGAACCACAGAAGCTCTGTTTTCATAAATGTGGGTTTTAAAAATGAAATGCCCCATTGACAACATTTCACCAAACCATTGGAGCTTCCAGCTTTTTTATTTCAAAATACAGGGACTTTCAGGTCAAAGAAGGCTCTACCAGAATTCTAATCATAGAATAAAGATGTCAGGAATGATGCATGAAAAGTTTTAGATGAGTACATACATCAGTGTTCTTTTAGACACTGAGGGTACAAATAATATGGCAAAATAATTGATCTCACTACATGGATAGCATCAATTGCATGGGCACTTTTAAAATCACCTGAATTATGCTTCCATATGAACCCTCCCCTCTTTCCTTACTCCTGTACTGGTTTTAATTCTACACAAAAAGATTGAACATCAGAGGTATTGAGCACCCTGAAGGCATCAATCCTAATCTTCTCTTCTAGCTGGAGGACCACTCAGCTTGCCATAAACCAGTTTAGTATGTGTAGTTACTACTCTCTTTATTACCCCAACTCACCAACAAAAATACCTTATCAGGATCTTAATGTGCAGGTCTACAGAAAAACAAGGGCCTGAGGCTACTTCCTCCTGGTGGATGTGCTCCCTTTCACTTCCATTCCCTCTTGCCCTCTGAACCTCTCCTGGCTCTGCAGAGCTACCCCTGACCCACAAAAAGGCAATGTGAACTCCAGACAGTCCCCAGGCTGCAGATCATTTCCCCCTCTCCCTCTGATCCCACACAGATCTGTTTGTAAGCACACCAAGAGCACACACAGCCCTGTAACAACTGCACATGCCATTACTGGGAGGAAAACCCAGACCAGGAGCACGGCAACACATCATCTGACGGGCCAGACTGAACACTGCAACTTCCTACAAGCCAAGGTAGTTGCATCAGGCTTTGTCAGGATATTTTCAAACAGAAAAAGCACTGCAAGCAGGTACAGGTGATTTGTAACAGAATCGGACAGAAGGTGCAACAGCTGAGGTACAGGGTTCTGGTCTCCTTCTTTTAACCCACACCAGTCTTGTTCTTAGATGCTTATTTCCTACGAGAATTAAGGTACTGGAAGTGATTTTTACAAGCAAACAGGTAAATTCTCAAATCAACCATCAAGATTTGGAGAGGCTAAGTCATAAGGGTGTCAGTTTTGATCCACATGAAGAAGTTCTACTCTGCTGGACAGTGATGGTTAGAACTGCCAGGAGAGCAGAGGAGGAAAGGAGTGCTGTAGGGAATTAAAAGGTAATTACTCGAGAACATACAGGATGTCAGGTTCTTCTCTCTGGCCTATCCTGCACTCTTTACAGGCATGTGTGCATGACAATGAGACTGAGGGACATACACTCTTTTTACATGCATTTCTTACATCCTTTTGACAAGTGCCATGGTGTGGGTGATATCCTCCTCCTCCTGGACTGCCATACTAAGCCAACACTAACCAACTCTACCCTGAAATGGAAATATCCTGTCACAACATTGCAGTTTACCCAGCTGGCTTCACAACCTTTTTTCAGCATTTGTAGAACCACACCTGTGTTTAGCCTGAACCTAAAGTTCCTTTCTGCTCGTGTAAATGTAATTCTTTACGCTTTTTTAAATTCACCTAGAGCTGCAATTACCTGCTTTTGCCAAAATTTTGCACCAAGCAAACTGCTGCATCTGTTGCTTTTCTCCAAACGACAGCACGTTTATGTCCAGTTTCATTTTTGTACATGTTTGTCTATGTTGGCACTTCGGAAACTGAGTTTGAGAAGTCAGGAAACTTCATGCCTGGATTGTATGCAGCACCTCTGCTGCCTGCTGGAGAGTTAAAGCTTACAGCTGGTTAGCAAATGCCAAACATATGGTCCAGCAACAGCAAAGAGAAACCCACAGTGTTACTTCCCTGATGTTAAGGAGATGCCCTTCTGGAGATGCTGGTCCAAGATTACCTGAGACAGCAAAATGGTTTCTTTTCAGCCACCTTTTCCAGGAGTCACCTGCCCACTGATCACCCACTGAGTTCCTGATGAAAAACTCCAGGTCCAGGTGCTCAGGGCTGTTCTTAGAAAGGAGAAGAGCTCCATGCTGATTTCCTTGAAAGGAGATTAAACAAGGGCCTCCCAGATACTAACAAGTGATTCAACCTAAGAATGTCCACACTGAGGAACAGCTTGGGAATGTGCACTTCTAGACTCTCTAGAGCATTGTTTAACACACAGGAGCCAGGCGGGACTCAGATCCAAAGGCCTGTGTACCTTCCTCACACAGCGTGACCTCTCGGAGCACACCTCAGACTGCCTTCCTCATACTGGATACAACCCTCTTGGAGACAGCTGACACTTGAAACCTTATTGTGGATAGTCACAAAACCAAGGAGCAATAACAATCACTTATGCAATGCTTGGTGGCACTTTGCCAACCAGCTCCAAGGGCAGCGGCCCACGGCATTTAGCAGGCAGGCCACTTCTCCGTGGCATCCTCATGGTGTAACACGCTGTTCGAGCTGCGCACGTGCCCCTCCTGCACAGCTTTGTCTTCTCTCCATGAAAAGCACTTTTAAGTGCCAGAATTATTCACAGGCACATTTTAACATTTGCAATCAAAACACAAAGAGGATTTCCTGAACAGTGGTTTCCAGCATGAAGGACCTCTCAGCTTAGCCCACGGCATTCCAAATTCTTAATCACTAACGCAAAGCCTGACAGTCTCTATCAAACGTGCTGGCAAAACTGGAGTTTATCCAACTGCATGGTGAGGAGCAAGCCATGCCAGGCACAAGGCAAAATGAGCTCTTCTCACACCCATTACCATCCCAGTACAGAGACCACAAGCAATTAGGAGACACAGAAGTTAAAAACAAGTTTTATGTTCCACTTTGAAGCAGTTTCAAAGCCGGTTTAAAGATAAAAATGTACAGTTAATTCTATCACACTTCTTGTCCTAGGAGTGTCAGCTATTTAAAAATAAAACCTGGAAGCTGCAAGAGTTCTGTTCGGTCCAGTGGGAGGTGATGATAATCTGCACACATGCATAACAGCACCTGGGCTCTTACTTCATAAAATAAGCTTTGTGTGCTGTCCAGCTAAAAATCTGGCAAAAGGATTAATTCAAACTGGAAGCAAATAACTTCATCTGACCAGAATTAACTCTAAAAGTGTGCCTAAGATTTTAAATAATGGTCTCAAATGTAATACTGTAATGATTAACACTAGCTAAAAGACAGAACACTATCTAATGAAACCAAAGACATCTCAATTCTGCGTGCTTTATTTTTATAGAGACTCTGTCTAGAGTGTCAGATATAAAAACTGAAAATGAACAGCAAAAAATCACTAGTCTGAAGCTGTGGAAGTGTGAAGTATAACTAAAAAAGCAAGCACGAGTATTTTAAAGTGCTCTCTGCATGTACTATCATTCAAGGCAAACAAAGTGTCATGAAGGTCATTTTTTCAAGCAGTTCATTCCCACCAAATTCAAGTCAATGTCTTACTGGCTACTGCAGTTCCAGAGCTGAAGGTATCATTTATGTCTCTGTACAGTTAGGGCTCGGCCAGCATTGATCCCATAATTAAATACTGCTACAGATCATAAGCAAGAGCCCATAACCCCTTCTGGGAACTGTTCAGACTCATCTGAGCAAAATTTTCTTCAATGAATACACCATGCTATCACTAAAGAAAGATGCACTATTATCTGGCATAATTAAAGTATTATTAATGCATAATTGAACTTGGGTTATTTCCTGAAGGAAGAGAACTGCTTCAGAGCTGCATATTTTCACCACCTGCTCTAACTGAACACACATTGTTTGTGGATAAACTCGTGCTCCTGCTCACTTTGTTGGTAGCAATTGTCTGTTCTGTACTCTCATTAAGTGAGATACTGCTGTCACTTCCTTCACTGAGACCATTCTCACTTTATAATCACATCTTCCTCCTACGCTTCCCAACTATACTTCTCTAGCCTATGCCCACACCAATTTCATAAGCAGTGGGTCTTTTACAAAGGTTTTCCAAAACCAACAATCTTCCTTTCCTTCCTGCCCACAACTCTTTGTCTCTCAAGCATGCAGCACATTTTAAATACGTGTATGGTATTACTGGTCACGTCTGCCTGCAACCACTTTGGGTTCTGGAGACATTTTCTGCAGCATGTTTTATTTTCACTATAATTATCTGCAGTGTATGTTGTCCTTCCAAATACTAGTTTAAAAATAACAAAGTATTAGTTAGATCTGGGACATGTAAAGCTGAAAGAAGTTCAGTGACAGCATTAATATGATTCATGAAGTTCCAGCAACTATAGAGAGGACAAACGAATCAAGACTATACACACAAAATCCAAGAGGAGCTTTTGCTTCATGCCAGACATATTCGAGTTGACTTTTCTGCCTCTGCTTACACATCTGTCCCCAACACCACATCCATTCTCGATTTTATTTGGAGGACACTGGGGTTCAAAGGGACCCAAGAAGATAAAAATCAGAGAGACTAAGACTTTGCTTCCAAAATGCCTTGGAATAGATTCTCAAGTAGGAGCAGCTCTCCAAGTAGGAGCTAGGAACAGAACAAAGGAAACAAAACCCCACTTGATGTGACAGGCATTACCTCCCTTCTCAGAAACACCGTTCTGCATTCTGTTCTGGTCCCTCCTACCCACTGTTTGCATATGGCTGAGCCAGAAGGCTGAATGAGATGCTGCTCGCAGCTGCTCCTCCCTGCCTTCCACCCCTACACACCTGGGAGGGGTCTCACTGCCTGGCTCCCTCTCTTCCCCCTCCTCTCAGCCTGCTTGCTCTCCACAGCACACACACAGCTCTTTGCTGCTTCACTCCCCAAAGGATGTCCTCACAGTGACAAATGACGACACTGTCAGGTTTGCTGGAAAATACTAGAAGGTGTTGATAGAAACACTTTTTAAAGAATTGCTGGCCTTCAGCTGCAAATCTGAATTAACTTCTTTTGAGCTTCCTTTCACCTAACTTGCAGTTGTGTTGTTCTCTACACAAGTATTTTGAGAATCCCAGGACTGAGTGAGGCCATTTGTGTTCTATAGACCAACATACATTTTTACATTTAATTTTGGATTATTAGATTTCTCTCTGGAGGTTTTTAGACTAAGCTGTAAGGTGCTACCAAAGGCACCATCTTCCCCAGATGAGTAACAGGAAGAGCACAGTGAAACTTTCTCCCCACCACCTCTCAGTCCCTTTGAAAGTCACCTCTCCCTGATCCCCACCTATCCGAAATACTCCATATCAGAAAGGAAGACAGTTCAAGAAAGACCAGAAAGAAAGCTTGCTTCATTGTTTTCATATGGACCAGGGATTTGGAAGGAGAAAATTCCCTGACACAGAAAGAATCCAAAGTTTAGCCAGAAAAGAGGGAATCTGTAATGAAGAATGCAGCAGGCCAGACTTAAATTTCACTATCAACACTTAGATGGAAACAGGAGGTTTTCATAATGGATTTTCAGATTTGAAAGTCAAATACAGCTGTAGTTTGACAGAAGCTGACTCACTGAGCTTCAGGGCATGCTGAAGCACAATCACACACAGTTTGCTTCCTCAAATTCTCCCAGAGAGGCAAGAACCAGCAAGAGAAGACAGGCTAAAAGCTGACCTCTGCTTTGAAAAGGACAGGCAATTTTATCATGGATACTATGCCCTGAGCCTCAGTTCTTTCACCACACATTAGTCTCAGCATGTGTATAAAATATAGGACAAGATCTTAAAATCCAACAATCCTGGGATAAAGCAACTTTTTTCCTCTGAATAGCTAAGGTCAGGCTCCCCAGGAAGAAGGGCAGTTTGTAAAATCTTTCAAAAATCTGCACGTTAACTTGCAGCAGTTGCAAACCCACAGGACTCAAACATATAGACTAGCTGCTCTATCTCTAGGGGCAGCAGGACTATGTGGGTCTAATCAATTTATCTGAATGAAACACCAAATTACACGTCCCAGCCTGCAGAAATCCGCAAAACAGTCAACAGCAGAAAACTCCATGTTCAGTAAAAACCACCCATTGTCAAGTACAACAAAGTAGGAGGAAAGTATATGTTAGGACTGAATTTCTGGCTGTGAAACACCATCTGAAGCCAACTTCTAATAAAGCAGTTTTGCCTGCAGGACGTAGATGGCATCAGGAGTGCAGTGAATTGGAACCTGCCTCTGGCTCTCTGAATACATTCAAATGATTGTTGCCAGAAGTGTGTGCAGCACAGCAAACTGCTGCTGCACAAGCATGTCAAAGCCAGGCTTTATAATCTTTTGCTTCCTGAAAGTAATGTAACATCCCAAATACAATTATATCATCCCAAATACAATTAGCACAGCACAGGCTTATTACCAACAGAAGCACATCACAACCTAGACATTTTTATTCCTAGCAAACAAAGAAAGAACAGAAGTTCTGATTGAAATTTGGCTTAATCATTTCAGCAAAAAATTGTTTGCAGAACTTGAGAAACCTTTAAATGCTTACCGCAGATGTTGGCTTGTAGGACCAGAAATTCACTTTCATAATAAGAGGTTTCCCTGAAGCTCTATGGTTTATGGCACTGAAGCAGAAATTTATAAAGCAAAATCCTGGTCTTACAGAAGTTGGTGAAGGCTTTGCCACTGATTCTCATAGGGCCAGCATCACTCTTGCTCTAGCAAACAGAATCACCATTTAATATCTATTTTTTACTGCATTCTACTGAAGATGATGTATATGCACTGCAATAAATGCAAACTTCGATATTAGGAGACATTTGTGCTTTGACATAGAGAAAGTAGTGAGAGGAAATGCCAGAAGTCCTCTGAATTTCCCAAGTGAATAAAACTTTAAACTATGTTTTCCTTAAGAATAGTAATTACATTCTTAACCTAAAAAATGTCACTGTCCTTAAATAAGCCTGCAGAGATGTCATCAAAAGGTCACTGAGTGAACCTTCCAGGATGGGAAAATCTACTGCTTAATCACTCCAAGTTGTGGGGACTCTGATCCTAACCACACAAGAGTGGAATGATCTGAAGCAGCATTTGCAGGCCAAAGTAAATTGGAAGGGATTTGTTTTCTCCAATGATTTACTTAATGACTTTTCAAATTAAGCTAGCTATTCAGGTAATTCTAGAAACAATCTCAAGGCCTGAGTACTCTGTGGCAAAACGGATGGGAGCTCTGAGAGACAGCTGTGTAGGTGCCAGGCTTACAGAGAGGCAGCCAGGTGTCTGTTCTCTGCTGACAGAGCATCTCAGATCCACCAACTCGAGTTTTGTATCCACGCTCCTCCGAGGTTTTAGAAGACATCAAGCAGACTTCGTATCACAGATGTTACAGAGCAGAAATCAAAGGTGTTGGCAGAGCAGCAGACTCTTCGTGTTTAAAAATGACATTACAGATTCCCCTGATAATAGCAGCAAATTAATTTCTTTAGACACCCAGAGCAAAAGCCCTGCTTCTCCTTATGGACTCAGCTGATCCAAATGCTACTTTATTTTCCTCTCTCCTCCTTAATAAGGAAGAAAAACCCACGTAAACTTCAACGGTAAATATGCAGACCTGCAAGCCTTCCAAGGCAAGAATAAAATTGATGAGATCATGGGAATCTCAGTCTTACAGGTATCAAGCATCACCAGAAGAACAAGTGAGAGCTTTGCTTCCCAGCCCTGCACTTCCAGAAGCCTTGGCTGAATCCTACCATGTAAGAGCCATGGGTAGCCCTAGCAAATCCCATTTTCTAGAAAATCCAAGGAACTTTAGGCACAGCTCCTGTAGTGCAAGTGGGAACACACAAAAAATGTAACATTTTATCACATGAATCCAGGAGAAATGCTGGGGTTTGTGAGGCTGCGCCCAGAGCAGAAAACAGGGACAGAGGATCCAGGGACATCAGATGGAAGAGATCTCCTGAGATCCACAGTCCCACCTTCCTCTCACAGCACGCTACCACCACAACCACCCATTCCCTGGAACTTTTAACTGGATGATTCTTGTTCTGTTATGTTATAGGGCTGTTAACAGCTTATTAAGTATGTGGGAGTGCCTGCATGGCAAACTCTTGAGTGAGGAGAACAAAACCTTTCATCTCCAGGCCTTGGCTCCTCATTTGGACAAGCAAGCAACACAACTGAACTTCGGGACAACGCTGAGGAGGAATCGGTCCCCTCTCAGCTCCTAATCATCAGTGAGAAGGGAGCTGTGGTCCAGAGAAAATGAAGCCAGCAGTCCCCAGGAGGAGGTGAAAGGGCACCTCCCAGGCTGGGGCCCTGCTGATGGCACCCCTCGGGCTGTGCAGGAGTCCTTTCTTCTGCACTCACAAAAGAATCCAAGCAAGTCATTTAAAAGCGCCTCAGGGCAGAGCTTGCTGCTAGATCAGGTTTGCCCTGTTAAAACAATAAATGAGGTAATGCATGAGACTGCCTTCTATTTGAGGACATTTCATTCATAAAACAGAAATACCAAAAGTTTTGCTACCAAATAAACTTCATAGATAGGTTTAAAAGGCCTCTGCACCTCTCCCTGCAAGAGAGCAGGGCCAAGCTGTAGGGATTCGGTGGCACAAGGCACACTGTTTCCAAGGACAGCTCTGCACCTTGAAATGAGAGCTGACAACTTCCAGGTCATTAACCCGACAGTGTAAACAGGACCTATGGACAGACACATGCATTCAGGTGGGCTGGAGCAACGGCCCCAAGTGCAGACCTCTGCAAACACTGCTCTGCTTTGTGTTCTGAGTTTCCAGGAAAACTTTTATTCTCTGCTCCCTTCTCCTCATCCTCAGGATATGTGGAGCCTGGTGCTGGCTCTATTTGTGTTGCTAGCTGAAAGAACAGCAGAACATGCCAAGCATTTAATAACAAAATTCCAGCCTTGTGACACAACCCAGCAATCCCAAGACTGGAAACTAACCTCATATTTCTACTCAGCATAAAACCTTAATCCTAAGAAGAGCACCACTATTTTTATTTTGCCTGAACCTCTTCTACAGAGATGCAGCTCACAAATTAAGAAACTGGCTGCGTACCAGGTGGAACAGGGCTGTTTTACCTATGTACCTATGGCATGTATAGACTGGTAGAGTTACGACAACACAGAAACTGCTAGAACTAGTTATGATTATCTGTGTGCTCTTACACAGAACTGGTTATAGCTGGATGAGCTGTTGTCCCGGCCACTACTGGTCCCCCACTACCTTGGGACCCCTCTAAGGACACTCCTATGAAGAGGAAACACATGGAGCTTTGCAGGGTCCTGGGAGGATCATGGCTGGGTGTGAACATGCACATAACAATTCTCATCTCACATCCCAACTGCAAAATGGCAGGGCAGGAGGCTCAGCAAGCCAAGAGCCCAGGTTCAGCCCAGGGACAGATGGGCATTATAGACATATCTAATGACTCACCAAGACCTCTGCAAAAGGGATGGAATAAACTCCTCCAACCCCAGGTTGGTGTTTCAACCACTGTTTGCCTTGATCATTTCCATCACCAGATCCCAATCAGCTTCTCACTACTGCAGCTGTCCTGGCTTCAACACCAGTCAGGCTTGCAGTGCAGAAGTGCCATCAGACACCTGAAATTCCATTTTATAACGGCTTTTACTGTCACTAACTGTGCTGCAGATGTGAGGCTGTGCCTGACAAAAGCTGCAGAACAAGCCTCTGCTGTATCTCAGCACAGAAAGCAGACCTGCTCATCTGTCTCAACTTACAAGTCACAAAAAGGCAGAAAAATTGTGGCCCTGCACACTCCTGTACAGCTGCAATATGTGACACATAAAACTGCAAATGCAAGAGTTTTAGGGGAAGATAGAAACTATTATGTCAATAGTAATAATCTGTGCAGAGGGTACATTTATTTGTATACTCAGAAGCACAAAAGGTTTGTACCCCTATTAAATAGCTGTAATGTGTGTTTAACCATAGGGTTTTATGCAATTTTGGGCTGTCTTGCCCTATCACTACAATGTTTTCTGCAAAGCTCTTTCCATTCCCAGTGTGATGAGCACACTATGCAAAGACCACGATCTGGCCATGTTACTGTAAAGGATATACAGAAGCATCATTTCAGAAGAAACAAATTTACCTTCAACTTTGATTAAGTCATCTTTTGTATCTCTGTTAGAAGCAGTCTTATGGACACATATAAAAGGCCAGTATCAACCACTGCTAGCTACACTTACTCTGCGGAATGACACCACATAGAACGTATCCTCCCTTCGGTGAATTGCTTCAAAAAAGTCTTGATAGCTCCTCGGAGAGGCATAATACACTTGCAGCTCATTCCCTGAGTTCCTGCTGAAATAAAGAAGGGCAAAGGTAATTATGTTGGACAAGACAGTTAATTTCGGTGAGATGACTTTGAAGACCTGCTTTTTAAAGGAACAGCAGCTCTTCATCCACTGAGAGGAGCATGAAGAACACAGAACACAGGTGAAGACAGTGAAACTACTCTGTACTTTTTGAATGTTCAACGTGCTTCAAAGGTCTTACTGTGGCAAAGACTTCCAGATTTGTTTTTGTTCATGCTTCTGAGGCCAGGAAAAACCTGTTCGCTAGCTCAACAGGAAAAAAAAAGTATCAACCTAAAGTGTCTGAAAAATTGTGATGACTTCTGAAAATAAATTTTAGGATGAAATGTCATTCTGAAATAAAATATCAAACCATTTAATAATTTAATAAATTTCTTTTACTGCTAAGAATCCAAACCACTGAAATTGAAAGAAGTGCAAAGTTAAGCATAAACAGGGCTTTTAATTTACTGTCAAATGACAAATCCACCTTCATTCTCACCCACCCTTTTTTTTTTCCTGCTATGTCCTCTGGTCCACTCAAAGATTTTTCCCCTGGTCAACTCAAAGATTTGCTCTTGATTTTCAATTTAGACAGAGGAACAAAAATAAGGTATTCACATAATTCCGGCTTATCTTTTCCACGGTTCTCATTTTACACATACCAGACACAAGGAAAAGATGCTCCAAACCATTCTAAGCCAAAACACTGGCAAGTCCTACAATCACGGTACTTATCCACTGTTTATCTTGGAAAGGTGAGAAATTCCTAGCATATACTGCTATCATTTATACTTCCCCAATCCCATTCCAAAATAACTTATTTAATCACACTGGAAAGCTCTACTCAGGGAAACCATTAGCTGGACCTTCAACCTGTCATTTTAATTTCCCCCACTTTAATAGCACACTGTGTGTTTGTGGCAGGGACACCGATCAGGCTATCCCTCCCCTCCCAATCTGTCTTCTGCTGACCCAGGTTTTGAACTAGGGGGGGCTAATCTAGATTATTTTAGTATGTTTCTAAAATATAACAAGGCACAAATCTATCATCAAGTGACTTTCTCAAGCAGCAGTAATAGTAGGCTGTCATCATCTTCTCCTCCACTGCTAACAGAGCCTTGTTGCAAGCAAAGGACTGCAGCTGCCAGGCCAGTTGCCCTTTCACAGGATTGGGGGTATAAGCCCTGGGGGATCTGGAGCAGGCAGCTCTACACTACACATCCCCTTCCGCACAACTATGCAAGAGAGGAATCAGCTCCCATCCTTCACACACAGGAAACAAAGACTGGAGCTAATTTGAGCTTGATTACTCCTTCATGAAAACACGTAGGCCCACCAAGCCACCCCTGAGATCGAGCACTGAAGCTGGGCTGTGATGAAAGGCACGGCGCCCACGCACTGCTTGGTACAACACATCCTGAAAGCTGACACGGGGCCCACAGATCTGTGTGCTCGCCCACACTCCACCAGATACAGCGAGACCTAAAAACCAGCTACGGGAGAAAACTGTTCCAAAGCACTTGGATACCACTGGGCCTTTAAAAAGCTCTCCTGGTCATGTAACAAATTGAACACCAAGTGACACCACAGGATTACAGACAGTACATTGCATCTACCTTCGAGCATCTACTGATAACCACAACGGACCTCTCCATCAAAGGAAGGGAGGAACTACACAGTCAAAACCAAGCGCAAAACTATCAGCTGTTCTAGTAACACCTTTGCATATTACAAGAAAGCATCATATTAAATTGTGTATGCCAAACGATGGTGCTGAACCTGGCCATTTATTGGGAGATCAATAAGTCTTTCATTGTAGAACTTCGAAGGACACTCTGTTATGCACCACAGAGCACTGGGATGTTGCACATACACTTGTTTTGGGAAGAAATGAGGCAGGACGCAGTGCTTTATGCATCAAAAACTACAATATTAATAGTGCAAAACTTAGGAAAACAACTGGAGAGTCTTATTTTGATACCTGAAGCCTTAAGAAACACACTCACAGAAGCCCTCAACAGAATCACCTCTGAAGAAAGCTCCACAGACTATAAAGAGAGGAGGAGTGTTGATTTTCTTTGCAATCATCTTAAATTTTATCTCCTCCACTGCTCTGACTTCCCTGAAATTCTTTTCAATCCTCAGCTTCCTGACAGAAATTACAATGGAGATGGAGACCAACTCTTCTAACAGAGACATTCAGTAAACCTGAAGTTAAGCTTACTTTGAGTAGGAAGTTGCACTAGGGATCTCCTGAGGTCCTTTACAACCTAAACTACTCCGTGATTCTACGACTTCATGGAGCACCTAATAGCTGATGGCTCTGGGAGGAACTGGAAGTCTGTTCTATGTTCTTAGCAGTTCCAGGACAGACACAGCATGCAGCTGCCATGACTCACCGGTTCTGTTCATATAAACATCATTAATCTGAAAAAAAACCCCAAAAAATCTCACTTCCTTTAGAGCACAACAGATTATTCCATGCAGAGCTACATGATGTTGCACACTGTTTCCAATAATCCAGATAATTTTTTTTCAGAGTAATGCAAACATGTATATTAAACTGCCTTATGCCATGAGGCTTGTTCATCAGTGTTCAGTTAAAACAGCTATCCTTCATCTGCCCGCAGAACTCAAAAAGCTTTTGCTTATTTTTTTTCTTGTAAGTCAAGACATATCAAAATTTGACAGCCTGGTTCCTGTAACATTTGCCTGCAGCTTGCTCTTTTTCCCCAGGCTGATCCTGTTTCCAAAGCAGCAATGCAAACGGAAAGGCCACAGCTGTCTTACTTTCCACAGCAGCATTTCAGGTGGTGTTCTCACCAAAAAGTCCCCTTTATACTCCATTCTGCTCTTACACTCCTCTTTGGCACTTCAAAGCAGACAGCCTCCTAAACAGTCCCGCACAAAATTCAGGAGAGAGAAATTTTGTTTCCTAAATCTTTTCTCTCCAGTACTTCCTGTCACCAGGAAGAGGGACAGGATGGTAATGGGGAGGGATGGGCAGGGGACATCAGGAAACTCTGCATTAATGTGCTCCAATAATCAGCACAGAAAAATCAGCAGATGGAGACAGAATACAAATGAGATATAATGGTAGTTCTAAGTTCATCATAATAATTTGGTGCTAGCTATAATGGCTGTACTCTTGAAGACAATGAGAGAAACCTTTCTCTTACCTTTCTCTTAAGATTCATGGCCCTTTGAAACATTCTTACAAACTAACGGTGTTCTCACAGATAGCCCCAAGTCAGTCCCTCTGTTTTTCCCTAAATATTCAAATCTGTTTAGAAACAGATTCTGAAGAGCAAAGTAAGGATTTTCTTAAAATTCATGGCTAGAAAGACCCTGGAAGAGTGGAGCTGTGATACAGGGGTCCCTTTAAGTGTAATATAAATCATTAGAAGCAGCTATTTGCTAATGGACAGAAATTAGTCCGAGAAAAGTAGCTGCATTTGGCTTAAGAATCCTGACAAGATGAAAAGGGGCATTCTTTACCAACCGCTGGTGAAAAACTAGGTTATTAAGTAGAAAGCAGTAACAAAGGAACTGTTCTGCCTTACCTGAGACTGGTGTCTGTGTAAGGCATGGCCATTAGCTGGGAATCGGCTTTGTCACTGAGGGAGCTCTGAAAAAGGGGGAAAAGGAAAAGATGACACAAAGCGAAACCAGTAAGCATTTCCTTGGTTTGCCACTACGTAGAATACAACACACAGAATGGGGTGCAGAGGTTAATCAGTGCTCTGCACCAGAAATGTGCATTTTCTCACTGATGAGACATGAGAAACTGAAATGGTCAGCAATCAAGCTGGAACAAGAAAACCAGCAAGATTTTAATACACCCAAATTTGAAGTCAACATTTAGAGACAAGAAAGGGAGCTTGGCACCATACACAACAGTTCTAAATGTTCTACCATTCTGCTTTGGACACCAGTGAGAAGCATCTGAAGTTTAACACACAACACTTCTTCCCTAGAAAACTGCAGTATTTCCCACATTGTAATGTTCAATTGCTTTTAAAGCTGTTACTATGTCTAATCAATTTAAATGCTTTGAAAATTCATTGTCTTAATTTCTGCCTTGATATCAGTATGCCGTGTAGATAAAAGAGATTTTAAAAAATGGGAAATATGAGCACAAGTCTCCTAATTCTGTAGTCTTACCAAAAAAAAAAGAATCCCTCTAGCAAAAATTTAAACACTAAAAATAAGCCATAAAAAGGGTAACTATTGATTTCATTTTAGAAAATGCAGAGGCTATTTTGATGGCTGCTAAAAAAATTCAAAACCCCGAATCCAAGAACAGGAATGGAAGAACAACTTTGACAACATAATAATCAACCAAACCCAGCAATTTCAAATGGGAAGTGTTGGCTGCCCTAATTACAGGCACGATGGCTACTTTTGTCTATAATGACAAGTGCAAACGAGTCAGGGAGACTATTTCATGAAATTATCTTGTCGTGCCACCGAGGCAGGAGCACAGGCGGGCGCACCTGCGTGACTCGCGCTTTCTGCTGCTGGTTGTTGGACAGCCTTCGGGATCGCGTTCGCTCCACCTCGTGCCTGTGCACCCATCCTCGGAGTTCATGGGTCAGCCTAGGAAAAGCCACAGCATCAACACAGACGTCAAACAACGCTGCCAGAATATCTCAGTTGTATACAAGAGTTCAGCCACCATACAAACACTGAAGATTACTATTATTTTACCTTATGAGGACTTATTTTTAATACAAGAGTAATAAAATACAACTGTAAGATTAAACTTATGAGGGAATTTGCAAGGAATTATCTAAAAAGTATTAGATTCATGGACGTTTCCACATAAAGTAGATACAGTCCTTTCTTTTGCCCAACAAACAGTAATTTTGAAATTACTGGAAGGACTACTGAAATTTAAAATCAAAACTTGATCAATTCAAGACAAATTATCGGTTATGGCTAAATTATAAATAAATCTGAGAGGAAGAATGGACAAAGAGAATGCAGATAAGATTACTGACTCATATCTATGGAAAAGTGGAGCTAGGTGTTCTATAACAGTGAACAAAGAACATCTGCAATATCATGCTCAGTCTGCTTCTACCAGAAGGTGAACAATAGAAGACCATCTCTTATATAATTCAGATGGAAAAGGCTTTTAGCTGACTTGATTTCCATATCATTAACATTTCTACATATGAAGTGATTTCTCTTTTAAGTCATGAAAAATCCCCAGACAATCAGAAAATTGTTATCTGGCTATTGCACATGACCAGTGTGAAAAGAGAGCAGTGAAAATCATGACTAAAACCATGGAAAGATTACAGAGATCCAAGTGGATCTGTCCTTATGGCAGCAGGCATTGGACAGGGCAGACACTTATGAGACACTGGTCACGTACTGGACGAACACCATGGATGGACAACAACATTACTCACAGCTATCCAGTAGCACTCAGCCAACACAGAATTTATATCTTAACTCCTAATAAACTTTAAATGCTCACAAAGGTTGTTTGCTCACCTCAGCGACTCTGTCCTGTTGATCAGAGGCCGGCAGGGGGGTGGTGGTGGTGAAATATATAACAGTGGTTCTTCTGAGACTATCATTAGTGCTTTGTTATCAGACACAGAACGGTCATACCTGGGAAAAAATCAAGAAAAGCAGATCAAGAATTCCCTTAAAAAACTTTTCCATGACCCTTTGACCAAATCCAGAGAATGAGCACAAACACCAGCAGACCCGCAAATGCTACAGCTGCTCCCATGAGACCTTTGAAGCAGGTGAGTAACAATTCCTATCAAACATCCAATGTTCTCAGTCAGTCCCTCAAAGGGGGCTGACAGCTCTCAATGCAGGGAAGACAGATGAGCATTAGCAGATGTTGGATCTCTTCCCAAGAAGGCCAGATATTGATAGAATATGTAGTCTGTAAAATATTCCTCATAGTATGCAAACTATGTGATCTCTGCAGACGCAACTTTTTTTTCATTCCAGAGCCGTGCAAGATTTGCTACAGAAATATTAAATTTATTATCCACTAAAACCATGCAGATAGACAGACCATAAGCTATAGGACAATCGAGCAGCCACAAACTATATTACAACTGAGCGGAGAGGATTTACATCTCTGTCTCCAGAATCTAGCTTGGTTTTGATAAAAAGTGAAAAGGAGCATGTATTTCTCAGTACAAAAATCTGTAACACTCTCAGGGTCTCCTGAGGAGTTACTTACTTATCACCAAATACCTAATGTAGTTTTCTCTCTTGACAGGTTATCAATGTAACAGCCTTAGTCCTCTTGGTTTTGACAGACTTTTAACTCCTGAACCTAAACTTCTTTCTGAAAAATCAGGTATAAGAGCTTATGAAAGCCTTATTCATTTCCCTTCCCTTTCCCAGCTCTCTCTCCATCTTCATCTGCTTCTCCTGTCTGGTGCATCTAGGACTGATAAAGGAGAACATGCAGCAAAGAGCTCACAGCTTGCCAAACCCAGGGTGACACAGTGAAAGAAAAGGAGGTACAGGCACAAGCACATCCTCCTAAGAGAACCACTCTACTCTTCTGTCCCATAGGTCATGGTCTGAAATGTACCACATAGGATACAAAGCCCTCACCATGGCTACAGCCTGACAATGCTCCTGATTTATTGCCTTCTTTCTGCATGGCAAAATACATGCGGGCTTTCTGCACATCTGTGCCTGGCTTTGTTCAACCAGCCAAAACACTCCACTGGAAAGGGACAGTCTAATAGGATAAATCTTGTAAGGGGAAAACATGAGCTGTATTAGCCAGACTTCAATCTGGAGACAATTATATGTTCACTTATGCACTGCATGCTAGAGATATAGGAAGCCTGAAAGCCAGTATTTAATTAAAAAATGGATAAGCACAAGGATGGACTCGGACTTTTTTAAATGAAAAAGTACAGTGCTAAGTTCAGAGTGTGTTCTTAGTTGTGAACTTCCCCAGTCTTCTCTTGAGCAACTAAGAAAATAAATATTCCAGCTTGAAAAGTAAGAAGAGATAGATAATATGACAAATATCACAACTATGCAAGCTAAAATATAGATCAGAGGGAAAAAGCAAACAGATGAACTGAAGAAGGTCCTGAAAATCTCGGTGACAAGCACTCGTGGATATGCTCTCTTTCCTAACACTGCAGCACAGCCACGTGTACACTTCTGAAGCTCTGTGTGTTGGGTACTCTGTGAGATAAAACACTGCATTCATTTGAAAAGCAAACTGAACAGCTTTCAAAATACTGTGTTTAGAACTCAGGTACCCTGTAAAAGAAGCAAGAGCACTGGCCAAAAACGTGAGCGAGGCCGTGAGGACTAAAAGCACCAAGCACTCTGCCACCCAAAATATGATACAGGTTTTCATCTAACCTATCACTCTTCTCGAGAATGATGTCCTCAGGTATTTTCTGATCTGTGCTGGACTCCTGGACAGCTGAGAACTCCAGAAGATTTCTGGTCCGGTGGTTAGAACTCACAGTGGAATCAACTCCACTGGGATCCTTTTCGAATACACTGGAAAACATAATAAACATAGCAAAATGTATCACACACATAAGGGGTCTGCAAGGCACTTTACTGCAAGGCATTAAATACTCAGGTGGAGAAGTTTCTGGCTGCTGTTACATTACATGGATAAGGTTCGTGTACTATCTAATGTAAAAAACCAATGTATCATTATAATCTCATCATTCAAAGCAGTAGCAGTCAGAAAAGCAATTCTGTTCTCTTCTTCAGTTTTAATTGTTTGAAGGATTTTGATGCTCTGGTTTTCACATTCCCCCACGTAAGCTTCACCTGATGAAACTAAGAATGCTCTGCTTGTAACCCAGGTCTACAGGCATAAGAAAATTACCTACACTCAAATCAAAGCACTACCAAACTTTAACTTTCATCAGCCCCAAAGTACAATTTACATAGTTTGTATGAACACAACATGTAAGGAAAACTTAGCAATCAAATTCCGTGCAGCTGCAAGCCTGGAATGTTATGCCAGACATCCACCAGAACTGTACACAAACTTAAATATGTTCAGTTCTGCTTGGATTTAGAACAACTGGCAGGGCCGACAGCCCCATCGGCAGCGGGCCACGGTGCCAGACACCCTGTTGTTCTGGTGTGTGCTCGCATGGATGGAAGGATCCTGGCCCGGGGGCTGCTCAGCCAGCCAGCCATGCAGCACAGGAGTGCCCAGGCAAAGAGAGGGAGCAGCACTGCACACGTGAGCCGGAAACACAACCACACCACTGCTGTACCAGGTCTGCATCCTCGGGCAGAAGGGTGAGTTACAAGGGAGAACTCTCGAAAGCACAGAAGCAATACTTCAATTTCTCCTCTCTAGAGGCTGGCTTTCCTCTTTCATAACACGGTTGCTTCCTGGAATATGCATGTTTACAAACCCAAGTCCTAACTTCTTGGCTGACAACAGCAGAGCATCACCAGCAGCAACACAGTGAAAACACAAAAATGCAACAAGCCCCCAGCACGCCGATGAGATCTCTGCCACTCATGCTGATCACAGCCCACAGAGTATATTTTAATTCATGCCCCACCCCTCCTGTGCAGCAGAGCATAAACCCTGCAGGGGAGTATTTCCTGGTTTTACATGGCATCACTTTGCAACAGGCAACAAATACAAATAGAGACAGGCAAAACCTAGCAAGGAGGGCAGATTAAATACCCCCCAACTAAACAGAAGGCAGACAGAATAGCCTAGAAATTCCCTCTCTTTTGCCAACACTTTTGCATTCCTATTAGTAGTAACCCAGGTGTCCCTGTGAGTAACTGTGCCATGTTCTGAACCACAGGAGCCAGGAGAATCCTAGACCCAGGCTGACATTGCCTTGATTGCCTCCTCTCCTCCAGGTTTCTAGGCAGCAGCACGGAATGAGGGCAGCAGAAATGCTCCAGGCTCTGCTTTCACTTGTGCCAATGGGCAGAAAAGTACTTACAGTTTCCTTACTGCCTGTGTATCCAAATGTCTCATTGCTTCTACTGCACGGAAAGCTGGATGGTTTATTCATAATCTCCTATCAGGCAACACCAGGCCTATCCAATTTTACAGAACAATCTCCACTACCCACTAGGTTTTATGAGATCACGTTTATTCTCTGCCAATGAAAGCATCAGCACAACTGGCAGTGTCTCAAGCCCAAGAACCAGAGCTCAAAACTAAGGCTGATGCTTAAACAGATGCCTCACGTTCCTGCTGGAAGCCACCCACCTGTGAAATGCCCTTACTGTACTTAATCTGGAGACATGACAGCCAGAAGTACATGGTAGTTTATTCACTAGACCAAGAATATCCCTCAGAAGATCTGAAAATTGTTAACTCTCCTGCAAATCCTTTCTCCCCAGCCTGAAGTGTATTAGCCATCCAGCTGCTGGACCTCCTGGATCTGGTGTTTCAGTCTATCCTACTTCTCTCCTTTCCGTTCAAAATGACACATGGAACCAGCAAAATTTTCCATGTAATTATTTAGTTAAAGCTGAGAAAGATCTAAGCAGAAGAAATGCAACAAATTGCATTTTTCCATGATGCTTCTTCCTTCCTATTTGTCTCATTCCGCAAAAACGATTCTTGTTATTTCGGGTTCCAGCTTGGCGGGGTGAAGTGTCACATGCAATACATTCCTACTGCAGTTCACCCTGAACTCTGCACAACAGAGACAAATCCAAACCAAGGATAGAGACTGCTCTACAGTCACAGCTAATCTTCCCTTTTTGAGATTTAGTTGTTTTAGCTACACACCCATTCTAAACCACACACACCTCACTTTATTGCATCAGCTCTAGAAGAGAGGAAATGTTTATTTTCCCTCTTCTCAAGTGTAAAACATCTTTATCTTTTCATCAAAAATCAGCTGAGCATGGGATGTTTCAACCTGAAAGCAGGTATCTTCAGCAGCAAAAGACAAAGAAGGACGTGAACAAAGTATGTTTTGCCACCCTTACAGGCATAAACCACAGCTCCCACTTCTGACAATGTGAACACAAACTTGAGAACAAAATATGATATTAGGGTAGTTTTTCCAGTGCCCCTTCCTTTATCAAGATTGTTATTTTTCTTTTGAAGCAGGGCTAGCAGCAACTTCTGCTATATGGGCCACTTTTGCCCCCCCCTTCCCATTCTTTTTCTAGGACCTTGAAGATGACTGGAAGTTTCTTCTCAATGTCTCGAATATGTTCGAAAAAGAAAAAAAAATAAAATACCCTTTGTTGCTCCTTTGGTTCGTGGGAATGACCCAAAACCAAAATAACTTTAGTTTTAGATGAGGAAAAGCCCCACAAATCGAAATCCTGCCCCACTTCCACCTTCTAATTACTTGGGGAGTTTTGTTAGTTTTTTCCCCATCTGAATAGAAGATGTTGTTGTTCTGTTGTATCATTTCTTCCTCTTCCCTTCTCCCATGAGGGAACACCAGTGAAATTTGTCTATAAATAGGGCTCCATCTTCAGGAAACAAATAGAGAGGACGTGCAGGTAATAGTTCATATCCTCCAGTTTTTCCAAGGCCTTTCCTCGCCAAGTGGGTACCTGAAGGTCTGAGATAGGGCATCAGAAATACTTCTCCTTCAACATCTCAAATTAATATGGGGGAAAAAGCATGACTTAGGAGCAGCGAATCCCTTCAAGCAGCTGGGATGAGCATGGACCTCTCCTGCAGAGCTGCATCTGGAAACATCTGCCGACCTCAGGCGTGGTGAGCTTTCCAAGTGCCAAGCAGAGCAGCAACAATACAAGCTGCAACAGGAAGGGTCTACAGAACACATCTCAACACCATGACCCTGAAGAGGAACTAAATATTGGGCATTTGAAAACATCGGGCAGAAGAGGATCGAAAACATGAAAAAGAAAGGTAGAAGATCCCATTCTGAGGGAAAAAAGCTTCAGAAAAACAGTACTTTCAACTAAGATATCAACAGTTGGTTTAAGAACTGGTTTAATATGACAGATGGCAAAAGCATGGACAGTTTTTTCATCCTGTTGAGCTATAAGATGAGAAGTTGGAAAACGAAGAGCACTTTGGCATACCTGCCCTGAGCAAGCCCTACTATTTGCAGGAACTGAGTTACTGCCCTACATTAAAAGTCAAAAAAGACTGAAGCTGGGAATTGGCTTTACTGGACAAGACAGTCTTTGAGAAGTTGGAATCTTTCCTGTTTGGCTCACTCACACACCTGGGGTGCCTAGCAAGGCTTTAGAGCCTGCATTTGGACATCCCAGATACCACGAGCATGAAAGGGTTTTCACAAGCCACGAACACCCTGTCCAAGCTGGCTGAGCTCTCGGCTTGTTTCAGATGCAAAACCAGATCCAAGGGAAAAAAGAAACAACCACTAAATACTTCATGCAGATGTTTGTTCAGAAGTGTAGATAAATTTGATTAGAAGAGGGAAAGAAAAGCAGCACTCCTGCCATGGTTTCTCCAGGCATTCAACAGCACCTGATATTTTAGATGTATTTTTACTTCTTTGGTTTGAATGTCAGTTTGATGAATGTGAAGGCAAGTCTTGCCAGAAGCCCAAACTAAATTTCATTTGTGCTTCTGGCTGAACAAATCCTGTGCACTTCAAGTTTTCAATACTGACATTTAAGCTGTACAGTAATTCGTAGACGAAAGCCAATAGTGATATCATAACAAAGAGTTTTCTGGGGACAGAACCATCTCTGAGTATGAGCTGGGATGTTTCCAACCAGCTAAAGTTGACACTGCAAGGAGACACCAACCAAAGACCTTGTCCTCTTCCTAACTGATTCCAGACAAGGCTGCCATAGTGCCAGACACTCTCCAGAAAGTATTTCTCGTTTCTATTCCCCATGAGTGCACCATCTGCTGACAGCAAGGCTCTGCCTTCTCCTGAGGATTGCTCCAGAGCTACCCTCTCTGAGTGCTGGGCTGGAGAGAGCAGCCCAGCCTTCTTCCTCTGCAGGGGAAGAGCAGAAAGGCAACCCAAAGTGGAGTTTTTATGTGGTTTTGCATGCTTAAAAAGTGATTTATTTTTAATAAAGCCTCTGGAAAAGAAAGGAAGAAAGCAAATATTGACACTCAGAGCCCTTTTTTGCTCGGAAAACTCTATACCATTATCTGGCCTTTATTGCCAAAGCTTGTGGCTGTGATCAGCAGAGGAAAGAGGAAGGAATCCCCTCCTGCTCCCACAGTTGTAATTTGTAAGAAAATGAAAGTTATTCAATTTTTCTTATGCAACAACCCATCAAAAGAGGTATTGAAAGGTCTGGAACCTAGACCCAAGCCCAGTTTACGCAGCCTGTCCTTTTCCTCTTGATTTCTCCCTCTCTCTTCAATGAGAAACTACAACACAAGACCAAAGGTGTGCTGCAGAAGCAGTTTTTTATCTTTGGGCTTATCAACTCAGCACTGAAACGTGTTCTTTCAGTGTCACAAACGTTACATTAAGTTTCCTGTATTACAAGTGTTAAGAGCCACAAATGTCTTCCAATGCTTCTGCTGTTTTTGCTAAAACACCCAGAGGGCTTCATTTTTCCTTGGCAGCCAGAAGACATGGAGCTGACTAACATGGCACTGTTTCGTGCCTCTTGCACTCATCTCACAGTTTTTTTCTTCACATTTCACCAGTTCCTCTCCACTAGTGTGTAAGAAATTAATAGGCATTTGACTGTCACCATTTGTATGTAGGTTTATTATACATCACATTTAAGCCTATCAACCTCCTGAAGGCTTTGAGGCTTGCAAAAAGCAGAAAACGAATCCTTTTCTATCCTTCACTAAGTGTAAAAAAAGCTCAGGATTGGATGAACGGAGAAAAAGAAAGTGACCCTGTAGTACAGTCCATGATCTGTGGTTCTCTGCCCTCAGAACACCTCTTAAGAGATGCTTCAAGCAGTCACTGCATGTTTGGGAGTTCCTCTTCCATTCCTCCTGCAAGCCATCAGTGGTTCCAACTAACCTGCTCCCCTTTGCCCTGCAATGGAGGGAGGAAGGAGTACACACAGTCAGGGAAGAATTGTTAAGGAAACAAACTAAGGTAAGGCAAAAGTAATCCTGTGTTTGAGCCGTTAGTCACTGCCCTTCACACTGGGCAGATGCCAGACACATGGCTTTAGTCTACCTAGCACAAGTTATTCAGGGGGACATTTGGGATGTTTCCGAACATACTATGAAACTGCTTGGGGTCACCTGCCAGGGCAGCACAGAAGTGACTCCAGGCCACACCGAGACCTTGGCCTGGCTGCTGTGGGTGGGATCTGCACTGACAAACCCCAGCGCACAACAGACAGCTCCAACACCTCTGCAGCAACACAACGCTTGCTGCACGTGATGATACGGGAACAAGATCAGCTCCTTTCGCCACACAGAAAATGCTTCCTGTAAGGGAACAACAGCACTATTTCTCTAACTTTCCAACATCCCATCACTGAGGTATCCCTATGCTCCTGCTTGCCACAAGATGGGTCTGTTTCTCTAATCAAGGAGTCCAGCATAAAGTCTCAAACAACAGAAAACTTGCACAAAAACACTGCTGAATGCACCAGGCCTCAGAAAAATGCTGCTCTCCCACACACCAACTCAAGATGGCTCAGCTGGAGTAAGGGCACTAGACCATAGTGACACCAGTACTGGTGTGCTCAATGGATGGTGCTGTCAGCAGCCCAAATCCTTCATACTCCAAAAGCTTAGCAGACCCCAGTAGGGCTGACTAGCATACTGCAGACTAGGTGGGATGCTAATCTGGCGAAAGTCTTGTGGTTTTATTACTTTGTCCTTACAAGCAGCAGGTCATGGCAGCTTGCAAGCTGAACAATCCTTGGGCAATTTCCTCATTTTTAGTAAAAGATGATTAATCTTAGCACTTCTGGGGTTTTTTTTTCGTGTTTATGCTACCAATTTAAGAAATGAGACACACCCCTAAGTCTTTCAGGAATCAAGAGTCACTGCTTCTTCATTTGCTGTAGTCTACAACAACAGCAGACAAATCACACTTCTCAGCCAGCCAGGCCAGTGTCTTTATTTGCAGACTGCTCAGTGGATCTAAATTTTTAATAGATTATTCAGTTTCCAGGATAGTCCTGGAAAGCAGAGGAAAATCCATGAGGGCACCCTAGAGAGGAGCTGCAGTGAAGTCTCTACTAAAGGCCAGCCATTCTAGTGCAGCTGGCTTGAGGTCAACAGGACACAAGAGGTTTTGAGGCAGCAGCAGCTTTACTGAGCTACATCAATCACCACCTCAGTCATCCTCCACCACAAATACAGCTTTCTTTATATCACCAAGTCTGTTTTCCAGTTTGAAAGGGGTTCCAGCCATACAGAGGTGGCCAACTTGTAAGAAAACACAAAATTAATAATAATACTGAAAAAATAGTATCACACCACCTTCTCAAACCTCCTGTTCCAACCTCTTTGCAAATCTGCCTTTCCTCTCTCCAACTTCATATTTTTCTTTGTTTTCTGTCCACTACATATCTAAAGTGGTAGTTAGGACACATTCTGGCTGGCTGACATCTTAACAAATGCTCTAAGACTGCTGCTAGGTGACAACCACCATGTAAGCTTACGCAGACTGATTATGGGGAAAAAAGCAACTAGTTGAATGCTTCTCATAGCCAAAAAAATAATGCTACAGCCACCAGCAAATACCTGGCTTACATGCTTTGCTGCTACTCCCCCAAGAAGAGATGCAGAAAATTTATCTTTTGCATCTTCTGTGATTGTTCTCCTTTCCCTGCTTTTTATACATTAGTTGGGTTACTTTCCTGCAAGTATTTTACTATCACATGTAGGACTTGCATTAAAAAAACAAAACAAACACACAACATGATTTATATTCAAATGAGAAGAGGGAAGAGAATCAAAATAAAAATATTCCCAAAATAAATACAGGGATTGTTTAGACTAGAACATGTGCTTGGTTTCCATTTGTTTCAGCTTTGTTTGTGCTTGTTTAACACATTTTCATATCTGGTTACTCTACAGGCACAGTCCAACACAAACGTGGAAATCAAAGAAGGAGAAAAAGCCATGTAGGAACTGCAATAATTTGAAAATGACCAGATTTCATATTGTAAGTGCTAAAAACCCAGCACAGCTAATTAGATGTTTGTCAGTGCCAGAAGTCAGCCATGTCTCAGAGATGCCATGCCAGCTGGGAATGCAACCAGCGCCGGCTCCACAGAAGGCACAGGCAGAGGCAGGAGAGCCTGGATCCCAGGGATGTCTGGCTCCCTGGGATACCTGCCTCCAGATGCCGTGGTTCCAGCTCCCAGCCCTGCTGAGTGCCAAGGCCCGTGTGCTCGCTGCC
This sequence comes from Rhagologus leucostigma, assembly GCA_013397725.1. Lineage (NCBI taxonomy): Eukaryota > Metazoa > Chordata > Aves > Passeriformes > Rhagologus > Rhagologus leucostigma. Next base: position 975,087 of record VZTD01002670.1, read on the forward strand.
TTTTGTGCAAACACTGCTGGTTGCCAATTCCTGTCTTGCACCTCACGGAATGCAAGGCTGGGGCAGGGGGGTGACCTCGGCAATAAACTGAATCAAAATGTACCCTTTTCCCTTCACACACCTCACCAACCACTCTTAAACAATAATAATAAAAGGAAGTTTTTATACACGTTGAATCCAAATCCAAATAACTCATGAAGATTACAGAATAGTTCACTGACACACACAGATGTGAAATTCCTGGGCGCCTTTCTTCTAGCATAAAACAAACAGATAAAATAGAAACACTAACAGAATTCCTGCTAAATTACTTCTGCTTTTAGTAACTGAAAGTTTCAGTTTTCAATACAAAGCAGCAACAAACCCAGAAGAGTTTAGTAACACAGTACTACCAAATGCAGAGTGACCACTAACTCCACACAAGCCACTTTCACATCCTCAATTCACACTGGCATTCAATTTATATTTAATTAGACTTGCATTCTTTTCTTAGAGATACCATGGTGCTGTGTCAAAGACTGAAGGATGTTCTGAAAGGCTTGTTGGTAATTAAGCAGACTGGGCAGCACTCTCCCTCCAGTATTTTCAAACGGATTTCTCGTTTCACCAGGCCAGCTTCCCTACCAGACTTTCAACCCCACCTCCAAATTCCCAAGTTCAACGTTACAGATTACCCCTACGCATATTTGTCAGCATGAAAAAATGCGTCAGCAGAATAATTTTATCTGCTCAACTTGTTTGCCAAGGGCTGCCACATCCTGGACTGCTTCCCAAAATCTTAAAACAGCTCAACAGCAGTCTTGGAGTCTTCCATGAAACATCACAAACATCTCAGCACTCACAGTCAACAAGACTTAGGATCAGTTAAAAAAATTATGTGTTAGTCTTTTTCAGAGCAACACACATCCATTAATGCAGAGGAAAACACAGAACTAACTACACAGCCACCCATCCACATGAGATTCTTCTGTGGGACGCTGAGTGCCCGAACACTGCACCTTCACTGATCTACTGCAGGCCATGGAGGGTTTGCAGGACTGCCTTTTCTTCAGCTTCCCATCCCCACCCCTAAACAATCCAACTGCTTCCCTGCTTTCTCTGCTTTGACAGAAATAGGTAACCTATACATCTGCCCTTTTGTTTTACCTCTAGTTTTCAACAAATCCTATCACTGCCAACAAGAACCTAAGAAGTATCTTACAATAAGGCCAGCTAAGGGAATTTCAAAGTCTGCTACAGAATTTAGGGGGTGAATTTCCCATGATTTTGCTTTTTTTTGGATGTCACACTTTCTTTGCAATGGTTCATTGGTTTTAAGTCACAAAATATTCACTGCTAATATGTTTGGATGAAAACATCCTGAGCCCAAATGCTGGCACACCTCCATTCAGGTGTGCAAGTGAAATGTTTCTTACACAGAAAAAAGGGCAACACAAGGTTTCAGAACATATTTACCTCCAGCTGACCACTGCATGGAAATTAGGGATACCACAGTTAGCTAATTTGGGGGAAATGAGTGTTTTTGCTGAACTGTAAGCTAGCATGGATATTATCTCAAAAAATTCCTTATTTCTGTAAGAAGTTGCAGGGACTGAAAAAAAAGCAGATATATCAGAAGCTTCTGTTCTTAAGGACATAGCAGAACAGCAATCCTATCATATTTGTGGAACTACCATTCAGTGACACCCTTAAAAAAAAGGAAGAAAATGTGTATGGGAAGAGCGAAATCTAAAGAAACAGTTTGTATATCCCACATTCCAGGTATTCCGAAGAGTATTGCACAACCAAACATTCACACCACCTTGACACAGCCTAGAATTTTAACTGCAGTGCAAAGCATTTATTCTGCTAGGGAAAGAAAAAAAACAAACAGAAAGAGTAATTCCTTGCAAACTTGCAATTACATTTCTCTTCATTGCCTAAATCCAGTACTGATGCAAACCACCTGGTTCAGGCACAGCAGTTACACTGGCATGCTCAGCTACTGTACTGGCCAGGAACGGTCAGACATCCAAGGATTTCTTTTTGCTTTATCTACTTTATTAAACATCAAACATGTCAAGAAGTTAACCCCGCCACATTCCTGTAGTTACTGACTGCTGCAAAGATATGAACACAACCTGACCTTTCAGCCTACTTTGACAGCAGTGCCTTGCCATCGAGCTCAACACCTTACTCATTCCTGGGGGTAGAGAAGATGCCACAGGAACTTCAGAGCACTGTGGTAAAAGACTTCCCACCCATTCCTCTGTGTTTCCAAGCCTTTCATCACTAACAAGAGTTTCCTGCATTCCATCATCTCACTGATATGCTGACACAAGTAAATTTTCCCCCAGCTTCAGAAAGATGACTGGTTCTAGTAATTCTCATCAAGTGTCTCTCTCAAGTGAGTGCTAATGTTTGAAATGCAGATAGGAATTACAAATCAATCCCTTAGTATCTGGAAGCTGATTTTTCTGCCTAACAGTCAAAAATCACAATACAAACCCTAAATACACTAAGAAATGGTCTATCTTAACATCGTCCATATCAAAGCAAAATTATCAGCTGTATTTCACTTCCTGAGATAAACGATACTTGCAATAAGTGCAAATACTTCAGAAGTCATTTCAGCTTTAGCAAATTTTCTAATATTAAAAGTACAAACCTCACTTTCTAAAAATTTATCACAGTCAGAAAAAAAGTCTTCCTCCATGTTTATCCCATTCCTTTAATTTGACTGGGATTTTGAGGAGAAATGGAGACACTGCTGACTGGCATCCTCCTGAAATATTATCCCCTTCTGAAAGAGCAAACAGCTCCATCTAAAAGGTCTTTACGTTCCAATCCCAAGTTAAATGGACAGGTATGTGCAAGAAGCATTGGAACAAGAAGATTCTCCTTTCTTCCATAGATTTCTTTATAAAGTGTCTGGGAAGTGACGTAGCTTTTCCCTGCTGCTCTCTGGCTCCTCTGCCCTACTGATAACAGTTCAAACGAGAGAGGTTTCTGTTTACCACTTCAACTAATCAAGGAGGGGGAACAACCTCTTCACTAGACCTACAAGTAATACAGGGCTTACACTGTAATGAGGGAGATTGCAGCTGGACACATCTAAGGGTCAGGACTGCAAGGCATGGAATGTACAGTGGGATTTCCTGATTATTTGGGCACTAAAGCAGCTTCAAGTCGTAGCTACTGAAATTAGCACAGGTATGAACAAGCAGATAAGCTCTGCAAGTCTGTCTTTTTTTCCTAAAAGGATTCTAAACAGAGTTCTTAATCTCTGCAGGTATAAATGGAGCAGACAAACTGCTGTATGCTGCACCGAACAAAAAAATGCCAAACCAGGAGAAATTAGAAGTACAAGGTCTGGCTCTTATTGCCAGAAGGATTCCAAAAGAGGAACCATTATAAGATGCATCTTCCCCTAAGCAGGAGGAGAATAAAGGACAGATTTCAGATTTCAAGCTCAAGGCTTTAAAACACAACACTGGCTGTTATTAATGATTCAAACAAAAATCTCAGGACAGTAAATTTTCTAGACAAAGAGGAATTTCTACGCAACTTACCTCAACGGACCATAATTCAACATTATAAAGGCCAGTATCACCATCACACACAGAGTCCTTCTCTTTGGAGATGATACTTTGAGCTTCTGGTTCTAGACAGAAAAAACAGAAGACATTGAGTAAAAGAGGAGCACAGATATGCAGAGGTATGTCAGAAGCTAAGTACACCAAATTATACTTGCTTTTTAGATTCATATTTGCCTAGTTATGTGTGAATATATTCCTGAACTACTTAAAAATCAAACTGTGGTTTATACGTTATATCCAGCTTCTATCCAGTGAAATACTCAAAAGCACCACGAAGTAAAGAATTAAAAGTCTACCAGACAATGTGTCAGCTGTCCTGACCTACAGATGGTGCAAGTCATGCTTCGAATGGGATGCTGAGCTAGAAACCCTCAAAGGTCTTCCAGTCAACATTCCCACAATTCTGTTCTAGCGCCTTCCACCTGAACAACTGTTTTCATATAAAATCAGACTTTCACCGCAATCTCTTACCTCTAACACCACTTCATCCAGCTGCCTCTTCAGTGTGCTGTTTTCTTTCTTGAGTTTCTCATTCTCCAGCAAGGCTGCCTCCAGCCTGGCCTCGAGTCCCAACATGTATTCCTTCTTTTTCTTGCGTGACTGAAAGGCTGACTCACGGTTTTTGATCATGCGCTGCTGCCGCCTCAAGACATTGACCTGAACACACAATACACAGGCCTGTTAACAATCCACAGGTTAAAAATGCCTCCATTTCATGCAGAATTTATGCTTCTCTACTTTGTCAAAGGTCTGCACAGATAGTTTCCCACACTCTGCTTCCAATGAGCTGGAATGGCCAGCACACAAGCACCTCAGGATCGTGGTACTACTAAGGAAAAAAGAGGTCCTGCACTGTCTCAGTTTTCTTCTGCATTCTCAACATTCTATATGCAGGGGTCACCAAACATATACTCGAGTTTGATTTGAGCAACCAAATCACAAAGACAAAGAATACCTATCTTCAGGTCCACAAGGCAGCAAGAATGTTTTTCACCTTCACCTTTCCCTGCACCATTTTACAGGCTATAATTGGTCATCTGCTTTCCTAACAGGAAATTCTAGTTTTCCAGTCTGTTCTGTATGGAAGTCATTTCCACACTGATTACACCTGCTTCTGTACCTTCTCCACCAATGCTACATGGTTTTTGAGATTTTGAACAGTGTTGCTGATCTCAGACTGCACATTCCATGTGTATCAAGCCCTTACATGGCAGTTTAAATGCAGTCTCTGGGTGCATCTACACTGACATTTTAATTCAGATCAGGAGTGTGGCTTGGATTCACATTTCCTGACTGTCCCACTGAATGTGCTTTGCTTCATATCACAGAACAGCCTCTGAGAGCACACAAACTGGATTCCTTCAGGATGAAGCTCAACCAGCAAACATACTCCAGGAGACCACATAATTCACTCTAACCACTAGCAGGCATTCAGTCTGCAAGACCAGACTGGGACAGCTCAAAGTAACCCCTCCCCATCCTCCAACAGTCCTGACGACTGATTTTTTTCCCAAGCAGGAACACTCCATCATCTTTTACCGCATTCGTTTTGTGGTTTGCACTGAGTGGGACGACCCAGACCGAAAGCATCTTGCTGCTGACAAGGATAACAATGATGGATACAGCAGAACTACACAAAACTACTTCAAATCCTAAGCTTAGACACTAGTCTGTTGATTTCCTTTCCCTCACAGATTAACAAGTGTTTTCATTAAGAACAGAAGAGTTCCATCACATCATTAAGCTACAACTTGATGTGCCTTAATGACAATTACATTGACAGATAACTGAATGATCCATCTTACACAGACCTGAATATCCTTCAGCACCTACCACCACTGGTGTAACCTGTATCTCTCAGAGCAGGAACATTAAAGAAAAAAGATGAGAACTATTCCAGAATTATTATTCTAGGGAAATAGTGTAATCACACAATAGTAACGTTAACTAACTCAGATTTCGAGTCCAGCTAAGTAAAAAACCTTAACCACAGCTTCTCAACTCTCTCCTTGTATCTACCTGCACACAGACAATATGTTGTTCTAGGGCATTGGTGTCTGCAAAAAAAAGTGGCCACAAGCTGTTTGAAGACAACATTCTTCTTCATGATGCTGCAGTCTGGTGACAAAGAAAACATGTTACAGTGCATTAACTTGCTGGGCTTTTTATAAATTCTAATTGCTTTTTATAAAGATCATTTATTATATGTCTAGTCTGCTGCCACCAACAAAAGTCTGTGAAAACGAAGCTGTTTGTACTTACTCCAGTTTCTCTCTTTAGCAGAGAGTGGAGAAGGAAAAGATTTTAACATATTTTCATTAACACTAAGCTTTGTCTTGAATTTTTTAAGTACTACAACATTTAACATAAAAAAAGCTTCTGCAGACATATAAAAACCAGACCAAAAAAAAGATTCAGGCTAGCCAAGAACTCCAGTGTATAGAACACACCAATTTGGGGCCAGGATCACTTAAACTGTTCAGAGATGAAAAAACAAGGAATGAGTTCATGCAGCAGCTTTGGCTCAAGTTGTGTGCTATTCCAAACAAGGAGTTCCATTCCCCTTTTTAAAAAGAGGTTTTGCATCATGGAGCTGAACAGAGAAGACCAAATTGTTTACATCCATTCTTGTTTGCAGACCTGCTCAGGATTATTCATTACTGGATAGCTTTTAATTACATGTCTGGAACCTCTGGCAAATCTACACGCTTCCCTGAAGAAAATAAGGTCTTAGAGCACCAGTGCAGTGCCTCTACACTAAGAGTACATCCTAAGGTACATCTGTCACTGTTTCAGACGCTGCCATCTACATTTTATGTGTTCTTTATCCAGACTGCCCTCCTTTACTCACAGTTCTCCAAATGCCGTGAGGAACAGCAGCTCTCCCTAGCCTGATTCCAGGTACTTTGTGCAGTATCTGCATTTCAGTCTATGCCACACCAGCTACATTTTGACTCATTTTTTAAGCTTGCTTAAATGAAATCCAGTATTTGTGTCCTTAAGTTATTCTGTTTTAATTTACAATGTGTAAACAGCTTAAGGCCCCTGGTCAACCCTCCAGGTCTTGCCTGGCTCTTCCTGGGGAATATGCCACAACTGCACACCTGATCCCACCTAAATCTGATGCAGGAAATGGAAAGAGTTGTGTGAGTGAAGTGGTGCAAGAATGCTGAACCTGGAAGCAGTATGGCAAGCAGCATTACACAGCTGGTCTGGCATCAAGATAAACATGCCCCCTGCTCGAGCATTTTGATAATCAGGAGGGAGAGGAACTAATTTATAACGTCAGTCTGCTTGAGCAACATTGCTTTGCACAAGTGCTGAACCAAGATTAAAGGTAGCAAACACCTCTGCCAACTTTTTTGCAGCCTCCAACTTTTTAAATTGTATTGCATTGATGTTCCACTTAAGATAGCAACTACTGGTTCTAAGGAAACACAGACCATAGAGGGAGAACATTGGCCTAAATACAATTAGTCATCAGTGATGCAACTTCTGCTTTCTAGCTCTGAAAATTACACCACCACTAGCACAGATAAACACAAAAATGCTGTAAGTATGGAGAACTGGAAGGGTCATTGCAAACCCTTGCTTCAAACAGCACTAACCAGATACAGATTGTCCTCTGTCTTCAGAGGTTTTATAAAGAGTCATGCACTTTACAAATAAACACTGCTACCTCAATTTACTTCCAAAGAAAGCTCAATTCTGAGCAAAATTTAACCTCCCTTCCAACACAAGCTGTACTTCTAGAAATAAGAATGTCTCTCATACTCCAGAGAGTTTTCTGTACACATGCCGGGAAAGTTAACAAAGAGCTGAAAGTACAAACCATTCAACTTAGCACTAGCTGGCTTCTTACCTCAGCTTACGAAAGCTGCTGTCTTTGAAGACGCATCTTTAATTGCAGGAATACAAAACATATGCAAGGTTTTTTTTGTTCTTATGGAAGTTCTGGGTTTTCTTGTCTCTAACTCAACAGAACACAACTTGCCAATGAGTTTATGTCATACAAATATCACACAATGTACAGCACAGAAAAGAGGATTCTTCAACAGAAATCCACAGTTATGCTGAAGTTACTTTGCATAATTAATCTTTTCTAGATTTTCAGTATCCTGACACTTCCCCATGGCTGGCAGGCTGCACACGTGTGCCACCAGGGCCTCACGCCTACAGCTTGCCATCAGCCCATCTCGGTGTAATCCACTGGAAGTCTGAGTGTTAAGCTAACAGTTTATCCCTCCTAAGCCCAAAAGAAAGTCCTGCAGTGTTTCTTTTTATCCTGCAACATCTGCTTAGATTAGCAAACAAAAACACGTGTTCCAGAGCTCAAATGACAGCTCCATCTGTGCAGCTCTGAGCGCCACATACAGTGTCCAAGACAGTCGGGAGATGTTTTAACCCTGCTGGCACCAGCTGAACCCCAAAACATTTGTCCTTTCTCAAAGCACTTTTTCACAGTATGTGTCAAAGAGCAGTTGCAACTGTTTTTTCACGTTTTAACAAACACAGGTAAAATGTGCAGCATTTCACAAGTCTTAAAACTGCCCTTTTTTGGGTGGAAATACCCACACAACCATCATTGAAAACAAACACCTGTTTGTTACCCCAGCTACACATTTGAGTACTGATGTCACAGATGTGTATATGGAGTATGATGACAATAAGGGGCTTTTGTCAATTAAATCTTATATTCAGATAATGCCATGCTAGCCCTGCTTACAGGGAGTCCCAAACTCTCGAGTTAACTTTGCATGACAGGGTATTATCATCTAAAAATGCAGCACACTTAACTGCTCTGCCTACTGACAGACCTTTGTTTGCTTCTGGTACATTGAACATCAAGTTTCCACTGTACTCTGGCTGCTGAGCTATTTGTAGCACAATATTTTCATTATAAAATGCAGCTCACACACAAATATGATTAGCGAGGAAAATTTACCATCAAGCCTGAGTGGCAATCCCAGACACTAGGAAACCATACAGCAACGTCCCTCCAAAGAAGCTGAACAGGCTTCCCACTGCTTTTGGGAAACAGTGACCTGCACTGCTAATAAGCAGGTGCCTATACAGCAAAATTCCACGTGTTTTCACCAGTGTTTTCTCCCTTATACTGAGATGTGATAGGACCCTCAGCTCACAACTGTGCTTGGAATACCACATTGGAGAATGACACTCAGAGTTTTCAAGTTGCCAACAAGAAGCTTTGGTCCTTTCCACAAGCATGTCTTCTCTGGACAACAACATGCAATCAAAGCAGCTCCAGATTACTAGGAGCTAAATCAAGTTAACACCCAGCTTGCTGGCTGGTTAAGATGTCAAGGCTGAAGGGGAAAAAAACCTCCACACATCTCAAAAGCTACTGTTTACACCTACTGCTTACTGTGAGCTACTATGGAAAAACTTACTTATTTGCACTGTAATTGTTGAGAGCTTAACCCTCTTCTACTCATTCAATACATGATCAAAAGGGAGCCTGAAGAGATTAGGATCATATGGAACTCAGTAACTGAAGTTTCTAAAAATCATTAGTAAAATCTGGGGAGATAAAGATGTATGGAAAAAGAATTAGGCATTGAAATTTCTAGTTCATCTACTTCCAAAGAAATGTTTTTATCATATGGATTAGAAAAATTATTTAGCCCTTGTCGTTGTTGAGCCAGGGACGATGAGAAAGGACATGACCAAAGTCTGGAGAAAATGGCTTATTTAATTAATTATAAATTGGTTTTTATAAGTTGAGTCGCCAGCATGGCAGAAGATTATTGGACCTCTGACCAACCACCCATCAGGGTGATTGGTCAGTCCACTCAACACCCATTTCAAAATATTTCTTTTTAGGATATCATAACAGTCCTTTGAAAAACAGCAAGTGCAAAGATAGAGAAATAGCTTACAAAAACCCTTAACAGTATTTTGCATAGTTTCTGTGAGAAACAAAAGGTTCTCACAGAATGTAGCAGAAAGCTGAAAAATCCCTCTGCTAAAGCTTTTCAGTGTCCACAAGCACTGATCAAAAATCAGATATATCAAATCTTCCTGTATGTAAGAGAGCTCCAGCCACTGAGAGCTTGCACTTGAGAAGACAAGTGATGGAAAATATCTCTCAGCACTGTCTTCTGCCACTATGCTTGCACGCCTGGTCTGCAACTCCGGGCAGGCCAGCAGATACCTAGCTGTTCCTCCGCGTTCTGTGCCAAGCTGCTAAATTCCCTGTTTACAGCTGGAAATCCTATTAAGGGTTTTCCTGAGACTCTGAAGGGACCTGGCTATCCCATTAGGTCCCACATGCAGGTAACTGCGTCCAAGCCTTGGTTAGCAGCTATCACAGAGCCAGAACTTACATCCAGCCCCACGGCTGGGGTGCTGCTCTGAAGCAAGGGCTTTGTCACTGGGATTTTGCCGCTGGCTGAGCCGTTTGCAGCAGCTGGAGGCAGCGCATTCACCGTGTGGTTCTGAAGTGGTGTGGCCCCTCCAGTGACAGCGATGACAGGCTGGGAGGCAGGAAGCACCCCAGAAGCCTGGAGCTGTACCACAGCAGGCTGCGGCAGCACCACGGATTGACCTGGAACACAAGAACAGCAGCGCTCAGCATGGATGAAATGGATCTGTACACCACTACTCTGTAGGGACATCCTGATATCCTCTCCTGCCCTGCACAGTTAATCTCAAATCCGTTATATTCCACAAAATGGGAATGGAAAAAAGAAGTTCTAAAGTTTACAGGACTCTTAATCCATCTTGCAAACCAAAACTACAGCTATTAAAGGAATCCAATAAATCAAGCTCTGTCCCAAAAGCTCTTCAAAGTTAATAAAATTCAACACTTTGTTATATACATTACTCAGTATTGCTAATACTTGAAGCACTCTGAACAACACTTTCAAAGAATTTAGCCAACTTACCTCATCCTCCTTCTTTGTTTTGTCTATACCTACTTTATTGCTGTATTCAATGGAAAACTTACTAAACAGAAGTGACTCATACCACACAGATCAATTCAAACTAGCAAAGAGATGGAAGATGAACAAAAAAGAAGAATGCAAGTTACACTTTCAAAACTTATGCTGAAGCTTCAATTCACACTAAGACCATTTTTTTTTAGAAAAATGTATTATGCAAGAAAGTTTATACACAAGCTGAATAGAGCTTAAAGAAAAGCAGGCAGAAAAAATGAGGTAATTTTGACAGAGTTTGAAATGGAATTAAAAACAGTCACTTCCAAGAAATTTCAGTCCAACAACTACATATAACTCAAGCAGGTGCTTGAGTAATATTTTGTTGTCTGAAAACACATTAATGTCTCTCTAATCCTCTGTAACAGGACGACCTCGCCAGCTTTCAGAAACAGCACATTCCAGCCGAGCATTCCAACCAAAATGCACGACAATGGATTACAGCATTTATCCAGCCTTCTGGAAGGTGAAAAGTGAAGTAATTTACCAAGTGCCAAGATCTTTTATGTATGGGGTAAAACTAGACCTTTTTTTTTTTTTGCAGACACTATCTTGAAGACATCATAAGTTAGTACAACCCTACTTAAGAATCTTAAATGATGAATTTGAGACTATTTCAACATTTTTTAATGTATAAAGGATATGATGGCTCTAAGATCATGCTTTCTCCTTTAAGCTTTTATAAAAGGGACTGTGAAAATATAGTTTCTCATGCTTCTTTGAAGATAATGGCATATTTCAAACTGGTAGTTCCAACTTGTCATATGCAGGGGATTTTGACTGATGAAAAAAGATCCTTATGGTTTTTGTTATGGAAGCTGCACAAGAGAATTTTTAAACATACCATCAGTTAAAGTAAATGGAAAGCATTGAAATACTTTCCCAAAAGTATTTCCTCTGTACTGTCTCACAGAAACTACTGTCCTGATTTTTCTTCAGGGAAAAGGAGAAGCTGATCTTCAGAGTGCTAGACTTATATCCAAAGAAATCCATATCCCCTGCATTCCTTATTCCAGCTGGTATTTTATCAGCTGGAACATCAGAAGGAATAAGAATTAGGTCACGCTGACTGTGCTGACCTGTGTTTTAAGCAGTCCTACAATCTTAAGCATGTTATAACAAATGTCAGCATGTCCAGATTTGGCAGAACCCCCGATGGAAGAGAAATTAGTAATGGGGACAGATTTTTCACCATTGCAGTAATTTCTAGATATGTGCCCTTAAGAATGTGTCTCCTTTTCCTTCCATGCCTCAATGCCTGTGCAATCAACCGCAAGGGACTGTGGCCATCAGCTGGTGAAACGAGCAACTGCAGCTGACAATTCCTGCAAGGCACGAAGTGTCCCTGCCGCCTCGACTGGAGAGTGAAACAATGCTTTGGATCCAGAAATGAAAGCTTGAGCTACTCCAAAAATCGGTTACAGGGAACCCGTAGGAATGAAGAATGATCACGGGGCAGGAAGTCACTTTCCTCTTATTAACATCAGCAACTTTTCTAACCTCTGACACAGCTCTCAATTTTTAGCAGATTTCACAACATTCTATTTAAAGCTGTTTAGTGAGCTAAAAAGCCATAAACTCATGCTCCCACCATCCTGTGGAAGAGTTCCATGTGGGTAAAAAAAAAGCTTATACCACTTCTCCCAAGCTTTCCAGCTTGCTTCAAGCCATCCTAGCTGATTCTGCTGAATCTTCCTTTGGTTACGACAGAACGGCACTGTAACCACCTCATGCACCACCCGACATTGCAAGCAGAGCAGAGCAAAGCATCCCTATGGATCCCTCCAAATCAGCAGTTTTATCTCCACAGCTGCCGGTGCTCAGCACAGCCCCTGTCTTCTATTCCAAATAATGGAATTATACAATCCAATCTTCCATTTTACAATGGCCATGTGAATGCTGTTTCTCACAGGACTATGTATGAGAGGAGTAAGGCCATCTCCTCAGCCTAAAGCTTTTCCAGCAAAGCATGCAGGACGTTTTTTCTTCAATTCCTCCTCTTTCATACACCAAACCTAACTTCATTCTATCAGCCGTCCCAAACAGACAATAGTACCACCAAGACCTGGTCCAGTCAAGACAATTCACCTACCTTTAGGAGGTGCTGGCTGGATGTTAACAACTGGCTGATTCTTTGGCAGTGGCACAAGCGTGGGAAGAGTCTGAATAATGATGGTTTTAGCTGGGATGCCAATGTTAGCCTGAGCTTCAGGCACAGCAGGCAAAAGGGGTTTGGGTTGTATCAAAGGCCTGGACACTGTCTGACCACACCTCTTCAGGCTCCTTGCAGAATTATTTGCTAGAAAAGGAGAAAGAGTCAGAATTGGATCAAAGGCATAAAATACAGAATTCAAGCCACAACGAAGTGGCTTTTAATGCGGGGTTTTTTACCCATCTACAATATTTGTTAAAAATAAACATATCTGATCAAATATCCAAGTCATAAATGATAGGACATCTAGTGTCTCTTAGTTAATAATGTGGATGCAAGACACCACACATACTATCTATGGGATGAAAGTAACTTTATCTCTCATACCAGATCGAGAAGAGATGCTCACAGCAGGCTTCTTCCCTCCATCTCCTTCAGGGGATGCAGGGCTTCTGCAGCTCTTGCTGTAGAGAGAGATGGGAGACATCTGGGAGCTACAGCTGAAGTCCATATCATCCTGTGGACAGAAAGCCTGTGAGACTAACGCTTCAGAAACTCAAAGAAGTATCTATTAGCAGTTCAGAGTATATCTGCTTTTCATCACATCTGTGTTGCTGCTGCAGCCAACAGAAGAAAGGCTTTGTTCTGCAGATTGATTCTGGTCAATGCCAGATACCACTAAAACACCCAACAAGTATTTCTTCCCATCAGCAGAGCAATGGGAGGCAGATGCCAGCAGCTGCTAGACTCAGAAGCCTTTAGAAGGCATTTTGTTTGGCAAGAAGGCTAATGAACATAGCTGAGGAAACTGAGCTGAACATGCTCTTATTCAAATGGGTCACAGGGAAGAGGTAAGAAAACATCACTGAAGAGTTTTTGCAAGGGTTGGGAAAATAAGCTGTTTCCTCTTGTGCCATGAATTTGGTCAGAGAATTAAATCACAGGGCTTTTTGTTTGTCAGAGCTGTTGCTGTCTGTGTTACAGGGAGATTTTTGCATACAGGCACATTCTGCACTGGAGAGTCCACAGATGACGGCGAAGGGACCGAACAGCTGGAAGCGGCCGGTGATAAAGGTTCTGTCTTCACGTTTGCATCTGCAAGAGGCAAGTAAAGACATTTTACTGCACAAGTTTTTAGCAATGGGATAGCAGTAAAGAACACAGTGTCCTACACCAGCTATTTAATTCCTGAAGAAAGGCACAGCAGAGAACACAGCAAGATTAAAGGTACTGAGCAGCTTGGCTTGTAGGGCAGCCCTTGCCAGCTGTACCCATCCTACAGAAACACAGCATGATTCTCATTACAGAGCAAAAGGCTGTAGGGCATCAATTAGTTCCACACGAGTTTTAAGAGCTCACCCTTGTGGGGCAGACGAGGAAGAGCAACACATATAATAAAATACAGAAGGTTAATTACCTGCGTAAGCATGGCCTGTAATATTCCAAAGGTCCGAATCCCAAGACATCAAATCCAAATCAAAATGAAAGTTATAGAGATCATTTTCCTGAAATGACAGTTCAGAAAAAGAGACAAGGCAAAAAGATATTTACACCATCAGCCATTATATTCACATCCTTAGAGCTCCAGAAAACAAAACAACACAAGACAACTATCAATCACTTCAGCTGCCTTAAGGTATGCAGAGATAAAAGTCCTTAAAGGAGAAATTCTCAACTGGAACACACAAAACAAGGCTTCTTTTAAACTTAGACCTGTAAGAAGGGGCAGGTCAGTTTAAGACCATCACTAATTATCGTACTCTTACTGATAATTCGTAAAGCAAAAGTTCTAAGTTCAGTCATTGAATCATTGCACATAAAACACAAATTTTAGCAACTTGGTGCCATCCTTCCTTCATCTGCCTTGAAAAACTTATTTAATGCTCTTGCACCATTACATCTCAAAGTACTTGACAAACAAAAGCAGCACCAGGGACAGTTTACCAGCAAGAAAACAGACATAAGATTGATTTGCTCAAGACCTGATGAACAGTATGTATTAGATCTCCCTATACTTGAATACACTGATGTCAACATCTAAAGCCAAGGACACCAGTTTCCTTTTCCAACAAAAACCAAACCAAACGGCTAAAATCACTTCATACATACTATTTATCATATGACCTTTAAAACAACAATTGGGTTTTTTCTCCATTTTTTCTGTTTGTGGACCTCTAAGTCTCAGTTCCCTATGCAAATGTGGCGCTTTACAAGTGCCTGCATGAAAAATACAAACATGACCTACCCAGTTTATATAAGCATACAACGAAGGTTTTCCTAAAAACTATCCTGCAATTATACCTTTCCTTATATTCTCATCTTGCCTTCTGAAGGGAGGCTCAAAAAGCCTGCAGACTGCATAGGTATTTGTACTTACAAGTTAGAATGAACAGAAAGCTCATCAGAGCACATTTAAAGGATAAATGACCAAAAAACCACAGTGTGAGCTGTGCATTAAGAGCCTTCACCCAGACAAGTAATGCTGACTTGCTGATGGGAAATACCTTTCCCTTGAACAATCACTGTGTTCCCACATTTTCTCCAGTGACTGGTCCTACACCTGTACGAATGCTCTTAGAACCTGAGGTTTACACTGGATGATAACCCAGGGGTTGTGCTGGACGTGGGTTAGGGGACAGTGGGCAGAGAGAAGGCAGAGGGAAGATCAGGGATAGGAGAATCCAACGAGGCAAATGCCCCGGGAGAGAAAAAGCAGTACGGTCAAGTGGACAGTGAAAAAGATGGGGATTAATGCATAAAGTTGCAAGCAAAGCTTTTTGGAGAAAATCTTACATTAAAGAAGAAAACAAGAAGCCATCTAATAGGCAAGGCGCTACAGCACAGCCCCAGTGGATGCAGATATAACATATCCAGCCTTCTCCTCTCAGGTAGCCCTGAGCCAGCGCTCTCCAGCACTGCCCTGCGGGGTTCACCTTCACCGGGGCAGTGCCAACACCGCTCCTCCTCCACGACACTTCGCACCCTCGCCCTAAACTCTCTCCTTTACACTTTCCCCTTCGCTCTCCGGCCGTGACGCCCGCAGTGTGTTTAAGCAATCGATATCTCTAGCGCTGAAGCAGGGTGAAGGCCGGGCAGCCACGCTCTCCTGCCACGCTGCCCCAGGGGTTCCCCGAGCCGGGCCGGGGCTCACACGGCCGGCTGAGCGCGGACCCCGGCCCCCGCCATCCCCGCCGCCCCGGTACTCACGTCGGGCTCGTCCCTCGGGGCCGCGGCGCCCAGCAGCTCGCTCAGCTCCTCGCCCAGCACGGCCTCTGCGGGAGAGACAACGCGCTCAGCGCCGGCCCGGCCCCGCCGGGGAGCTCCGNGCCCCCCGCGGCGGGCAGCAGCCCCGCCGGCTCCCACTCGGCCTCGGCCGCCGCCATCGCTTCCCCTTCCTCCCGAAACACACGTCTGCTTCCGGCCACGGCCCGCCCCCGACGGCGGCTGCCGGCGGACACTCGGCGGGGCGGAGCAGAGCTCGTACGGGGCTACCACGGCAGCTGCCCGCGCTCCGGCTTCCCAGAGAGAATCACAGAATTAGTTGGGTTGGAAAAGACCTCAGAGATCAGCGAGTCCAAGCTCTGACCCAACACCACCTTGTCAACCAGACCATAACACTGAGTGCCACATCCAGGCTTTCCTTAAACACCTCCAGGGGCGGTGACTCCATCACCTCCCTGGGCAGCTCATTCCAGTGTCTAATCACCCTTTCTGGGAAGGAATTCCTCTGAATGTCCAACCTAAACTTCCCCTAGCACAGCTTAAGACTGTGTCCTCTTGTCCTATCACAAATAGGCTGGGAGAAAAGACCGACCCCCACCTGGCTCCAATCTCCTGTCAGGGAGTTGTAGAGAGTGATAAGGCCCCCCCTAAGCCTCCTTTTCTCCAGGCTAAACAACCCCAGCTGCCTCAGCTGCTCCGCATCAGACTCGTGCTCCACCTCCTTCACCACCTTCGTTGCCTTCTCTGGACGTGCTCCGGCACCTCAAGGTCCTTCCTGAATTGGGGGGCCGCGAACTGGACACAGCACTCGAGACTGGGCCTCACCAGTGCCGAGTACAGGGGAAGAATCACTTCCCTAGTCCTGCTGGCCACATTATTTAATGAAGACTTCTCCCCCGCGCATTGGTTAGACAAAGGTGTTTATTCAGACCTTGCTGACACAAGCTTGTTGGTGGAAGTATGAGTGGAGCAGCTACCGGGGAATGTCCAAATTCCCGGTGGGAGAATGTCCAAGGGTTGGGTGGCAGGCTGCCCCCAGCACATGGCCCTCAGCCCATGGTGGGTCTCCAGCTGCCTTCCCTGGAGGGTACTTCTCAGGAGAATGCTGTACACGCAGCATGGTGGCAGTGTCCATGGGCAGCGCTGGTCCGGGCTACAGCCTCAGGCAGGGAGTCCCTCTGTGCTCCAGCAGCAGCTCCTGCTGGGCCTGCAGCCCTGGGGGACGCGGTGGGTTTCGGTCTGGGGCAGGCTGGAAGCACAGGAGAGATGGAGCTGGTGTTACCCACTTCAGTCCCGAGGGGTGTCCCGACCCAGGAGCACCCCAGCCAGGAGGATGGCCGCCCAGGTGAATTTTGAACAGGGTGCTGGGAGGGTCTCGCCAGCACTCACTTCACAGGTTGGCGTCATATGCTGCGTTGGTGAAGGTGCCCGGTGCTCCTAGGTCACTGGAAGGCAAACACAAGGGTGTCACCTTGGAGAGTGCAGGAGTGTGTGAAGGGCAGGGGTTAGCACAGCCCTGTCAGCCCCAGAGATGCCCTCACATAAAAACAGCCTCACACGGGCAGATCTGGGTGTCAGCAGGGTGAACACAGGGCTGTGACAGTCACAGCCACCCTCCTGCAGAGCACGATTCTCACCTGGTGGGTTTCAGGAGCTTCCTCTTCTCCTCTGATAACGGTATTGAAATGGCCATGGGGATAAAGCACATAGAAAAGAAAAAACCAGATCTGTTTAGTGAAGGTCACGAGAAGCTGGATCAGCAGCATCTGAAATTGAGCAGAGTTTGACAAGCATGGGATGGGGCTGGGAGAGGGCTGAAGTATTTGCTGCCTTCTTCAGAGTGATGGTGTTTATCTGGCTCTGCCCTCCAAACCTGGCTGCTGACACTTTCAGCTGGACAAACTGCCAGGGACCCAAGCAACTCAGCAAATAAAACATGTGAATGGAGGCAGTCACACTGTTAAACCCTTCTGCTCACCCCAGCCTCCCCTGGGACTCCGTCACCACCTTGCCTGAGAGCCCCTGGCCAAAGCTAGGGTGGGCTGCAGGAAGCATTTCTGTACCTCTGTCACTGAGCCTCTTGGCAAGGAGGGCAATGAGCCCCCCAGAGAGCACAACAGCAGCTACTGCCAGGGCTGAGCCGCTGCTGTAAGCCAGGACTTGCTTTAAGAAGGCACCATCCTCTGAAACAAAGCCACAGAGCCACACATTAGAAAGTTGTCAGGACTTCACAGCCCCTGGGGAGCCCCCCACGACATTCAAGGTGTGCTTGCAGGAAAGCTGGAACCTCCACAGTGCTAGAGGAGCAGGGGCGTCCCACCGTACCTGCACAGACTGGGGGCTCCCTGGTCCAGTTCCCCGTGGCCTCACACCGGAGCATCTCTGCTCCCATCCGAACAAACCCCTCCTTGCAGGAAAAGGTGCACGTGGAGTTATAGGTGAAGTTCCCGTGCACGTGAGAGCAGCTCAGCTGGCCTCTGCTGGGGGGGGCCAGCACCGGGCAGCTGATGGCTGGAGATAAAGCACAGCAGGAGCATCAACAGGACAGGACTGATGGCAGTTGGATGGGGACATGTGGGCTGGCAAGCCAGGGGATAAACTGACATAGCCTGGTGTGCCATGGAAAGCACTCTGCTACAACAGAGCATTCCCAGACAAGTGTGAGATCACAAGATTTACCTTCACAGTGTGGTGTGTCCCCAGTCCAGGTCCCCGTGGCTGTGCACTCACGGCTCTCTGCCCCCATCAGCACAAACCCCGTCTGGCAGGAGAAGGCACACATGGAGCCAAAGGTGAAGTCCCCACGGAGATGGGAGCAGGCAGCCTGGCCCATCTTGGGGGTGGTCAGTGCTGAGCATTTGATGGCTGCAAGGATAAAGAGGCACATGTCAAAAAGGAGCCTGGGAGACCACATTGTTGGGACCAAGCGGCTGGGGAACATCATAGTGTCACCCCAAGGTCAATGACACCCTGAGCTGCGGCAGCAGCTCTACCTTCACAGTGTGGGGCATCCCCTGTCCATGTCCCCGTGGCTGTGCACTTGCGACTGTCTGACCCCATCAGTGCAAACCCCATCTGGCAGGAGAAGGCACATATGGAGCCAAAGGTGAAGTCTCCGTGGAGGTGGGAGCAGTTTATCTCTCCTTGTTCTGGAGCACTGAGCACTGGGCAGGTGATGGCTGCAGGGACAGAGATACATTTTCAAGCTGGAATCTGTGGACTATGAGACTAAACTGTTGGAACAAGAGGACCAAGAGGGTCCTCTGGGGAACATCCCATGCTCAGCACAAGACCTGTGACACCTTGAGCAGCAGCTCTACCTTCACAGTGTGGTGTGTCCCCAGTCCAGGTCCCCGTGGCTGTGCACTCACGGCTCTTTGGCCCCATCAGTACAAATCCCTTCTGGCAGGAGAAGGCACACGTGGAGCCAAAGGTGAAGTTGCCATGGCGGTGGGAACAGTTCAGCTCTCCCTGGTCTGGAGCATGGAGCTCTGGGCAGCTGATGGCTGCAAGGCAAAGAAGCACACTTCAGGCAGGAGCTTGGGGACCACAAAGCTAAACTCTTGTGATGAGAGGACCAAAAGGAGAACATCCCAGTGTCTGGCCAAGGCCTGTGACACCTTGAGCAGCAGCTCTACCTTCACATCTTGTTGCATCCCCTGTCCATGTCCCTGTGGCTGAGCACTCACGGCTCTTTGGCCCCATCAGCACAAATCCCTTCTGGCAGGAGAAGGCACACGTGGAGCCAAAGGTGAAGTTCCCATGGAGGTGGGAGCAGTTCAGCTCTCCTTTGTCTGGAGCACTGAGCACTGGGCAGGCAACAGCTGCAGGGATGGAGAAACACTTTGAGCGGGAGTCTGAGGACTACAAGGCTAAACTGTTCAGTCTGAGAGGCTTCAGGGGAACCCTAGTGTCACCCCACGGCCAGTGACACCCTGAGTTCTAGCAGCAGCTCTACCTTCACAGCGTGGGCTATCTTCAGTCCAGGTCCCCGTGGCTGTGCACTCACGGCTCTTTGGCCCCAGCAGCACAAACCCCTTCTGGCAGGAGAAGGCACACGTGGAGCCAAAGGTGAAGTCCCCATGGATGTGGGAGCAGTTCAGCTCTCCCTGGTCTGGTGCTCTAAGCACTGGGCAGGCAACGACTGCAGGGACAGAGAAACACTTCAAGGAGGAGCCTGGGTACTACAAGGCTAAACTGTTTGGTCTGAGACACTGGGGAAACCCTACTGTCACCCCATGGCCAGTGACACCCCGAATTCCAGCAGCAGCTCTACCTTCACAGCGTGGGCTATCTTCAGTCCAGGTCCCCGTGGCTGTGCACTCACGGCTCTTTGGCCCCATCAGTACAAATCCCTTCTGGCAGGAGAAGGCACACGTGGAGCCAAAGGTGAAGTTGCCATGGCGGTGGGAGCAGTTCAGCTCTCCCTGGTCTGGTGCTCTGAGCACTGGGCAGCTGATGGCTGCAGGGACAGAGCAACACTTTGAGTAGGAGTCTGGGGACTACAAGGCTAAACTGTTGGAATGAAAGGACCAAGACACTGGAGAACATTCCAGGGTCAACCAGAGGCCTGTGACACCTCGAGCAGCAGCTCTACCTTCACAGTGTGGTGGGTCCCCAGTCCAGGTCCCCGTGGCTGTGCACTCACGGCTCTTTGGCCCCATCAGTACAAATCCCTTCTGGCAGGAGAAGGCACACGTGGAGCCAAAGGTGAAGTCCCCATGGAGATGGGAGCAGTTCAGCTCTCCCTGGTCTGGTGCTCTGAGCACTGGGCAGAGAACGGCTGCAGAGTGAAGAGGTACGCGTCAAGGAGCAGCTTGGGAACTGGGAGACTAAAATTCTGGGAGCAAGGGGCTGGGGAACACCACAGTGCTGCCCAAGGCTAGTGACAGCCTGCACTCCAGCAGCAGCTCTACCTTCACAGCGTGGGGCATCCCCTGTCCATGTTGCCGTGGCTGTGCACTCACGGCTCTCCGGCCCCATCAGTGCAAACCCCTTCTGGCAGGAGAAGGCACACCTGGAGCCAAAGGTGAAGTCTCCATGGAGATGGGAGCAGTTCAGTTCTCCCTGGTTTGGAGCACTGAGCACTGGGCAGGTGATGGCTGCAATGGGAGAGCAGATCTCAGAGATGGGATAGATAGGTTAAATCTAACAATTCAGGCTGAATCCAAATCAAATCCTACCCAGACTCACCTCTGCAAAACTGTAGTTGGTACAATGATTTTTCTGCCCTACAAGTGATTTCCTGGCAGGGAAATCTGCTGCTCTGCCAGAGCCCTGTTTATCCCTTGCACTACCCTGGGCCAAAGCCCCTGGGAGGAAGGACCACAGCTGCTGCAGTCCTACTCCTTTACTACCTTTACTGGAGCAGAGACCAGCCTCCATCCTTTTCACAGTGGCAGGAGGATGGCTTTGGGACTGTAAAGGACTGCAGTGGCCACAGGGGTTTTGCGCCAGCCTCCCCAGCCTGTGCCCAGGGTGTGCTTTGCTGCATGCCAGGGCAGCACCCAAGGTTGGTTGGGGTGCGTGGCTCTGCTGCCTGCGGGACCACCACAGGTCAGTGCCAGCAGGGCATTAACACCACCCAGCCCAGCTGAGACAGACTCCATTTGCTGCACCTTCTGCTTTCAGACTGACACCAAGCACTTTCCTAGGTAGGCTGTTCCTTTCATAGCTATTTTACAGGCATTCTGGTTTCCCAGGGAATCTGTGCAGGTGGGAGCAGCTGACCCAGCCCCTTTTGGGGCCAGCCAGCAATGGGCCCACAATGGCTGCAGGCAGGCACGGGGCAGAGTTTGAGGCAGGGCAGGCAGCCTTGTCCCTCGCAGTCCTTGCAGCACCATCAGCCTTCCTTGCAGCCTTGCTCTGCTTGTTTTAGGAGCAAGGCCAGCTGGCAATGCTTGCTAACACCACTTCGTTATCAGCACAGGCGACCCACTGACTCATCTGATTGTTTGCAATAAAACAAAGATCAATCATATTGCAGCCAGAAGGAAGAAAACAACAAGCTGGGAAAGCAAGCCCTTGAGAACTTGAAAAGCCTGGAGCACACAGGCTCAGCCCAGATCACCTGTGGGGCTGATTTGTGAAAATCCCTGTGGGGATTTTCACAAATTGAGAGCCAGCTCCTGCCCCTGCCCCTGCTGGGGATGCTGGCTACAAAACAGTCACATCACATCTCCGTGCCTGTTCCCCTTAACTGCAGAAACTTTTGCTGGTCTCAGCTGCCTAAGGCAAGTCCTAGGTTGGACCACAGGCCCACCCCACACAGGCAGCAGCAGCAGCACTAACTTCAAGGCAGGCTTCTTCTAAAAAGAGTATCCGTACAAACTGCCCACCCCAACCCCTCCCAATACAGAGGGTCCTCAGTTGTGTCCCGTGTCTGCTCCAGTCCTTGACTCATTCCATCCTTGTGCAAGGCTGCAGATGTACCACACAGCAGCACAGGAAAGGTGGAGCAAGGCTCTTGCACCCTCAAAGAAGCTCGGCACTTCTCTGGGATGCCTGGTGCCAGGCTGTAAACCCTCAAGCCACTGACAGGAAGACTTTACCTGCCCCTGCAGCATAGCATACCACAGCTTTCTCTCCTTTGTGGTTTCCTGCCATGCTCTGTCCCTCCCACCCTATATATAACCTCATTTCATGAGTCCTTGTCCCCTTTCAAGGTGGCCCACCCCTGCCAGGATACATCCTTCCCCTGGCTTTGAGACAGCAGCCTCTCTTTTCTCTTTCCCAAGATGCCAAACACCTTCCAAGGCAGATCAGGGTGGGCTAGGGGAGACAAGAGACAGTGCCACTGGGTTGACAGAGGAGCTAAGACACCATGCTGATGCCACACTTGGTGCACACAGGGTGCTGACATCTGAGTGAGATTCAGGACAGCGAGCATGGGCACTGGGACAGCCAGGAAGAACAGGGGGCTTATCCAGAGCTCACCGCTGCTCTGCCCATTGCAGCCTCCTTGGGGAATCCCGCCCCACATGCAGCACCAGGAGATGCTTCCACAATAGGCAAGGGCACAGCAAGACTTACCTGAGCAGCGTTGGGCACACAGGGCTGTCCCCCCAAAGCATCAATGCTGTATCCCTGAGACCCCCAGCCCCTGCCAGGCCCTACCTGTGCAGGTGGGGACGTTTGCTGACCACTCCTGGGAAGGCAGGCACCACAGCATGCCCGCCCCTCGCCGCTCAAACCCCTCCTGGCACCCGAACTCGCAGGTGGAGTTGTAGCTGAAGTCTCCGTAGGGATGGCTGCAGTTCATGTGCACTCCCTTGGGCTCCAGCTTGGCACACTGCACAGCTGGGAGAGACACGGTGCCACAGCCCGTTAGGAGCACAGGAACCCTGCTTTGTCACCAGGGTTTGGACTCTCCAGCAGGGAGGGAGGGAGGGAGGGATGGGGATGGATGTCTCACCCTCTGTGCACTCAGGGCCGCGGAAGCCAGGGTAGCACTTGCAGCGGTAGCTCCCAATGGTCTCCACGCACTCACCACGCTGGCTGCACGGGAAGGGCTGGCAGGAGGCTGCACACAGAGGGGACGGTCATCAGGAGCTGCTGGCCACCCTGCTGAGGTCCCCAGCCTACCCAACCCAGCTCTGGTCCGCAGCCCCCCTGCTCACCCTGGTAGCACAGTGCCTTTTTCTTCTTGTTGCAGGGCTCGTCGTTCCACTTGCCGGACTGCTGCGGCCGCTGGATGTAGATCTCCACGCAGTCCTGGTTGGAGCGGCGGTTGTTGGGCTCCCCGAGTGCCCAGTTCTCTGCCTCCTTGGTCAGCGCCTTCCTGGTGCCCACCCAGGTCCAGACGCCGCCCACCTTGCGGATGCCGATCCAGTAGTAGCGCGCGTGGTAGGGCAGGCTCTTGTTCAGGTACTCGATCTCCTGCTGGTTCTGGATCGCCACCAGGTCGGTAAAGAAGGTCTGGCAGTAATTCCTGGCCTGCTCCCACGTGTAGTCCCCTTTGTCACTGTAGTGGTACGTCCAGGCACCCACCTCCACCCACAGCACCATGCCTGTGAGAGAGGATGAGGTCTGGGATTGATGCAGAAAGGATGGGAGCCGGGTCAGGGATGGGAGCTCTTGGGACGTGAGGGTGGACTAAGCCTGGCATCATGGCCAAGAGATGCCAGTGACCAGCTGGGTGAAGGGACTGGATGAAGGGACAAGTGTGGATGAGAATGGGGCTCTATGGGTACACAAAGACCTGGGTGGATCAGGCGTGGCAGAAGGAGCTGAGGACAGAGGGGGATGGCATAGGGATGGGGAAGGTGGAGGTGACAGGGTGAAGGCTGAGATGGGGCAGCACGGGATGGGGCAGGCAGAGCACAGGAGGCAGAAGAGCCCCAAGCAGTGATGCTAACCCCTCCTCCAGCATAAGGATTGAAAGCTCGGCCCCGTGGCCCTGTTCCCCTGCTCACAAAGGCTTCCCTAAGGGGAAAGCCCCATTTCGAGATGGTTCCATAAACACAGTTCCTTCCTTGAATGCAGATGTGTACCACTTTGGTTTTCTTGCTTTACCCTGCTACAGGAGAGTCAGATTGCAGCAAGGCAGAGCAGCCAGTATGCCCTCACCCCCAAAAGCACTTGGACCCCAACCTGCTCATCTGAGCCAGAGATGGTCTAAACAGTCTTGTAAAACTCAGTGTTGCAAAACAAGGTCTTACAAAAGTCAAGCTCACATCACGGTCATGCCCACCAGGCAGGGCAAAGCCAGAAAGTAACTGGAACCCACACCCAGAAGTGAAGGACACTTTGCTGAAACCCTGCTCTTATTTACAGCACTTCACACCACAACTTTATGCAATCAAAGGGTTTTAGCCACAGAAAGAAGCTCCTACATTCTCCCCAGAAGCAGCTATCTCCACAACTGCAGGAAGTGATGTGGGGATATCCTATCTCCATCTGTTCAGAAAGTGAAATGGGGATCAAAGTCTGCTCCAAACGACCAGCCTGGCTTACCGTGTATCTCAGGAAAGCACTAGCACACTGCAGTTATGCAGACAAAGATCTGGGCATTGCAGATTAGATGTAAATACAGGTCTTCTAAAGTCTAATTAGGACTGTAGTTTGGTCAATTAATATACATTTTCCTAAGTAATTTCCCATAATTTGTCTGGTTTTCCCTGTGAAAGAGCAAACTACTCTCTTCGTTCAACAGAACTGAAGCTCGGGAAAACGTGCTTCTCTCTTTACATTTTGGGAATTCAGGGCTGCAGGACAGGAACTCGGGGCACCTTTGGGAGCCTGCCCCACCCTCAGCTCCCACCACCCTCCTCCTGGCCCTTGCTGCTCCCCAGTGTGGCTCAAGGCAGCTGCCTGCTACCTTCATACACCTCACACAAAGAAGCCCATCTGCTCCATGTCCATCCTCCACATGCTCTCCTACCTCTTTCCTCCAGCTCCACCAGTAACACCCTCTCCATGGCACAGTTCATCTCCCCTCTCTTATGCTACCTCTCTCTGCCCCACTTGGTGCTGATCCCCAAGTGGGTGCTGTTTTCCTGTGTTTTGACACCCCGATACCTCTTTCCAGGGTGGTGCTCAGCACCTTTCGCACTTGGGGTGCCTTTGTCTTTTTGTTTATCTCTCAGAGCCAAATCTCAGCCTCCTCATGACACTTCCGCACTTGCCTCATTTCTGTTCCTTAGCTCAATCGCTAAGGTGCTTAGGAAAATAATTCAGCTCACAGAGGATTTCCAGGGACACAGCAGGCACCAGTAGGTTTTGCTCTGTGCAATGCCAGCATGTGAAGGAAATATCCTACAGGCAGCAGAACCAAATTAGCTTCTATACTCGTGGTGTCAGTTAGCAGCTCTAGCTCTGCCTGGTGCTGCCCCAGCTGTGCTCTGAACCCTTACACCTGTGGATCCTGTGCCTATGTCCATGCCCAACTCCCCAGCACGGGCATGGGTGTAGGCTGGGGGTAAAGCTGCCCCGCCTTTCCTCGGCTCACAGTACAGCACACCAGCTGCCCCGCTGCATTTGGGGAACCGAACATCCTGCAGGGACCCCAGGCATGGCCTGGCCCTCCCTGGGGGGAGCACGGTCTGCCTGGAGGGAGCTGGCACAAGGAGGGGCAGCCTCCTCCCAGCCCAGGAGGATCCAGCCCTGGGGGGTGTGACTGATGAGCCCCCAAAATAATAATGCTGCCTTTCTCCAGTTTCCCAGACCTGGAGACTGCTTGGCAGCAGGGTCACGCTGGGTTTACTGAGCGAGTGGTGGGTGGCTTACCCCACGCGATGGCAGCGATGCCCAGGTAGATGCCAGGAGAGCCCAGAGTCCGTGTCCTCCCAGCAGATCGCAGTCCCACAGCAGAGCCCTGACAGGGAGGGAGACGTGAGCATGCACATCCCAAGGGGCTCACACATGCACCCACACCCCTGCCAGGCAGTCCTGGCTTGTGTGGTACACATGGTGCGCTCCCAGCCAGGTACGGCTCTGCTGCAGGGAGGGCCCCTTCCAGTGTGGCACTTCGGGGGAGCTGTGCCTACTGCCCAGCTGGACAGTGAGGGAGACACTGCCAGGCAATGCAATCCACTCCTGGGAGCCCCTAAGTCCAGGGCCCCCGAGCCCCTTCCTGCCCAGCCAGGGCTGGCATCTGCCTATGCGGTAGCAGTGCCCTGTGTGCCTGGCAGTGTCCTGTGAGCCCGGGGTCGCCCGGGCAGGGTGTCTCCGGGACAGCCTGCGTGTGTTCCACAGCCCCCAGCAGCGGCACTGGTTCCTGTCAGTGCCTGCCCACAGCCCTGCCCTCCCCTAATCCCCTTTTCTAGGCAGACCCTGAGTCATCCCCAAGGAAAGGAGCAGCACTTACCATGCCGGCGCCGCAGACTCACCGTGCCGAGCCAGCGGCAGCTGTCCCTCGGTGGGCAGTGCTGCTCACGCTTCCTCCGAGTGTGCAGCGCATTGCTCCCTGCCCCTGGCCTCTTCCCCTCCCATCCCAGCCCCGCTGCCAGCCCACATCCTGCCCCACACCCCCGCCTCCCCCACCACAGAGCTCTCCAGCCCCGAAAAACCCTCCTCTCAGCCCGGGGCTGGAGGGGAACATCGAGGTCAGCACTGGCCACGGTCCTGATGGGACCTAGCTTGGCAGCAGCCCTATGGCATGGGAGCTGGTGCATCCCCACATTGCCCTGGGGACATGACAGCCACGGGAGATGACCCACAATGAGCCAGGCTTGCCTGAGCATGCCAGGAGGTGGCAAAAGGTCCTCCAGGAAGCGTCCAGCCCCAGTCCATGGTGCCCAGAGCACCGAGACCTCTCTGACCCACCATGGTCATGTGTCAGTGCCTACACTGGTGGTCGGAGAACAGAGGAGGGCTGAGGGGTGATGAGGTCCCTTGTGGGATGAGAGGGAGCATGGCTCACAGCCTCGCAGCTCCTGTGCCAGATGCTCTCCTCGCATGCAGGCATTTTGCTCTGGCTGTGAATCTTCATATTCCGTTTATAATCAGTTACTTACACAATGTATTTTTCTGTGTTTACCTCTAAGTCTTTGTGAGAAAGGTCCAAGAATATGCCAGAGGAACTTCCCCCTTACTTACTAACATCCTTTAGGAATTTCCACCAGTGTTTCAGGAACATGTCTAATTGTGTCCACTGCCCCTTGGATCATTATAGTCATTATAAATCTTTTCTTACCCTGTCCTGCTCGTAAGCAGAATTGCCTTGGCCAGGTTTTCTGCAGAAATTACTCTGCCCACTTCCAGCTAAAGCCAAACAAGAGTCATGCAGGTTACATGTATTTTCCAGTTCCAGAGAAATTGATACTGCTCCACCAGGACTCATTCTAGACAAAAGGAGGAACCCATCCCACAAGAGCCATAACCCACTACAATTACTTTATCGTTGGCCAGTATTAATGAACCTTGTTTCCTGTCTCTGGATATCTTCCTTGAAAAATGTTTTACTGCAGTTGTCTGTTTTTATGGAATTGCTGAGCCTGTACATCCAGTAATTCAGGAGCACTCACTTTCTAGCAGCTCATCTGCCGAGAGTGGTCAGTTACGGGAAGGGAAGAAGCAGCCAGACAGGCAGAGAGCCTGAGGGGCAGCTGCTGGGGCAGGAGAGCAGCTCCAGATGTTGAGGGTCACCTGGGCGGGGTTAGAGCTGCCTCTCCTACTGGTGAGACACCGCTGGGACTTAGAGGGATGTTCATGGGTACACGGCCCCAGGGCAGAGCCGGCTGTGCCCCTGCCAGTTTCACTTCTGCTGAAACCCAACATGGTAGGGCAGAGAAGTGGCAAAGAAATACTCCCACCTTTATTTTTGTAACTACAAATAGTTTTTGGTATTGCTTTAAAAATGGAATCAGGGTGGCTGAGACGCAGAGGCTGTTGCTGCTGCAAAGACAACATATGACCAAGTTCAAGCTCTTTGTGGGGGCAGGTGCCCCATGCTTGGGCTCAGAGAGGGGGTCCTACATGGCAGGACGGATACTGAGGCTTGCTTTGCAGGTAGTGGGAAAAGGTACACATGGCAGGAGGGAGAGAAGACCCGAATCAGCTCTGCTGGGAGCTGGTTAATCACCAGGAGCCCTTTCACATCTCAGGTGGGTTCCAAGGTTGGCTTCTCTGGAAGGGATTCAGGATGCTGCAGGGCACGTGCTCCTGCTGGATGCCTGCTGCCCCGCTCACCAAGGAAGTGCCTGTCCCTGCCTGAGCAGCGCAGGGATTTCCCAGGTGCCAGGATGGTGCATCCTGTTCCCCAGGCACCCCTCCGAGGGCACAGCGCAAGCTGCCAGGCAGGGCTTTGCTCAGCATGGCCTCAAGGGAGCAGGTACAAAGACACTTTCCTGTGTCACCTCCTCACTGCCCCTCTGGACCCAGGCATCTGGAATGGAGAAGTGCCTCCTTTGCTGTGCCCCGGTGCTGAGCGCAGTCGGGGCGATGCTCTCTGTGCCGTAGAGCCGTGCCGCGGGCTGTGCCTCTGGGGCAGGCTGTGCGCTGTTTACGGCAGAGCTCCCGCCCCACGGTGGCACAGCCTGGTCCCCTCCTTGTGCAATGTCCCCGCAAACCGCACAGGAACCGAGTCACCCCGACACAGCCCGTCCGGCTCGGCTGCTGCCGGCGATACAGCGGGCACCTTCCTGGGAGCCCCGCTCGCCCCGGGGAGGGCTCAGCAGCCCACAGGAGCAAGGAGGCACCCGATCCCACCCCGTCAGGCCTGTGGGGTGGTACCGGCGAGGACACACACGCCTGGGTGCAGCCCCGCTGCTGCCATCCCTCCATTCCTCCCTGGGAACACGGGCGGCTCTCCCTGAGGCTTTAGAGGCATCTCCTGAGCGCGGGCAGGAGATTCCCTCCCACCACACTCCCCAGGAAGTGCTTGATCCAAAGGGTGTCCCTGAGCTGCAGGCTGCCCTTGGGCAAGTCTCCCAGCGCACAGCTCCAGCAGCCCGAGCCTCCTCCTCCGCCCTCTTATCAGCTGCTGCCCCGCCTCAGGCAGTACCTGATAAAATCTTTCTCACAATTTGAAAGTGTTTGGACACTGGGAGACGCGTTTGAATGCCACCATGGTTTGGACAGACTGAGACAGCTGCAAGGATTAGCCAGGAGCAGAAGTCCAGGGGCAGGTACCCTGCGTTCCCTGCCCACAGGGACCTTGTGGCACTGGGACAGCCCTGGCTATGGAATATTGGGGTAGTTTTGGGAAATCACTCCTGCCCACCCCATCCAGACCCTTTCAGAGATGTTTCTTTGTTTCTTTGACCTCAGCTGTAGGACAGCTCTCTGCCTCCTGCCTTTCGCTGCCAAGCTGGTGATGGCGAGCCTTTTCACTGGGCATCACCGCCACATGGGTACCCCTGCCCGTGCTGCCTGCCGGCTCTCTGGCACCTGGCAGCAGCCACATGTGCGTGGCACAGATAAGGGTTTGCCAAACAGGATGCTTGGGGCATAGATAACACTGACATTATCTCACTGCTTGAGCGGTAGGGCGTAAACAAGTGACTCTGCCCACCTGGGGAATCCCAGGCAGCACCTCTACCCTGCCAGAGAGCTGGGCACAGAGTGGGTACGGGGTGCTGGGGTGCAGCTGCAGGGTTGTGCCACGTCTAGGGGCTGCCCTGCAGCCAGGCAGGCAGTCCTTGCCCTAAGTGACAGCAAAACCACCCAGCCTACAGCTCCTGGGAACTGTGATTGCTCTGCTTGTGCCCTGCCTGGCTCTCCATGTCCATGTGCATCCCTGGAATGCTGGGACAGGCCACCGACCCCCGGCCCTGCCCCAGGAGAACCCATCTTCTCAGCAGGAGAGTGGTACCAGTCACACAGGCTTGGTGTGGGGGCAACCCAGGCACAGGAGGACGTGGCAGCCGATGGAGCAGGCCACCCTCACCCTGGACACCACCAGTGCTTTTGTCACATGTCTGGTTTAATGCAGAGATTTCAACCTTCTCCCATCTGACGTAGCAAGCCCAGAGCCAGATTCCTCTGTCTGTCACCTCTGTCACCCGCTGTGTACTATTGCCTGCTCCTCTCCCTGGGCAGCAGATGAACATGCTCAGCACTAAGAGCCGTGTCTCCAGCCAAGGCCAGCCCCTGCAGAGCAAAAGATATCCTCTCCTCTGGCCTGGAAATCCTGGGGCATCCCCTCCAGCAGGCACTGTGCCCAGCCGTGTTTCACCCAACACAGAAGCAACCTAGAGGACATTCTTCACCTTCTGGCAGGCCAGGGCTGAGCTTTCCTCTTCTAAAAGTTCCTCATTCTTTCTCACCTCTCTGTTTCAGCACACAGCTTGTCCAGCTTGGCTGCTGCCAGTGATACAGCGGGCACCCTCCTGGGTGATGATTTCTCCCCTGGGATCTTGGTTACCTTTCTGCTCCAAGGAACTATTGTGCTGTCTATTTAGATTACTGATTGATTATCTGCAGGTAGGACAGGCACTGGCACAACGTGTTTTAAAGTCTTTTTTATGCCTCAACCACTTTGCTTTTGTGGATCTACAAACTGCCCTGTCCACGCTGCCCCTGCTGTTGCAAACTACTGAGCTGTGCCCAGTGCAGCATCCCCTGGGTGTGTGACACCAGGGCCATCCAGCTCTCCATGTACAGGGTGGGTGGCACTTGCTGAAGTTGGCTCTCCCTCAGAGTCCTGACTTCTGGGGCAAGCCCCTGCAAGAAAGAAACAAAAGCTAAAATAAGGAGGGGAAGGACGTTCCTAACCACTTGTTGTCACCTTTGAAATTAATTCTTACCCCTCTGACCTCTTGCAGCTCTGCTTTAAGAGCAAGATGGTCACAGACACCAAATCTAACTGTGCTTTATCCATGGGCAGAGGGGTACAGGCTCCTTCACATCTAAGCAGCAAAAGCAAAAGGTTTTTTCTGCACTTCTCTGTTAGGAAATGGCAAGGCAACATAGGCAGTGCTTTCCTAGCTTAATTTTATTTTTATTTACCCTTGAAAGGAAAAGGACTATTTTGCAGAGAGGCATTTCAGGAGGACTCATTGGCCCGACAGGAGGTGAGGCAGGACGTTCTACCCCCACCCATCCCTGCTGCCCTGTGGGACTCAGGTGGCCCAGCCCCGCACCGGCACCGTACCTGGCTCCTCAGGGCAGGGCGCAGCTCCCCGGGCTGCCCGGCTCCGACCACAGCCAGCCCTCCTCTGCTGCCTCCGCGGCTGTCACACCGTTGTCACACGAAGGCTTCCCGGTGCTCTGCAAGACCTAGAAACCCGCTTCTGCCCTCCGGGCACTGACATCCTTCGGCTGAGGCGCGGGGCCGGCAGCAGCGTCCTTCCCGAGGGACAGCGGCGCGGGCAGCGAGCAGAGCTGTGCCGGCTGCGGCGTCTGTCCCCTTTGCCGCGGGGGTGCCGGGACGGTCCCGTGGGGGTGCCGGGGGCAGCTGTGCCGCGTCCATTGGCCCGCGGGCCGTTGCTGTCCACGATGAGCCGGAGAAGGCCTGAGCCAGGGAAGTCCATGATGACCACCCCCCAGCGCACGGGCTGGCCGCCCCGGCGCCGCAGATGCTGGCAGCAGCGGGGGTTCACAAAGCGGGCCACCTCCTCGGGGCAGGTGAAGAGCCCATTGCCGGAGCAGAAGGTGAGGTACATGGTGGCGGGGTCTCCGCCGGCCGCCTTCTCCAGGTGCCGCCGCACCCTGGCCCACTTGTGCTCCAGCGAGAGCACGTTCCAGGCGTCGCTGATGCTCAGCTGCTCGTAGGGGATGCCCAGCACCTCCCGCGCCAGCGCCTCCAGCACCACGATCTTCCCGCGCACCTGGCCCAGCGTTGGCAGCTCCTCCCGGCACCACACACAGCCCTGTCCCTCCTCCAGCAGGCAGCGCTGCAGCTGGGCAGCGAAGCCGGGCCGGGAGAAGATGGGCAGCTCCTCCTTGATGCGCATAAGCACGGCCTCGCCGGGGTGGGCGCGGAGGAAGCGCAGGGTGCGGCGCAGGACGCCGCGCAGGCTGGCCCGCTGGAAGGTGCAGAGGTGGTAGATGCGGAGCTCACCCCGCGACAGCTTGCAGCGCACATCCAGGAAGCGGATGCCGGCCGCCAGCTGGGCCTCCAGGCCCCAGCTCTGGCACCGCAGGCGCCGGCCGCCGAACAGGCTGAGGGAGTCGTGGGTGCCAGGGATGGAGAGGCGGGAGAGGGGCAGGGCGTCGGGGAGCTCCGCCATCCAGTCAGGGCAGCAGGCTGCCGGCTGGGGCACGCAGTCGAAGGCAGCGCTGCGCCGGGACCATGTTTCCATGCCACCGGGAGAGCGGGCACCCCGGCACCCGGCTGGCCGCCCGGAGCCCTGCCGTGGAGGAGAAGCAGACCGTGAGCGGTGGGAGCATGGCCCCCCGTGCGTCCCGATCCTGCCCTCCCCAGTGGTATCCCCACCATGCCATGAAACCCTAGAGCATACCATACCCTATAACATACCACATGGCCCATATACGTTGCTGCCAGTACTTCTGTCGCACTGTACTCTTCCCCTCCCACTCTCAAGCATTCGTTCCAGTACCCCGAGCCGTGGTAGGTCTCAGCCTCCCCCTCGTTCACCCACCTGGGTTTGCCTGTGGCTGCGGAGCAGAGCCCGATGGACAGGGCGCGCGGCCGTGGGTGCCGGCGGCACACTGGCAGGTAGAGCGGGATGCCAGCCATTAACCCGGTGACAGTCATGACGCGCGTCCTGCCTCGCAAACGGCACGTGCACCTGGGATTCATCCTCAGCCCTTGGCCAAGGAGAGCACTTGACAGACACACCAGGCTGGAAAACCGCCTGGCTGATCCCGACAGCAGCCATTCGGGCCTCTGCACCTCCCTCCCCAGGAATCAGGACAAACGGGATCGAGGTGCCGCGGGGCCCCTTGATGCTACCCACGGGAGTGGCTGTGCAGAGCCGCGGGGTGCCCACATGCCTGCTCCAGAGCCATGTCCTGGTGGGACCTGGACCACCCTGGTGATGATCGGCATCATCCCTGTCAGAGGGACAACGCACAGGCAGGGACCCGGGGCAGGGGTCTGTGCTTGCCAGCCCACCCCAGGACCTGCTCAGCGAGAGTTCCCTAGGAAGTGGGCTTCATCCCCTTGCTCCTCAGGCACCAGTGACTGCTTCACACTGGAGTCACTGCAAGGCTGCCCGGCGCGGGGGTGACCCACCTCCTGCCCAGGGGACACAGCTGCCGGGCGCCCCGGTCGGCAGCGCACACTGGACCCAGTGGGGTTTGGAGAGGAGCCTCCGGACAGGTCAGACTCCTCCGAGCATCCCTCCGCGGCACATCCCCTCCGCCTGGAGAGAGGCGGGCACAGGGATCCTGGGAGGGCGTTCGGCTCTGCCACTGCAGGGACACCCGGCGGGGACAGTCCAAGAGACACGTTCCCCGCGCGCTGGGCGCAGCGGCGGGGCTGAGCCGGGGTCCCTGGGGCTGTCCCCGGCTCGGGGGGCAGAGACCCGCGCCGGGCA